>JARFJB010002422.1:7500-381091 GCA_036346205.1 Vesta saturnalis | reverse complement strand
TTAAAAAGTTTAATTTATTATTATTTTCTTGCTTTCTTTTCCTTTTCGTTTACTTGTTTCTCATAGTTTTTTTATAAGTCAAAGTACATTATGTGTTAATAGTAATTTTATTATTTTTTTTTTAATTTAGGTATCTTGATAATAAAAAACAATATGTACCCGCATCTACAGTGCAATGGTATCTAGATCGTTTTAAAATCAACAATAATTTTACTTTTTGATAGTATTAGCTAAACGGTTCAACATAAGGTAGGCAAATTATACATTTTTGAAATCACAAAAAAGTCTATTTAGTGGTCTAAGAATTCAAGTGGCGGCCATAAGAAATAAAAAGTTGATGATGGTCGGAAGACGAAACGTCGTATTAAAATTTTGATGCCGCCATTTTGTAGGCAAGAAAAGTTGTCTTAAGAATGTATTGTTTAATTATGAATATCTTTGTAAATAAGGTCAGGAAAAATAAAAACGAAAAGAATTTTGGTTTTAAAAATCTCAAAACGAAATAAAATTTCCATTGTTCCAAATTTAAATTTAAACCATTATCTCTTGAAATATGGTTACCTCAATTTGAATCATGTATATATATATATATATATATATATATATATATATATATATATATATAATATATATATATATATATATATATATATATATATATATATATATATATATATAATAATACCTAGTTATTGGATACCTCTTAGTAAACCTGTGATCTAATAATTGCAGCCTGTTTTTACACTATGCCATTCATCCACCAGAAAACAGTACAATAATGTAATAGTTAACAAAAATAGTACATTTTCAGTACTAGGTATTTAATGGACCTGCAGGTACTACATCACAAGTTCGAATTCGGATATATGACATTCACAGACAATGTTACGATCACATTAACTATGTTCGTTCGACGACAAATTTAAACCTTTTTCCAATAGCTACTGTCAGCAAAGTGTTGGCGGCATTGATCCATTATATGCTGATATGACCGACAATGTGATTATGAATACCGATGCGTTTCTTGTTTGAAGGCGTGCGTTCTTGCAAAACAGTTTTCCTCATTTGTACAGATGATTGTATCAGATACAGTGAATAATATATCACTCTAATACCTGTGTTATTTCTGCAATGCATGATCACGTATACTCTTTTAAAAAGTAACTTAACGATAGTTTTGACAATTGAAATGACATGGTATCCATTGTTCTTTTATGTTTTTAATGTACAGTTACATAGTATTAATAAAATGTGCATTTATCTTTTATATAGATTACATAAATATATTATATAAAATTAAAGTTTTAATGGTTGAGGTCTTGATAAAAATAACAAAAATATGAGCTTTAATAAGTTTATTTAATTTTTTGATAAGACTGTTTTATTCTTATCTAAAAATCATTAATCTTATGATTGTAATCATACACTGTAAACTGTTTAGAATAGTTTAATGGTGACTAATGGGTACAATTCCATTAGAACTTCGAAATTGATGAAAAATTCAAATTTACGCTTTATTCAGAGACATGACAATGTCCAGTTAGAAATATTTTATTGATTTGGAAACTATATCATCGTAACACTATTTGTACCATTAGAAAGTATGTTCAATTAAAGCGCATTATATTTTGGGTGTACTTTTGATTTTCCTCCATTGATATACCTGTTATACTTAACCTTTGGGCAAAAGTTTGTATAAAATTGCATGTAGTACATAATAAATTTCCTGCTAGATATTACTTAAAATTTAAATATAAGAGAAGCATATATTTAAACAAAATTGAAAATTGATCTACATACAAGTGAAAAATTAAATTTTTGGCTTTGATGCACAAGTATTATTTGTGTTATGTTGAACATTAACGAATAACTTTACCTACATAAGGAGTAATGCAATCATTATCTCTAAAACGGCATTTATTGCTAAAAGTGGTAGTATTGAAAGATTTAATGTTTACTTAATGAATGTTTTTTTTGCTGGATTCAAACCAACTAATAAAATCTTCTCTGTTTAATATAGATAAGAATTGTTTTTTAATAAATGTGAAAAAGTGTCAAAAATAAAATCGTTAAAATAATGTCTATGATTAAAATAGATTTTTCAGGTAAAATGCTGTAAAATTTTTACGAACATCATTTACACGCCTAAAACATTTATACTATAAACAATGCATTGTTTAAGATTTTAAAGAAACTTAAGTATTCCTTCCATGATAATTTGTATACCAAGGACAAACATTATGGAAGCTGTTTGAAAGATGCTTTCCTAAAAAATTCAACTCTAACTGCCGGTGTTGGCTCGAACATTAACTGACGTGTTTGTCGTTTTCGTTACTTAAACGCGTTTCACACTTCTTTACTGTATATAAATAAAACTACATTTTAATAATAATTTATCATATTTTATTAATGAAACAGTTATATTTTCTTACAAAAATGTAAAGAAAATTTAAACAAATTCACCTAATAAGAATGAAATATAATTACATTCAAAACGATTTACAAAAACTTAGATTTGGCTAAGGTCAGTACAAACCCTAATTTAATACAGATAGGGATGGTTATATAGAAGCGATCAATGTCGCCTAATACACATTCATTTTACTTACGATAATCTGTTTTCACTATTTCTCTAATGTATTTTAAATTTTTAAGATTATATAACGAAATTGTGTCAGTAGTGTCAATTTTCTATGGTTTCTTACCACCATTGCCAATTGGTTTTCAACAAGCTTTCCTGAAAAGCTCTGAAACGCTTTCACATACTGATAGGCAACACGATAACGTGTGAACTGTAGTACTTTAGTTTTAATATAGGTACGTTTTCATTATTACCTACACATACAAATTTATGAAAATCGTTGCATTGCTTTTTCTATTCTCTATTACACAGTAGTACTATATAGCACCTTAAGTGTTTAGGAATGATCTAGTTTTAGGTGCAAATACAATACAGCAAATTTTGCAATAGACACTAGACCGACGGAAGTTTGACAATTATCTGACAAATTATATTTGTATATTGGTTTTGATTAATACATTAAACATTGATTAATCACAAAATTAAAATGACTGACAAAGTATAAAATAAACGAACAATTATATCAAAAATGACTGGACTAAAAATATATTAATTCAATTCTTATATAAAGGAATACAACAGTTTAATTCAGTTTGACTCATAATAAGCTACTAATTTTTTTAGAATAATGGAATCTATAATAGTTCATTACATAGTTATATCAAGAAAAGTAGTAGTATTATTCGGTTCACCATTAATCATTTTGTTTATTGGTATATATTTTAAGTTATTTAAGATGTATCAGCACTATTGCACTTTTTCTGAATCAGGAAGTTGTAACACCAATTCGTCAAAGTAAAGGTGCACCAACAGACCATTAGTTCCATTTATTTTACCAATCTTTTTGTATGTTTCTGTTTTTGTATCGCTTTTCAGTTCTGCCTGGCTCTTGCCTGATTCAGCGTTCTTTTTTGTCGTACTTAAAGTTTCCATGCTCACTTTCACTTGCCAACATACAGTTCAGTTCAGATTCAACTTACAAGATACTTTGAGAATTTGAAAATAGAGCACAGATCGATCAGTGGAAATAAAATGTACGCTAAAGTAACAACTTTGCAAAAATCAAATGTGATATAGTTATGTCAAGCAGTATCAATTTGACGCCACTTTAAATAAATAGTTTTGTAGTTTTCAAAATGAATAAAATTGAAACACTGTATCAAATATTGTGTGAAAAAAGTTTGAAAGGTAAGAAATTCTAAATACCAGGATACTTTAATTCTCCATTCTTTAACTATCATAATTTAATTATGAAATGTTTTCGACAAGATTGGACCTACACTAGACCGTTTTAATTCAAATGAAACCTAATTCGTCCAGGATGTTTAGAACAACTTGGGTTCACTATTATATGAGGAAAGCACCAATTAAAACAATGGAACATTTTCCACCATCAAGGCAATTGCCGTGAAATCAGCTTGAATCAATCTTTTGAATGCTAAGTAATACTAATTTACTATCTCAATAAAACAATAAACGATGAATATTACGCTGACTTCTAGAGTAACTGGATAAAACTCATATTTGTTGTTGATGAAACTGGATGTAATACGAATGAAAACGGTTATTCTTAAAATCCTTTGAACCGTTCACTACACATACACAGAACTAATTGTTTTGACAATAAAAATTTTCGATAACAGATAACATAACAGACAATTCATCTTTTCACTTCGAACGGGTCTACTTTTCACTGGTTTTGTATAGTCTACATGTCCCATTTGTATAAATCTTATAATTTTGCAGGCTTTGCTCGTCTGGATGTCTTCGTTCATAACTCTTAATAAACTCCTCCCCGAAACAGCTCATCCTTCTGGTACTCCATCTCTCGCTCTCTCTCTCTCTCTCTCTCTCTCTCTCTCTCTCTCTCTCCTTCCTCCTCCCTCCCTCCTTCTTTCCTCCTCCCTCCTCCTTCCTCCCTCCCTCCCTCTCCCTCTCCCTCCTCTCTCCCTCTCTCCCTCTCCCTCTCTCCTCTCCTCTCTCCCTCTCTCCCTCTCTCCCTCTCTCCCTCTCTCCCTCTCTCCCTCTCCCCTCTCCCTCTCCCTCTCTCCCCTCTCCCTCTCCCTCTCTCCCTCTCTCCCTCTCTCCCTCTCGCTCTCTCCATCTCTCCCTCTCTCCTTCTCTACCTCTCCCCCTCTACGCCTCTCTTCCTCTCTCCCTCTCTCCCTCTCTCCCTCTCGCCCTCTCTCCCTCTCTCCCTCTCCCTCTCTCCCTCTCTCCCTCTCCCTCTCTCCCTCTCTCCCTCTCCCTCTCCCTCTCTCCTCTCTCCCTCTCCTCTCCCCTCCTCTCCCTCTCTCCCTCTCCCCTCTCTCCCTCTCTCCCTCTCCCTCTCTCCCTCTCCCCTCTCTCCTCTCTCCCTCTCCCTCCCCTCTCCCTCTCTTTCCCTCCCCTCTCCCCTCTCCCTCTCTCCCTCTCTCCCTCCCCTCTCTCCCTCTCCCTCTCCCTCTCTCCCCTCTCCCTCTCTCCCTCTCCCTCTCTCCTCTCTCCCCTCTCCCTCTCCCTCTCCCTCTCTCCTCTCCCTCTCTCCCCTCTCTCCCTCTCTCCCCTCTCCCTCTCTCCCTCTCTCCCCTCCTCCCCTTCTCCCCTCTCCCTTCCTCTCCCCCTCTCCCTCTCCTCTCCCTCTCCCTCTCCCTCCTCTCCCTTCCCGTTTGATTACATCTTCAGAAAAATGAGATGCCAAATTATCGCCGATTAATACCTTACGACCTTCTTGTTTTTTGCGTGCGGTAAAAGGACGAAAACCAATCTGAAAATGTTTCAGTATCCATCCGTGGCTGGTTCGATTATATCGAGCACCCGCTGCAACATCTCTGCATACAACAGGGAGCTAATTTTGGGCCATTTTCAGTCCATTGATGCCACAACTTTTCGGCGCGGTATATAATGTAGGAGGTAATAAGGCGCCGGAGGCAGATCCACACACCATTACTGAAGTTGCCGACTTAGTAAAATTGCATACTCTCTCAGGGTACTTTACTCCACGGTGATAAATTAATTTTTTGCGTCCAGGATCGTCTAATAAATTTGTTTCGTCGTAATTGTAAATATTAGATGCAGGAACATTCTTCAATGTAACTTCTAAATGACGAAAGTATTCTATTAGTATCTCTCGGGATACATCCGCGCGTGCACGCTTAATATTAGCAGCAAGTCGTTGGGTTATCTCATCCTTGTGTCTGTTCAAAAGTGAATATACCCAATCAACACCAGGCAGGTTATCTTTGAATTTGGAAACCGAACGACCTTGAGTGTCCAGTAAATTTTTTGCCAAATGTCGTATATCTGTCAGATTAAGGGGAAATCCCCACTCACCACAAGCTGCTGCACACTTAATAATACTTTTTTCTTCGTTTTCACTAAAAACTGCTTGCCCACCGTTAGATCTAATGTGACGCCCATGGTATTTATTGTTTAAAGTACCATACGGAATTTTATATATCTTGGATGCCTTTCGTAGACTCCACCCTTCGTCCGTTATTTTTTGTAAAGCATTTTCAATTAACTGCTCATCGTAATCTCTGTACCTCCTTGCACCTAATCTTCTTTTATAGGTCCTTGGCATGTTTGATTTCTATAAAAAAATATATAGCACTTTAGTATGTTATTACAAAGTGTATCAAATTAAGGGCGTACGATTGCTAACTTCTGTTATTCTCTTTTGATCGTGTTAATCTGCGGAAAGATACTATTATTTCACTAATTTAACCAACTTCGTAGTAATAAGAAAGATAGCAATAGTGCGCACTTAATTTGCTACATACCTTTTAATATTAGTAAATGAGAATAACTCAATAATAACGACAAATGCCACCCGAAATTATGATCAATTTAACCCCGTTCTAATGATCAATTTAACCCCAATACAACGGTCAATTCCACCCCAGGGAGCAAATATTAAAATTTCAAACAAACCGCCAATAATCGAGAGGCACAATTGAGGTTATGAATTAAAAGCATGTCTATAGGTATGTGCTTGCTGGTATAAAGCAAAACAATTGAATGGATACAGAGGGGAACACAAATTTTTTCATAGGCACAATTACATAATAAGTTACTCACCTTTTTGACATTTAATATCACAATTATAACGATATATTTATAATATTCAACAACACAAGACCACTTCTGTGATTACTAAACAAGTTATTTGTCGCTGGCGACGCGAGACGGTTGATATAACCGCGCCAAATTCATAATTATAAATTTCGGAAGTAGCGATCGAAGTCACCCCGTAAGATCAATTTCACCCAATTTCACGGTAACAGATGATAGACAGAATAGTGTTTTCTATCCTTGCCCATATTGTAAAGGAACATTTTCCAAAAACTATTTAAGCAGGCACGCTAATAAGTGTTTCTCAAGACTCAGTTAGTTCTAAATCAAATGTACTTACATGCTGCTCCGAAACAGTAACGATTTACGCAATGGATCCGGTCAACAGCATTTTAAAACTTAATGTTAAAGAACAGGTGCGGATAAAACTTGCAAATAATTAAATTTATAAAACTGTCTATTTTAGGTATTTGATTCAATGAAACCGGACGATATAGCGTTCGAAGCAAAAAAGATTTGTTAATTGCGAATTTCGGAGAATCCTACTTAAAAGGCACAAAAAGAGCGAATGACTTACGCTTGTAGCAATAGAATGCGCGAGATTTCAAGATTGTTGCTGAGTTTTCGCGAAATTGCGAATAATAACAAGATAACGTTAAAAGAACTACTACATCCTAAACATTTTGATAACGTGTTGTTGGCAGCTAGACGAGTAGTTGGTTTTGACTATGAAAAGAAAACATTTAAAACTCCAAGTTTAGCTATGCACTTAGGGACGTCTTTGAAAGGAGTATCGGATGAACTTATACACTTAATTTTGAAGCAAAGCAGAGGTTTTAAATGTAAATCGACTGAAGATGCAAAAACTTGGTTGACCAATATCAAATACTTTAAATGTCTTTGTGAGTCAACATGGAATACTGAGATGGGTTCGTTAGCAAATAAAGAATTAGAAGAATTGCGATGGAACAAGCCTCTGCTTTTGCTACTAGTAAATGATGTAAAAATATTCAGAGATGCCATTACAAAAATGGCTGGAGAAGCAGTAGACCAGCTAAATAATGGAAATCATGATGAAAAATCATTTAAACAGTTAAATCAATGCGTGTTATTGTTGCTAATTATTTTCAACAGACGTAGGATTAGGGATGTTCAATATCTCAAAATAGAAGATTACCAGACAAACAAAAAAAGTGATTATACAGATTTTGAGAGTATATCCAGAAGCAATTTCTAGCAACAAATTACGCAAGCAACTTGCAACTGTGACCCAAATATTAAATTTAAAGTCTGAAGAAGCGAAGCAATTTGCTAATTTTATGGGGACACGCAAAAAACCCATGATGAATATTATGAGTAAGTTACAGACAATTAGACATTTTTATCATATACAGGGTGTCTGTGAAAGGTTTTTAAAACCTAAACAAATTATTTCTCACTAACTATAGCATTTAGGACCTGGGTCTTTAGGTCCAAAACTTGCAAATGCCCCCAACCACAAAAATGTCAAACACCCTGTATATGTACATTTTATTTTTATACTTTTGGACCTCCTGTTGATATTTACCAAACGGCTAAAGTATCTAAATTACTTTTAATGATGGAGAAAGGAACTGTGCCGATTGAATATAAGGAAAATCCTTGATGAAATAAAATTGACGCAAACTTAGAATACGTCGAAGAAGATATAAACCAAGGTGAAGAAAACGACAATCAAGGATTTTATGAAAGTCAAAAGCCAGTGGAAATTGTGGAAGATATTCGAGAAAACGGTAACGTACTCGTATTTTTTTATTCTGCAGTAAAAGAACAATAGTATAACCATAATTTATTCTTTAACAACTATAAATCGATAATGCAAAACAACGAATCATTTTCTATTATTATTACATATTAAATGTAGGCATATTAAATTTGGTTCAGTTTGAAAATGATGTATTGGTTACTATGTATATCAGTTTCTCTCTTTTGCCTTAAATTTCGTTCTAGATTATCAATACTAACCCTCGGAAAAATACTGTAACACAAATTTTGAAATAATATTTACATAATCCTCGGAAAGCATCAGAAATGTCACTGGTAGAACTTTTTAAGTTTTTCTCATTTTCTTATTTGTTACCATTTCATTTTCAGATTTATTACTTTCAGTATCCAGTAGAGTTCCTATAAATAGAGAGAAAGATCTCTCTAACATAGAGGATCAAACTTCTGCTAAACGTTTTAAACCTAATAAAGGACAACGATCAAGTAAGTAAACTACACAAACTACTGCTACTAAGAGGTTCACTACTACTTATTTATTTTAGATTGGTCTAATAAGGATTTGCTTTTACTAAAAAAGGAATTTTCCACATACATTTCTAAAGGCAACTATCCTTCAGACGAACAAATCAAAGAATTTTAAATAAAACTGACATTGATCGTACTGTAGCCGTAAAATCTAAAATTTAGCACCTGCTTAAAATAAAAAGCAATATTTAATTTTCCTGGAATTTTTATTTTGTATGTTTTAATAAAATATAAAATTATATTCAACAAGTATTTTATTCACTTAAATAAGATAGCGTCCTGCCACCAGCACCTATCGTAGTTTAACTATTTTGTCACTAGAAGGCCTTGGAGTGCATTTTCAGTTAGGTTTTTTTTTTTAAAGCTTTTGTTTTAAAAGTTAAAATAAGTGTAAAAGGTCCTAAAAAAGTGGTTTTCTCATTTTAAATTTATTATTTCCTTAATAGATGATAAATTAAATATTAGAAGCTTCTTTCTACAAAGTTTTAAACTTTATTTAACTTTTAATGCAAATATATCAACCTAACTGAAAATGCACTTATATCTCTTTATTCCAAGACCCTTCATTAAAATTGTAAGCGCTAAGCATAGAACAAAATCTCAGTGACTACCGCCAACGTTGCCAAATTTTGGAAGTTACTTAGTGCATGTTACATAAGGGAAGTAACGACGAATACATGGAAAACAACTACAGCGACGGTGTCGCCAGTGGCTTATATGTGAACTTAGTGCCAAACTCATTGGATACAAACATAAGCATAGTCGCTTTCTAGCTTTTTCGGATTTCAAGTCGCATTGCCCTCTAGTAGCCAAACATGCCTTAAAACTGTGGGCAACTTCCGAAATTGGAAGTCGCAGCGAAATTTTGGAAGTGACTCCGAATGATATATACCTAATCTCGAAGTGAATTAGTACAGTTGATACACACACACACACACACACACATATATATATATATATATATATATATATATATATATATATATATATATATATATATATATATATATATATATATATGTATATATATATATATATATATATATATATATATATATATATATATATATATATTTGCATCGCATGCCATTTTTAATTATTTGGAAGTTGTGTGTTTAAGGATTAAGTTATTAGAGATGTGTGTTTACTCAACTGTCAATACTTTAATATGCTTGTAACTCATGACACATACACTGTGTGATGTTAATGGGTATTGAAACAGAGATTTAATTTAGCATTGAAATACTTTCTTTACTAGAAAATCTAAATAACTGATAAAACTTGGGAAAAACTCATAGTTTAATAAACACTACCAGTCTTTATAATAAATCACCACATTGTGTACCTATAAAATTTAATCATGTGTAACTTGATTGAGTTAAATACTAGTACTAAGGTACATTTCCATAAAATTAGCTATAATTAATCTGACTCTTCACTTTTAATCTATACTTATTTTACTTAAAAATCATGTATTGAAAAGCAAAATTTACATGCTACAATTGATATTGAAATGTTTAAAATTTGTAAGATTTGCCTTTAAATACATATTACAAAAAAAACAAGCATTTTTATTGCGAATGCTAGTTGTAAAAGTTTTCATTTTCACACAAGTTGTTTTTGTTTTGATGCTACTATAATCCTGCAAATGTCCAGAATGAAGATCGAAAAAAGTTAGTCGTCAAAATTTTCTAGGAAAGAACAAAAGTTAAAATATTATAGTTTTTATTTTCTAATATATTTTTTATATATCACACACATACAATAAACTTGTATTTTAGCTATAAGCATCATGCTCAGATAAAAATAACATTTCACAAAATGGCTGTTAACAAATACAATACATTAAACATGCAATTCAATACTAGATTGTCAATTTGTGGTTGCCATGGGTGAATATAAGTTTAATATAAACTATTAGTCTACAAAATAAATAATGAATCTGCATATGTTACAAAATTAAATAATATCAACATATTTTCGCACAGCATACATATGGCACAAATACAATAAATTAGGACTTATTTTAATAGCTTAAAGTTGAAGTTAATTATAGCAGCCCCTAATAATAATAAAATTATTAACTATACAATTTGCAATAGATAATACAAAATACTGCACAAAGTTTTTCTTTAGAATAAAAAAATATTATTTCTTTAAAAATTATACTTACGATCGAGTCTAATTAATATAAAAAGTAATGTGTATATGGATTCAATGTACAAGTTTTAACAAAAATGCTGTTAGATCTAAAATTTTTTGAACAATTAGTTTCGTGCTAATGCAATATAAACTTAAACAAATAATATCACTTTGGTATGTTATAAATGAAATGTAAGAAATAAATTTGCACCCATAATTGCACGATTATTTTTCTATGCTGTGAACTCTAATTCTAACAATTTCTTCTGGTACGACACACTTACTACATATTTATAAATTTAAAATAAATTATCTACATGTCAGTTTTAATTTCAATTAAATTGTTTGGTAAATAACATATAAATGGTGATGTGTTAAGTCTTAATACATGTATAGATTTAAGAAAAATACAGATGCACCAATAAAACCTTACTTGAATATTTAAGAAATAAATAATTGTTAAATATTGATTGCAGGATTCTACAAAGAAATATTTTGATGGAAACACTAAAATTTACTGCTTCTTAAACAAAGATTTCGGCCTGTCACATGTGTCTAAAATCTGGATCTACCTTACTTGTCTACAAAATAGTAGCAGAGCATCCCATACGTTTAGTATAATTTCTGAATCTCGCTTCTCAGTTCTCGCCATCTTGATTCTCGGCATGTACTGTACATCGACAGCGCACGTCAATGGATAGATCGAGTAAGATCGACTACTAATATTAGTACCTACACCTGCTAATTTTTTTAGTAGTTTGGTTTCTTGCTGCGCTTCTCTGTGCGTTCTGCACATGCACAATGGAATACATGGAACGAGATTGGCTACTAAAACCTACAAATTTTTGGAACATAATCGATTATCTCCAAATATTTTAATAATAAACTACTTCGATTAGTACTACTCGATTATTAAAAATTTCTTATTACTTGTTATTTAATTTTTACACAGAATGAGTACTTCAAGGTCTTATGAAACACGTTTTTATGCCGTTTTTAAACCAAAATGTTTACTGTGGTTGGTTTAGAGATTTTTGTGGCGGTTGATAATGTATTAACTTTAAAAGTGAAAATTTGGTCTAGTCGCCTTCGTCACAAAACACTAAAATGGAAGATAATCAAGATAATTTTGGTTGTATGCATCCTGAAATACGTTAAATTGCCAAAAATACGGCCGCGAATTTGATCACATCAAAGATTTCCACTGGACGCATCCTGTTGTTGACACATTTTGTAAGAGTGAGATGCATAACATAATTCTGGATCAAACTTTGCCAACCTAAAAATTTTCGTAAAATGTTCTGTGAATTAATGGCTATAATGACCTTGGAGATCATGACGTCACGTGTCTTAATATATCTATTAAAGAATTAAAATGGAAGCAAATTACAAAAATATATTTTATATATAAAGTATTTTATCACGACTATTGTATAATGTATCCATTATACGTCTGTTTGCTTGACCTTAATAATACCACCCATTAATCACGGCAGTGATTAATGAGTCATTAATCACTGCTGCCAGATGCTTCCTTTTAAAATTTTTATGTAAACCACTAAATATTTTCAATTCAGTTCTGTACATAAAAAATTAAAAAGTGAATTTTCCTAGACCAGATTCGAACGCGGGACCCGCGGTTGGAAGGCAAGGAGCATCTACACCAAGACATCAGCGACTTCGAATGTGCGTGTCGTATATTTGTTTCTTAACATACCATGTTTTTCAAACATTTTATAAATCGAACTAGCATTTAAAACAAAACAAATTTGACTCAAACCTGTAGACATTATTGTTTGTGTGTGTAGATTTCTCAGTGTTTTGATATTTTGTGTTAAATTGTGTTAAAAAACGAACTAAAAATGGATATAGAAAATGAAAATGACTTTTCTTTAACACCACCAGAAATTAGAGAAGCTGCTGAAGTTGCCTCATTAAATTTATTGCCGGAAAAGTCAAGGAAAGTATATAATATGGCCTATGAATATTTTTTGAACTGGCAAAAGGAAAAGAAAACCACTTCATTTTCTGAATCGACTTTATTAGTATACTTTACTGAATTATCCGCAAAATATAAATCTTCAACACTATGGACCTATTACTCAATGCTTAACAGTACGATCACATCAAGGTATAAATTTAGAAGATTATAAAAAATTCATTACTAAAATCAGACAATTTTCAGCCTAAAAAGCGAAAACTTTTTCTAGCGAAGATATCAATAACTTTTAACTAAAACATCTGATGATAAATACCTAGCAACAAAGATAAGATATTAAGTAAATCTTTCACATATTTATTTCATTACATTCTGTAATTTAAGGTTGCTTTAATAATGGGAGTAATGGGTGCATGCAGAAGTAATGAGTTGTATGAAATGAAAATAACCCATTTACAAGATCGTGGATCAGCTTTTTGGTTAATGTGCCAAATACCAAGACAAAAATTTACTGTTACGGATAACTTTTACGAAATATACAAGACATATATAAGTCTTCGACCAAGTCATGTAACCAGTGACACATTCTTTTAAATTACCAAATGGTAAATGTACAACTCAGAGAATTGGGATAAACAAATTTACAAAAATGGGAATGGATATCGCTGCTTTCCTCAAATTACCGAATCCAGAACAATATTCTGGGCAGTTTCCAGATCTTCTGCAACAATACTGGTTGACGCAGGCGGGGATATTACTGCTCCCAAAAGACACGGTGGATGGAAGTCCACCGCCGTAGCAGAAGGCTACATAAACGAATCCGTCAAAATAAAACCGATACGGCCAACAAAATATCATCTTCAATTCAACCAAAAGTAAACCAAACGAATCAATGTACATATAATTCAAATGTTTTAAGTTACCAAAACATTAGTTTTGATGTTAATTCTATCCCTGCGATTAACTTGACCAATTGTTCAAATATTACAATTATTAATAAATATAAATAAATAGCATCATCTTGTAAGATTATATACATGATATTTGTTAAGATTAATACATAGATTTTGTGTTAATTATTATAAGATATTATACGATTATTATAATTTTCAATAACTATGTACTGTGTATAAATGAACAATAATGTATTGTATGAAATATTTGTTAGAATAAAATAGCGTTTCTAAAAATATGTATGTAATGTAACAAAATTTTCCAACAAAAATATTTAGTAGTCGTGGATAAAGTATAGTATTCTACTCGCGTATAATGGCTATTCTCTCGGTGATTTAACCCACTCGCCTGGGGCTCGTGGCCGTAAACTTCACCTCGTGAATAATAGCCATCATTATACGCTCATTGAATAATATACTATTTTTGCATGATTGAGCTTTTCGTTTTTACCATATCTGTTTCCAAGACAGTAGGATATGTTTACTGGTTGAGGCCCTACTCATCTGTAAGATTTTACTTACCGACGTCTTTACTTACCAACGTAAAATTATATATAGATACTATATTTCACAACAATAAGAACAAAAATTTGGAATTTCTATTTAAAACGTCACTTTTGACTTTTCGTTTATTTAGTAGAAATTAAATCATTTCAATTGGTAAATTTAATACTATTCTGCAAAAACAGTATGAGCATCACGAACATTAAGGGTTGTACCAGTCTCCAGCCAAATTAGAGGCTCGCTACCCTCAGCCTCCAAACATGGTCGACCGGTAAACATGCCTTACTGTTCTTGATACACAATATTCTATAACTTCTTACCTGACTATTATTTTTATTTCTATAAATTCATTTATATTTTATGAATTACATTTCTCATTATGATTATGTTATCTCAAGGAATGTTCCGTAATACTATATACCACAAAAAACATCAATGCAAGATGCTACGAGTGTTTGTAGCTTACGTAATTGTTGACGTGCAGTAATTTTATATTTAAAAGTAGAAAATGCATATAAATATTTTTTGTAATTTGCTGCCATTTTGGTTCTTTACTAGACATATTAAGAAACGCGCCGTCATCATCTGCAATGTCATTATAGCCATTAATTCACGAACATTTTTTATGAAAATCTTTAGGTTGGCAAAGCTTAATCAATTATGTCATGCATATCACTCTTGCAAAATGTCTCAAAACAGGATGTACCCAGTTGAAAACTTTAATGTGAGCAAGTTTGTGAACATATTTTTGGAAAGTATTTCAGGGTCGTCTTCTCTTTTCGTGTTTAGCGACAGAAAAAATGGCAACTAGATCAAATTTTCACTTTTAAAATTAAGACATTACCAACCACCACAAAAATCCCTAAATCAACTAAAGTAAAAATTTTGTTTAAAAACGGCATAAAAGGGCAAATTATAAAAATATGCTTCATAAGACCTTGAACTTGTTTTTAAACTTGAATTGCTTCTACACTGGCCATATGAAACTTGTTTTTTAATATACTGTTAGAGCGTTCCCCTTTAAATTTTATAAATTTAGAAATATAAAAGATAGTAGGTCCCAATAAGGATTTATGCTTTCAGTGTTTCCACTATAATGTATTAAGACTTAAACTTTAGCTCATACCTTTGAGAACTTGATAAGAGTATTAATTGTATTCGAACGCTTCCTTTTATAATTAAATTTTCTGCCTCAAACTTCATTAATGTAATACTGGTTTTTTCCTTAAAGATATACAAAACAAAACCAACACATAAAATTTCGTTAATTAATCTAGTAATATTTAACTACGATTGAAGTTCAGCTTAAATTTAATTAGGCCTTCTAATAGTAACTCTTTCACTAACATTAAATAATTTACACTATACACATTGAAATTTGGTTAAGCTAAAATTCAGCTATACAAAAAAAAAATGGAAGATGTGCTAACACAGAAAAAATTCTAAACATTACTTTACGTGCTTATACAACCACCGAAAAGTCAGTCATCATAGATTACAATTGTAGTTGTATACATTTGCCGATATTAGCAAATTTAATAGATCACAGTATCAGATACCAAAGTGTTTCATTACTGTGACAAACACATTAACAGTCTGATAAATCACATTTCGTTGTTCTTTTCAATTCATGAACACTCTTAGAAACACTTTAATAGTTGCAAAATTAGGACATGTCTATATACAATCATTTTAGTAGGTCTAATCATACTATCAATTATACATTTCGATATGTACTATTAACCATTAACATAGAATACCTACATAAGAATTGCATAAATAAGAGCAACATGTGAAACTCGAAAAACATGTAACAACTTCTAAAAGGTCAATAAAAAGAGTTCGTTGCTCTACAATTCATTGCGTAATTATTACACAATATTAAAAATATTCAAGTAAAAAAGATGCCACTTGCTTAAAGCTTTCTCAGTTCTCTTAAATTGCTAAGACAAATGATAACAATGAATTAGAATTAATAGGAATAAAGCCTATTAAAAGTAGTTCAACAAAATTGGTTGTTACATATTAAAATTGTACTAATAAACATATATTGCTTTATACCAAGGATCAGCAATGTTTACTAAGTTGTTTTCTTACCTCCACGAGGTTTGATAGATTCTGATAGTTGCCACATTGCATCTTCACCAATAAAATCAAAATTTTGAAAGAAATTTATAATCCTGTCATTTTTCTTAAAAGAATATGTACTACAAAAAAAGTTTAAAAACGAAAATTGTAAAATTTCAGATACTTACCACTTTTTAAACCTCTTCATATTTTCTACAATGTTAAATTGTTGCCAACGTTTGGAAAAGTTAATCGAACCGTCTTGCAACAAATTATTATTACCAATATGCACAAATGTTAGGTCTTGAAGAACGAGACCACTGTGAAAAAAAAAAGGAACATTGAATCCTATTGATATCAGTCTTTGAGGCTTGAATCTCGTTCACACAGTTGGTTAGGGCAGTACTCTAGTAAAGAACAAGTCGTAGGTTCGAGTCCTACTCGAGGTGAACTTTTTTTTGTATTTAATAAAATTAATAATAATTTTAACAAAATCAAAAAGTTTAGCAGGAAAAACAAAAGAAAATATTATAGAAGATGAATGGAATAAAATAAAGGAATTGGTGATGGAAAGTGCAGATGTCTTGGGAAAAGAAAGGAATTATAAAAAGGATTGATTTGATGAAGAGTGCGAGCAATTAAGGAAAAGGATAAATCATGGAAAAAATGTTAGTAAATAACACAAAACAATAACAAACAAAAAAACCAATATAAGAAAGATAGGAATATAGTAAATCTGCCGAGAAACAATGAATGGTAGCTAAGAAGATACAAGAATTACAAGAAAATTACAACTATAAGAATACAAGAATATTTTATAAGAACCTAAAAACCAACATGGAGAACGGTACAAAGGCAAAAACATTGGAATACGAGATGCCCAGGAACAATTATATATGGACGAAGGTAACGGAAGTTTGGGAAGAATAATTCTAAGGTATTTTGTTAACACAAGAAGGAGGGAAAGGAAGAGGAGGTAGACAAAACTCGAATTCTTCAAGGGCAAGTCATTAAAAGATGAAGAATAATAAAAGCCCAGGAATAGACAAAACACCGCTAGAACTAATAAAGTACACAGACGAATCAGTAAAAAAGAATTTTCAAACTAATTACAGAAATATGGAAACAGAAAAAGATGCCAGAAGAATGGAAAATTGCAATTATAAGTCCAATGTATAAGAAAGGAGACCCAAAGAACAGAAAACTACAGACCGATATCGTTGTTGCATATAAGATTTTCACAAGTATGGTCAACAAGCGGTTACAAGAGGAAGCAGACTTGAATTTCTCCCCAACAATAGTACAACTAATACAAATGTCATTAGAGAACACAATAAATAAAGTTAGACATGACTCTAAGACATTCAAGAGGAACATAGGACTTAAACAGGGAAACCCATTATCCACCACATTGTTCTATATAGTACTGGCATCAGTACTGAAAAATGTAAAATAAAAACGACTTACCATTTAACAAGAAATTTTTTTAGTGTCTTGCCTATGCAGATGATGTGACACTCTTAAGTAGAACCAAAAAGAATTAAAGTAAATAGTAGCGAGTTTCCAAAAATGCAATAAATATAAGGTCTCAAGATAAATGAGAGCAAGAAACAGACTCTTTATTTTGAAACAGAACATATAGTCATACATTTGAGAGAAGAAAACAGCTCGGATAAGACTGTGATTAATTTTTTTACTACATAATATAAATATTTTAAGTACTTCTACATGTTCACTATGTATATAAATTATTAAAGTAATAAAATAACATAAAACTTTAATTGTGATTTTGTACATGTACCAAGATTATGTATCCTGCCACTGGTAAGTGATTTTAAGCTATTACACTTGATGATCGTTCCCAAACACAATAACATATACTGCTTCATCCAAATTATCTCATTTCAAGTTTTCAAACAATTCAATATAACGGGTATCTCAGAGGGCATTTCAGTTTTCGAATGTGCCTTGTGCTGACTGTACAAGCTAAAGCACATGTCACGGCGATTAGGAACAGACGAATGTGGATTTTAGTCACATGGACTAGTGGTCGGTGCGCATCGTGTTTTCATGCTAGAGCCATATTTTGAGGAAACGATTTATATACCCTAGCTCGACATCGGTTTTGTGCTCACTTCCACATTCTGCGCATAGCTCCCATCGGCTAAACTTGTAAAATCGTGGTACAACGATTTCGCCAAATAAGAAGTGTGACAAATAAGCAATACCTTGGTAGAAAACTGTAAGAACACCAAACAATATTGCAAGAGTACGGCGGGCAGTGATTCAACAGCCGAGGCGTTCCCTTTGGAAACATGCGCAAGGATTAAATCTCTCACGTGCCAGTTTACACCATATTTTAAAGAAAGATTTAAAATTTCACCCAGATAAAATTCAAATTACTCAATATTTACAAGAAACAGACTGCTCACCAAAAGCAGTTTGCGGAAACCATGATGAACAATTTCTTGAATGCTGGTGGCCTAGAGGCGGCGACGTTTAGTGACGAGCCACTTTCATTTGAATGGGTATATAAAGAAACATAATGCTCCTTACTGGTCCGAAAACAACCCCAAGGAAAAACACCTTAAACAACCGCATTCCAAAAAGGTTACAGTATGATGTGCCATGAGAGCTGAAGGAATTATTGGACCGTATTGTTTTGAAGATGGCCGCGGTGGGGCCCTTAGTGTTGCTGCTCAGAGATACAGGACAATGATTCCGACTTACCTGCACCCTAGCCTTCAACGTTTACCTGATTGTAATGCTGATGTCGGGATATTGATTCAACAGGATAGTGCTATGCCCCATACCACAGCAATATCTATACAGGCTGTTCAGGAGTTGTTTCCAGACACGCTTATTTCGCTCAGAGGTGGCATTCCTTTTCCACCACGTTCACCGGATCTCTTAACTCTGGATTTTTTGTGGGGATACCTAAAGTCTGTCGTGTACACTAACCCTCCTGCCAACATCCAAGAATTAAAGGATCGCATTCGCCAAGAAATTAACAACATTCCAGTCACAATGTGTCAACACGTGTATAAAAATTTAAGGGCCAAATTGGAGGTGCTACATAAGTGACGGACAGCATTTAGACGATTTTGTGTTCAAAAATGAAATCTGCATAAATTGTTTGTATTTTGGTGATAATAAAAGTCATACAGCGGTTTCATTCCACGAGTATTATTTATTCAAAAACTGAAATACCCACTGAGACACAGATTACCAACTCAGTTATCATCAATTTGAATTAATGTTTTAAGCTAATGTTGATATCTAATAATATGATGATTACATAAATGTCTATGTGTTTACAATCAATTTATTGTATTAGTAACACCCAGAAACCAAATAATAAAAAAAACTGCAAATGTTATGTATTAAAACAAAATTAACCGCAACTGAAACATCACTATCTAACCAAATAGTACTTCAAATTCATTTCAATATTTTTTGAATTTGCAACTGAAACCATACGATTTACATTGCACACTAGAAGAGATGCCTGATTGCAACCAGATGGATATTATATAACGAAACATAATTAGAAACTTGTTCAAAGCTTTAACATGAGTAGTGAATGTGTCATTGTTTATTATTAATTTTATTAAATACATAAATAAAAGTTTACCTCGAGTAGGATTTGAACCTCACGAGCTGTACTTTGCTAGAGTATCACACTAACCAATTGTGCTATCGAGATACAAGCCCCAATCAATGTCAATTTTGTCTTTATGTACGAACGGATGTAAATTCTAAATATAATTTGTCATTGTTTATTTATGAATCTGCTTAGTGCAGTTTAGACTTGTACCACTTATGTTGCAACCTAGTAATAAAACAAAATCAGTTTTTGGTTTTTCTGTTTGTTTGTAAATTGAAAGTATACAGGCTGGGTATTTGGATTTAATTATACGGAAGTTAACTGTAAATTAAATTAAAATACATACATGTATGGAATACAAGGCGGTTGCGTTTCTGCTAATGCTTGCCTATATGCCCGAAAACTTGATGAACTATCAATAAGAGCACAATATTCTTTCAAACCCTCTTGAACATGCTTTTGCCATTCTAATCTTCGAACAGGTGCTGAATCAAGTGCCGATAATAAAGCAAGATATGAATTAAAATTGTTTATTTTCGTAGATGTTTCATAATTTTATATACTTCATAAAATATTTTCTCTATCTTTGGTATCTGCACTTAATATTCTAGTTCTTGCCCTAAAAATACAATTCACTTACAAAAAGTAAAATAAAAAACTTCACAATACCAATAAGACATCTTATTAAAATGTTCAGTAAATCGAGTGAGATTTGGACTTCTTTCTTCATTTTGCTCTTGTGCCCATATTAAAACTTCTGGAATTTCAATTTTCATAAACAGATCAGCATCCAGTAAAGTCATTTGCTCGGCAATTTGTTCAGATTTGAAATCAAGTAATGATGAAATTCGTGAGCATAAAGTTAAACTGGATTGATAATTTACGAAAGCAATACTTCGTTGTTTTACTGCATGTTTTTCTAAATGCTTAACTCGTAATGCCTTTGCTAGTGTTAACTCACCGCATGAAATCAATTGCTGCACAAAATCCATTAAAACTTGTTGCAGGGTGCTTCCTAAATCTGATGGACTACAATAACAATATTCTTTTTTTCAGAACTAAATTTAAATATAACCTTACGTTAAATCGCTAACAACGCGGACAATAAGCGCAAATGCCTCTCGAGATCTTGGTTTACGATCTGGGATGCAATAAAAATGATTATATCTTCGAATTAGTTTATTTATTAGTTCATACGGCGATATAAAAGTACGGTACGTGGTGAGAAAAGCCTCTTGATATGTAAATACTACAACAAATTATACTATTACTAGACACAAACAAAGCATAAAAGTTGTTTACTACCATTTTCTTTTTCCTCTATAGCAAAAGTGTAAATAAAACAGTAAATATTAAATTAAATTAAATATAAAAATTAAACAAAAATTACCTCCGTTTTTTGTTGCCTTGGTTGCCATAATAATTAAAGCATCGATTTGTCCTCCACGTATTTCAGGTCCATCCTCCTCCGATTTCTTAAGAACTAATTGTTTACTAACATCAACCTCCTCTATTAGATCTAAATCACACGCATTTTGTTTGACATTGTTTGATTACATCTTCAGAAAAATGAGATGCCAAATTATCGCCGATTAATACCTTACGACCTTCTTGTTTTTTGCGTGCGGTAAAAGGACGAAAACCAATCTGAAAATGTTTCAGTATCCATCCGTGGCTGGTTCGATTATATCGAGCACCCGCTGCAACATCTCTGCATACAACAGGGAGCTAATTTTGGGCCATTTTCAGTCCATTGATGCCACAACTTTTCGGCGCGGTATATAATGTAGGAGGTAATAAGGCGCCGGAGGCAGATCCACACACCATTACTGAAGTTGCCGACTTAGTAAAATTGCATACTCTCTCAGGGTACTTTACTCCACGGTGATAAATTAATTTTTTGCGTCCAGGATCGTCTAATAAATTTGTTTCGTCGTAATTGTAAATATTAGATGCAGGAACATTCTTCAATGTAACTTCTAAATGACGAAAGTATTCTATTAGTATCTCTCGGGATACATCCGCGCGTGCACGCTTAATATTAGCAGCAAGTCGTTGGGTTATCTCATCCTTGTGTCTGTTCAAAAGTGAATATACCCAATCAACACCAGGCAGGTTATCTTTGAATTTGGAAACCGAACGACCTTGAGTGTCCAGTAAATTTTTTTGCCAAATGTCGTATATCTGTCAGATTAAGGGGAAATCCCCACTCACCACAAGCTGCTGCACACTTAATAATACTTTTTTCTTCGTTTTCACTAAAAACTGCTTGCCCACCGTTAGATCTAATGTGACGCCCATGGTATTTATTGTTTAAAGTACCATACGGAATTTTATATATCTTGGATGCCTTTCGTAGACTCCACCCTTCGTCCGTTATTTTTTGTAAAGCATTTTCAATTAACTGCTCATCGTAATCTCTGTACCTCCTTGCACCTAATCTTCTTTTATAGGTCCTTGGCATGTTTGATTTCTATAAAAAAAATATATAGCACTTTAGTATGTTATTACAAAGTGTATCAAATTAAGGGCGTACGATTGCTAACTTCTGTTATTCTCTTTTGATCGTGTTAATCTGCGGAAAGATACTATTATTTCACTAATTTAACCAACTTCGTAGTAATAAGAAAGATAGCAATAGTGCGCACTTAATTTGCTACATACCTTTTAATATTAGTAAATGAGAATAACTCAATAATAACGACAAATGCCACCCGAAATTATGATCAATTTAACCCCGTTCTAATGATCAATTTAACCCCAATACAACGGTCAATTCCACCCCAGGGAGCAAATATTAAAATTTCAAACAAACCGCCAATAATCGAGAGGCACAATTGAGGTTATGAATTAAAAGCATGTCTATAGGTATGTGCTTGCTGGTATAAAGCAAAACAATTGAATGGATACAGAGGGGGAACACAAATTTTTTCATAGGCACAATTACATAATAAGTTACTCACCTTTTTGACATTTAATATCACAATTATAACGATATATTTATAATATTCAACAACACAAGACCACTTCTGTGATTACTAAACAAGTTATTTGTCGCTGGCGACGCGAGACGGTTGATATAACCGCGCCAAATTCATAATTATAAATTTCGGAAGTAGCGATCGAAGTCACCCCGTAAGATCAATTTCACCCAATTTCACGGTAACAGATGATAGACAGAATAGTGTTTTCTATCCTTGCCCATATTGTAAAGGAACATTTTCCAAAACTATTTAAGCAGGCACGCTAATAAGTGTTTCTCAAGACTCAGTTAGTTCTAAATCAAATGTACTTACATGCTGCTCCGAAACAGTAACGATTTACGCAATGGATCCGGTCAACAGCATTTTAAAACTTAATGTTAAAGAACAGGTGCGGATAAAACTTGCAAATAATTAAATTTATAAAAACTGTCTATTTTTAGGTATTTGATTCAATGAAACCGGACGATATAGCGTTCGAAGCAAAAAAGATTTGTTAATTGCGAATTTCGGAGAATCCTACTTAAAAGGCACAAAAAGAGCGAATGACTTACGCTTGTAGCAATAGAATGCGCGAGATTTCAAGATTGTTGCTGAGTTTTCGCGAAATTGCGAATAATAACAAGATAACGTTAAAAGAACTACTACATCCTAAACATTTTGATAACGTGTTGTTGGCAGCTAGACGAGTAGTTGGTTTTGACTATGAAAAGAAAACATTTAAAACTCCAAGTTTAGCTTTGCACTTAGGGACGTCTTTGAAAGGAGTATCGGATGAACTTATACACTTAATTTTGAAGCAAAGCAGAGGTTTTAAATGTAAATCGACTGAAGATGCAAAAACTTGGTTGACCAATATCAAATACTTTAAATCTCTTTGTGAGTCAACATGGAATACTGAGATGGGCTCGTTAGCAAATAAAGAATTAGAAGAATTGCGATGGAACAAGCCTCTGCTTTTGCTACTAGTAAATGATGTAAAAATATTCAGAGATGCCATTACAAAAATGGCTGGAGAAGCAGTAGACCAGCTAAATAATGGAAATCATGATGAAAAATCATTTAAACAGTTAAATCAATGCGTGTTATTGTTGCTAATTATTTTCAACAGACGTAGGATTAGGGATGTTCAATATCTCAAAATAGAAGATTACCAGACAAACAAAAAAAGTGATTATACAGATTTTGAGAGTATATCCAGAAGCAATTTCTAGCAACAAATTACGGAAGCAACTTGCAACTGTGACCCAAATATTAAATTTAAAGTCTGAAGAAGCGAAGCAATTTGCTAATTTTATGGGGACACGCAAAAACCCATGATGAATATTATGAGTAAGTTACAGACAATTAGACATTTTTATCATATACAGGGTGTCTGTGAAAGGTTTTAAAACCTAAACAAATTATTTCTCACTAACTATAGCATTTAGGACCTGGGTCTTTAGGTCCAAAACTTGCAAATGCCCCCAACCACAAAAATGTCAAACACCCTGTATATGTACATTTTATTTTTATACTTTTGGACCTCCTGTTGATATTTACCAAACGGCTAAAGTATCTAAATTACTTTTAATGATGGAGAAAGGAACTGTGCCGATTGAATATAAGGAAAATCCTTGATGAAATAAAATTGACGCAAACTTAGAATACGTCGAAGAAGATATAAACCAAGGTGAAGAAAACGACAATCAAGGATTTTATGAAAGTCAAAAGCCAGTGGAAATTGTGGAAGATATTCGAGAAAACGGTAACGTACTCGTATTTTTTTATTCTGCAGTAAAAGAACAATAGTATAACCATAATTTATTCTTTAACAACTATAAATCGATAATGCAAAACAACGAATCATTTTCTATTATTATTACATATTAAATGTAGGCATATTAAATTTGGTTCAGTTTGAAAATGATGTATTGGTTACTATGTATATCAGTTTCTCTCTTTTGCCTTAAATTTCGTTCTAGATTATCAATACTAACCCTCGGAAAAATACTGTAACACAAATTTTGAAATAATATTTACATAATCCTCGGAAAGCATCAGAAATGTCACTGGTAGAACTTTTTAAGTTTTTCCCATTTTCTTATTTGTTACCATTTCATTTTCAGATTTATTACTTTCAGTATCCAGTCGAGTTCCTATAAATAGAGAGAAAGATCTCTCTAACATAGAGGATCAAACTTCTGCTAAACGTTTTAAACCTAATAAAGGACAACGATCAAGTAAGTAAACTACACAAACTACTGCTACTAAGAGGTTCACTACTACTTATTTATTTTAGATTGGTCTAATAAGGATTTGCTTTTACTAAAAAAGGAATTTTCCACATACATTTCTAAAGGCAACTATCCTTCAGACGAACAAATCAAAGAATTTTTAAATAAAACTGACATTGATCGTACTGTAGCCGTAAAATCTAAAATTTAGCACCTGCTTAAAATAAAAAGCAATATTTAATTTTCCTGGAATTTTTATTTTGTATGTTTTTAATAAAATATAAAATTATATTCAACAAGTATTTTATTCACTTAAATAAGATAGCGTCCTGCCACCAGCACCTATCGTAGTTTAACTATTTTGTCACTAGAAGGCCTTGGAGTGCATTTTCAGTTAGGTTTTTTTTTTAAAGCTTTTGTTTTAAAAGTTAAAATAAGTGTAAAAGGTCCTAAAAAAGTGGTTTTCTCATTTTAAATTTATTATTTCCTTAATAGATGATAAATTAAATATTAGAAGCTTCTTTCTACAAAGTTTTAAACTTTATTTAACTTTTAATGCAAATATATCAACCTAACTGAAAATGCACTTATATCTCTTTTATTCCAAGACCCTTCATTAAAATTGTAAGCGCTAAGCATAGAACAAAATCTCAGTGACTACCGCCAACGTTGCCAAATTTTGGAAGTTACTTAGTGCATGTTACATAAGGGAAGTAACGACGAATACATGGAAAACAACTACAGCGACGGTGTCGCCAGTGGCTTATATGTGAACTTAGTGCCAAACTCATCGGATACAAACATAAGCGTAGTCGCTTTCTAGCTTTTTTCGGATTTCAAGTCGCATTGCCCTCTAGTAGCCAAACATGCCTTAAAACTGTGGGCAACTTCCGAAATTGGAAGTCGCAGCGAAATTTTGGAAGTGACTCGAATGATATATACCTAATCTCAGTGAATTAGTACAGTTGATACACACACACACACACACACACATATATATATATATATATATATATATATATATATATATATATATATATATATATATATATATATATATATATATATGTATATATATATATATATATATATATATATATATATATATATATATATATATATTTGCATCGCATGCCATTTTTAATTATTTGGAAGTTGTGTGTTTAAGGATTAAGTTATTAGAGATGTGTGTTTACTCAACTGTCAATACTTTAATATGCTTGTAACTCATGACACATACACTGTGTGATGTTAATGGGTATTGAAACAGAGATTTAATTTAGCATTGAAATACTTTCTTTACTAGAAAATCTAAATAACTGATAAAACTTGGGAAAAACTCATAGTTTAATAAACACTACCAGTCTTTATAATAAATCACCACATTGTGTACCTATAAAATTTAATCATGTGTAACTTGATTGAGTTAAATACTAGTACTAAGGTACATTTCCATAAAATTAGCTATAATTAATCTGACTCTTCACTTTTAATCTATACTTATTTTACTTAAAAATCATGTATTGAAAAGCAAAATTTACATGCTACAATTGATATTGAAATGTTTAAAATTTGTAAGATTTGCCTTTAAATACATATTACAAAAAAACAAGCATTTTATTGCGAATGCTAGTTGTAAAAGTTTTCATTTTCACACAAGTTGTTTTTGTTTTGATGCTACTATAATCCTGCAAATGTCCAGAATGAAGATCGAAAAAAGTTAGTCGTCAAAATTTTCTAGGAAAGAACAAAAGTTAAAATATTATAGTTTTTATTTTCTAATATATTTTTTATATATCACACACATACAATAAACTTGTATTTTAGCTATAAGCATCATGCTCAGATAAAAATAACATTTCACAAAATGGCTGTTAACAAATACAATACATTAAACATGCAATTCAATACTAGATTGTCAATTTGTGGTTGCCATGGGTGAATATAAGTTTAATATAAACTATTAGTCTACAAAATAAATAATGAATCTGCATATGTTACAAAATTAAATAATATCAACATATTTTCGCACAGCATACATATGGCACAAATACAATAAATTAGGACTTATTTTAATAGCTTAAAGTTGAAGTTAATTATAGCAGCCCCTAATAATAATAAAATTATTAACTATACAATTTGCAATAGATAATACAAAATACTGCACAAAGTTTTTCTTTAGAATAAAAAAATATTATTTCTTTAAAAATTATACTTACGATCGAGTCTAATTAATATAAAAAGTAATGTGTATATGGATTCAATGTACAAGTTTTAACAAAAATGCTGTTAGATCTAAAATTTTTTGAACAATTAGTTTCGTGCTAATGCAATATAAACTTAAACAAATAATATCACTTTGGTATGTTATAAATGAAATGTAAGAAATAAATTTGCACCCATAATTGCACGATTATTTTTCTATGCTGTGAACTCTAATTCTAACAATTTCTTCTGGTACGACACACTTACTACATATTTATAAATTTAAAATAAATTATCTACATGTCAGTTTTAATTTCAATTAAATTGTTTGGTAAATAACATATAAATGGTGATGTGTTAAGTCTTAATACATGTATAGATTTAAGAAAAATACAGATGCACCAATAAAACCTTACTTGAATATTTAAGAAATAAATAATTGTTAAATATTGATTGCAGGATTCTACAAAGAAATATTTTGATGGAAACACTAAAATTTACTGCTTCTTAAACAAAGATTTCGGCCTGTCACATGTGTCTAAAATCTGGATCTACCTTACTTGTCTACAAAATAGTAGCAGAGCATCCCCATACTACGTTTAGTATAATTTCTGAATCTCGCTTCTCAGTTCTCGCCATCTTGATTCTCGGCATGTACTGTACATCGACAGCGCACGTCAATGGATAGATCGAGTAAGATCGACTACTAATATTAGTACCTACACCTGCTAATTTTTTTAGTAGTTTGGTTTCTTGCTCTCGCTTCTCTGTGCGTTCTGCACGCACATGCACAATGGAATACATGGAACGAGATTGGCTACTAAAACCTACAAATTTTTGGAACATAATCGATTATCTCCAAATATTTTAATAATAAACTAATTCGATTAGTACTACTCGATTATTAAAAATTTCTTATTACTTGTTATTTAATTTTTACACAGAATGAGTACTTCAAGGTCTTATGAAACACGTTTTTTATGCCGTTTTTAAACCAAAATGTTTACTGTGGTTGGTTTAGAGATTTTTGTGGCGGTTGATAATGTATTAACTTTAAAAGTGAAAATTTGGTCTAGTCGCCTTCGTCACAAAACACTAAAATGGAAGATAATCAAGATAATTTTGGTTGTATGCATCCTGAAATACGTTAAATTGCCAAAAATACGGCCGCGAATTTGATCACATCAAAGATTTCCACTGGACGCATCCTGTTGTTGACACATTTTGTAAGAGTGAGATGCATAACATAATTCTGGATCAAACTTTGCCAACCTAAAATTTTCGTAAAATGTTCTGTGAATTAATGGCTATAATGACCTTGGAGATCATGACGTCACGTGTCTTAATATATCTATTAAAGAATTAAAATGGAAGCAAATTACAAAAATATATTTTATATATAAAGTATTTTATCACGACTATTGTATAATGTATCCATTATACGTCTGTTTGCTTGACCTTAATAATACCACCCATTAATCACGGCAGTGATTAATGAGTCATTAATCACTGCTGCCAGATGCTTCCTTTTAAAATTTTTATGTAAACCACTAAATATTTTCAATTCAGTTCTGTACATAAAAAAAATTAAAAAAGTGAATTTTCCTAGACCAGATTCGAACGCGGGACCCGCGGTTGGAAGGCAAGGAGCATCTACACCAAGACATCAGCGACTTCGAATGTGCGTGTCGTATATTTGTTTCTTAACATACCATGTTTTTCGAAACATTTTATAAATCGAACTAGCTTTTAAAACAAAACAAATTTGACTCAAACCTGTAGACATTATTGTTTGTGTGTGTAGGTTTCTCAGTGTTTTGATATTTTGTGTTAAATTGTGTTAAAAAACGAACTAAAAATGGATATAGAAAATGAAAATGACTTTTCTTTAACACCACCAGAAATTAGAGAAGCTGCTGAAGTTGCCTCATTAAATTTATTGCCAGAAAAGTCAAGGAAAGTATATAATATGGCCTATGAATATTTTTTGAACTGGCAAAAGGAAAAGAAAACCACTTCATTTTCTGAATCGACTTTATTAGTATACTTTACTGAATTATCATCCGCAAAATATAAATCTTCAACAATATGGATCTATTACTCAATGCTTAAAAGTACGGTTACATCAAAATATAAATTTAGAAGATTATAAAAAATTCATTACTAAAATCAGACAATTTTCAGCCTAAAAAGCGAAAACTTTTTCTAGCGAAGATATCAATAACTTTTAACTAAAACATCTGATGATAAATACCTAGCAACAAAGATAAGATATTAAGTAAATCTTTCACATATTTATTTCATTACATTCTGTAATTTAAGGTTGCTTTAATAATGGGAGTAATGGGTGCATGCAGAAGTAATGAGTTGTATGAAATGAAAATAACCCATTTACAAGATCGTGGATCAGCTTTTTGGTTAATGTGCCAAATACCAAGACAAAAATTTACTGTTACGGATAACTTTTACGAAATATACAAGACATATATAAGTCTTCGACCAAGTCATGTAACCAGTGACACATTCTTTTAAATTACCAAATGGTAAATGTACAACTCAGAGAATTGGGATAAACAAATTTACAAAAATGGGAATGGATATCGCTGCTTTCCTCAAATTACCGAATCCAGAACAATATTCTGGGCAGTTTCCAGATCTTCTGCAACAATACTGGTTGACGCAGGCGGGGATATTACTGCTCCCAAAAGACACGGTGGATGGAAGTCCACCGCCGTAGCAGAAGGCTACATAAACGAATCCGTCAAAATAAAACCGATACGGCCAACAAAATATCATCTTCAATTCAACCAAAAGTAAACCAAACGAATCAATGTACATATAATTCAAATGTTTTAAGTTACCAAAACATTAGTTTTGATGTTAATTCTATCCCTGCGATTAACTTGACCAATTGTTCAAATATTACAATTATTAATAAATATAAATAAATAGCATCATCTTGTAAGATTATATACATGATATTTGTTAAGATTAATACATAGATTTTGTGTTAATTATTATAAGATATTATACGATTATTATAATTTTCAATAACTATGTACTGTGTATAAATGAACAATAATGTATTGTATGAAATATTTGTTAGAATAAAATAGCGTTTCTAAAAATATGTATGTAATGTAACAAAATTTTCCAACAAAAATATTTAGTAGTCGTGGATAAAGTATAGTATTCTACTTGCGTATAATGGCTATTCTCTCGGTGATTTAACCCACTCGCCTGGGGCTCGTGGCCGTAAACTTCACCTCGTGAATAATAGCCATCATTATACGCTCATTGAATAATATACTATTTTTGCATGATTGAGCTTTTCGTTTTTACCATATCTGTTTCCAAGACAGTAGGATATGTTTACTGGTTGAGGCCCTACTCATCTGTAAGATTTTACTTACCGACGTCTTTACTTACCAACGTAAAATTATATATAGATACTATATTTCACAACAATAAGAACAAAAATTTGGAATTTCTATTTAAAACGTCACTTTTGACTTTTCGTTTATTTAGTAGAAATTAAATCATTTCAATTGGTAAATTTAATACTATTCTGCAAAAACAGTATGAGCATCACGAACATTAAGGGTTGTACCAGTCTCCAGCCAAATTAGAGGCTCGCTACCCTCAGCCTCCAAACATGGTCGACCGGTAAACATGCCTTACTGTTCTTGATACACAATATTCTATAACTTCTTACCTGACTATTATTTTTATTTCTATAAATTCATTTATATTTTATAAATGACACTTCTCATTATGATTATGTTATCTCACGGAATGTTCCGTAATACTATATACCACAAAAAACATCAATGCAAGATGCTACGAGTGTTTGTAGCTTACGTAATTGTTGACGTGCAGTAATTTTATATTTAAAAGTAGAAAATGCATATAAATATTTTTTGTAATTTGCTGCCATTTTGGTTCTTTACTAGACATATTAAGAAACGCGCCGTCATCATCTGCAATGTCATTATAGCCATTAATTCACGAACATTTTTTATGAAAATCTTTAGGTTGGCAAAGCTTAATCAATTATGTCATGCATATCACTCTTGCAAAATGTCTCAAAACAGGATGTACCCAGTTGAAAACTTTAATGTGAGCAAGTTTGTGAACATATTTTTGGAAAGTATTTCAGGGTCGTCTTCTCTTTTCGTGTTTAGCGACAGAAAAAATGGCAACTAGATCAAATTTTCACTTTTAAAATTAAGACATTACCAACCACCACAAAAATCCCTAAATCAACTAAAGTAAAAATTTTGTTTAAAAACGGCATAAAAGGGCAAATTATAAAAATATGCTTCATAAGACCTTGAACTTGTTTTTAAACTTGAATTGCTTCTACACTGGCCATATGAAACTTGTTTTTTAATATACTGTTAGAGCGTTCCCCTTTAAATTTTATAAATTTAGAAATATAAAAGATAGTAGGTCCCAATAAGGATTTATGCTTTCAGTGTTTCCACTATAATGTATTAAGACTTAAACTTTAGCTCATACCTTTGAGAACTTGATAAGAGTATTAATTGTATTCGAACGCTTCCTTTTATAATTAAATTTTCTGCCTCAAACTTCATTAATGTAATACTGGTTTTTTCCTTAAAGATATACAAAACAAAACCAACACATAAAATTTCGTTAATTAATCTAGTAATATTTAACTACGATTGAAGTTCAGCTTAAATTTAATTAGGCCTTCTAATAGTAACTCTTTCACTAACATTAAATAATTTACACTATACACATTGAAATTTGGTTAAGCTAAAATTCAGCTATACAAAAAAAAAATGGAAGATGTGCTAACACAGAAAAATTCTAAACATTACTTTACGTGCTTATACAACCACCGAAAAGTCAGTCATCATAGATTACAATTGTAGTTGTATACATTTGCCGATATTAGCAAATTTAATAGATCACAGTATCAGATACCAAAGTGTTTCATTACTGTGACAAACACATTAACAGTCTGATAAATCACATTTCGTTGTTCTTTTCAATTCATGAACACTCTTAGAAACACTTTAATAGTTGCAAAAATTAGGACATGTCTATATACAATCATTTTTAGTAGGTCTAATCATACTATCAATTATACATTTCGATATGTACTATTAACCATTAACATAGAATACCTACATAAGAATTGCATAAATAAGAGCAACATGTGAAACTCGAAAAACATGTAACAACTTCTAAAAGGTCAATAAAAAGAGTTCGTTGCTCTACAATTCATTGCGTAATTATTACACAATATTAAAAATATTCAAGTAAAAAAGATGCCACTTGCTTAAAGCTTTCTCAGTTCTCTTAAATTGCTAAGACAAATGATAACAATGAATTAGAATTAATAGGAATAAAGCCTATTAAAAGTAGTTCAACAAAATTGGTTGTTACATATTAAAATTGTACTAATAAACATATATTGCTTTATACCAAGGATCAGCAATGTTTACTAAGTTGTTTTCTTACCTCCACGAGGTTTGATAGATTCTGATAGTTGCCACATTGCATCTTCACCAATAAAATCAAAATTTTGAAAGAAATTTATAATCCTGTCATTTTTCTTAAAAGAATATGTACTACAAAAAAGTTTAAAAACGAAAATTGTAAAATTTCAGATACTTACCACTTTTTAAACCTCTTCATATTTTCTACAATGTTAAATTGTTGCCAACGTTTGGAAAAGTTAATCGAACCGTCTTGCAACAAATTATTATTACCAATATGCACAAATGTTAGGTCTTGAAGAACGAGACCACTGTGAAAAAAAAAAGGAACATTGAATCCTATTGATATCAGTCTTTGAGGCTTGAATCTCGTTCACACAGTTGGTTAGGCAGTACTCTAAGAACAGTCGTGGGTTCGAGTCCTACTAGGTGAACTTTTTTTTGTATTTAATAAAATTAATAATAATTTTAACAAAATCAAAAAGTTTAGCAGGAAAAACAAAAGAAAATATTATAGAAGATGAATGGAATAAAATAAAGGAATTGGTGATGGAAAGTGCAGATGTCTTGGGAAAAGAAAGGAATTATAAAAAGGATTGATTTGATGAAGAGTGCGAGCAATTAAGGAAAAGGATAAATCATGGAAAAAATGTTAGTAAATAACACAAAACAATAACAAACAAAAAAACCAATATAAGAAAGATAGGAATATAGTAAATCTGCCGAGAAACAATGAATGGTAGCTAAGAAGATACAAGAATTACAAGAAAATTACAACTATAAGAATACAAGAATATTTTATAAGAACCTAAAAACCAACATGGAGAACGGTACAAAGGCAAAAACATTGGAATACGAGATGCCCAGGAACAATTATATATGGACGAAGGTAACGGAAGTTTGGGAAGAATAATTCTAAGGTATTTTGTTAACACAAGAAGGAGGGAAAGGAAGAGGAGGTAGACAAAACTCGAATTCTTCAAGGGCAAGTCATTAAAAGATGAAGAATAATAAAAGCCCAGGAATAGACAAAACACCGCTAGAACTAATAAAGTACACAGACGAATCAGTAAAAAAAAGAATTTTCAAACTAATTACAGAAATATGGAAACAGAAAAAGATGCCAGAAGAATGGAAAATTGCAATTATAAGTCCAATGTATAAGAAAGGAGACCCAAAGAACAGAAAACTACAGACCGATATCGTTGTTGCATATAAGATTTTCACAAGTATGGTCAACAAGCGGTTACAAGAGGAAGCAGACTTGAATTTCTCCCCAACAATAGTACAACTAATACAAATGTCATTAGAGAACACAATAAATAAAGTTAGACATGACTCTAAGACATTCAAGAGGAACATAGGACTTAAACAGGGAAACCCATTATCCACCACATTGTTCTATATAGTACTGGCATCAGTACTGAAAAATGTAAAATAAAAACGACTTACCATTTAACAAGAAATTTTTTTAGTGTCTTGCCTATGCAGATGATGTGACACTCTTAAGTAGAACCAAAAAGAATTAAAGTAAATAGTAGCGAGTTTCCAAAAATGCAATAAATATAAGGTCTCAAGATAAATGAGAGCAAGAAACAGACTCTTTATTTTGAAACAGAACATATAGTCATACATTTGAGAGAAGAAAACAGCTCGGATAAGACTGTGATTAATTTTTTTTACTACATAATATAAATATTTTAAGTACTTCTACATGTTCACTATGTATATAAATTATTAAAGTAATAAAATAACATAAAACTTTAATTGTGATTTTGTACATGTACCAAGATTATGTATCCTGCCACTGGTAAGTGATTTTAAGCTATTACACTTGATGATCGTTCCCAAACACAATAACATATACTGCTTCATCCAAATTATCTCATTTCAAGTTTTCAAACAATTCAATATAACGGGTATCTCAGAGGGCATTTCAGTTTTCGAATGTGCCTTGTGCTGACTGTACAAGCTAAAGCACATGTCACGGCGATTAGGAACAGACGAATGTGGATTTTAGTCACATGGACTAGTGGTCGGTGCGCATCGTGTTTTCATGCTAGAGCCATATTTTGAGGAAACGATTTATATACCCTAGCTCGACATCGGTTTTGTGCTCACTTCCACATTCTGCGCATAGCTCCCATCGGCTAAACTTGTAAAATCGTGGTACAACGATTTCGCCAAATAAGAAGTGTGACAAATAAGCAATACCTTGGTAGAAAACTGTAAGAACACCAAACAATATTGCAAGAGTACGGCGGGCAGTGATTCAACAGCCGAGGCGTTCCCTTTGGAAACATGCGCAAGGATTAAATCTCTCACGTGCCAGTTTACACCATATTTTAAAGAAAGATTTAAAATTTCACCCAGATAAAATTCAAATTACTCAATATTTACAAGAAACAGACTGCTCACCAAAAGCAGTTTGCGGAAACCATGATGAACAATTTCTTGAATGCTGGTGGCCTAGAGGCGGAGACGTTTAGTGACGAGCCACTTTCATTTGAATGGGTATATAAAGAAACATAATGCTCCTTACTGGTCCGAAAACAACCCCAAGGAAAAACACCTTAAACAACTGCATTCCAAAAAGGTTACAGTATGATGTGCCATGAGAGCTGAAGGAATTATTGGACCGTATTTTTTTTAAGATGGCCGCGGTGGGGCCCTTAGTGTTGCTGCTCAGAGATACAGGACAATGATTCCGACTTACCTGCACCCTAGCCTTCAACGTTTACCTGATTGTAATGCTGATGTCGGGATATTGATTCAACAGGATAGTGCTATGCCCCATACCACAGCAATATCTATACAGGCTGTTCAGGAGTTGTTTCCAGACACGCTTATTTCGCTCAGAGGTGGCATTCCTTTTCCACCACGTTCACCGGATCTCTTAACTCTGGATTTTTGTGGGGATACCTAAAGTCTGTCGTGTACACTAACCCTCCTGCCAACATCCAAGAATTAAAGGATCGCATTCGCCAAGAAATTAACAACATTCCAGTCACAATGTGTCAACACGTGTATAAAAATTTAAGGGCCAAATTGGAGGTGCTACATAAGTGACGGACAGCATTTAGACGATTTTGTGTTCAAAAATGAAATCTGCATAAATTGTTTGTATTTTGGTGATAATAAAAGTCATACAGCGGTTTCATTCCACGAGTATTATTTATTCAAAAACTGAAATACCCACTGAGACACAGATTACCAACTCAGTTATCATCAATTTGAATTAATGTTTTAAGCTAATGTTGATATCTAATAATATGATGATTACATAAATGTCTATGTGTTTACAATCAATTTATTGTATTAGTAACACCCAGAAACCAAATAATAAAAAAAACTGCAAATGTTATGTATTAAAACAAAATTAACCGCAACTGAAACATCACTATCTAACCAAATAGTACTTCAAATTCATTTCAATATTTTTTGAATTTGCAACTGAAACCATACGATTTACATTGCACACTAGAAGAGATGCCTGATTGCAACCAGATGGATATTATATAACGAAACATAATTAGAAACTTGTTCAAAGCTTTAACATGAGTAGTGAATGTGTCATTGTTTATTATTAATTTTATTAAATACATAAATAAAAGTTTACCTCGAGTAGGATTTGAACCTCACGAGCTGTACTTTGCTAGAGTATCACACTAACCAATTGTGCTATCGAGATACAAGCCCCAATCAATGTCAATTTTGTCTTTATGTACGAACGGATGTAAATTCTAAATATAATTTGTCATTGTTTATTTATGAATCTGCTTAGTGCAGTTTAGACTTGTACCACTTATGTTGCAACCTAGTAATAAAACAAAATCAGTTTTTGTTTTCTGTTTGTTTGTAAATTGAAAGTATACAGGCTGGGTATTTGGATTTAATTATACGGAAGTTAACTGTAAATTAAATTAAAATACATACATGTATGGAATACAAGGCGGTTGCGTTTCTGCTAATGCTTGCCTATATGCCCGAAAACTTGATGAACTATCAATAAGAGCACAATATTCTTTCAAACCCTCTTGAACATGCTTTTGCCATTCTAATCTTCGAACAGGTGCTGAATCAAGTGCCGATAATAAAGCAAGATATGAATTAAAATTGTTTATTTTCGTAGATGTTTCATAATTTTATATACTTCATAAAATATTTTCTCTATCTTTGGTATCTGCACTTAATATTCTAGTTCTTGCCCTAAAAATACAATTCACTTACAAAAAGTAAAATAAAAAACTTCACAATACCAATAAGACATCTTATTAAAATGTTCAGTAAATCGAGTGAGATTTGGACTTCGCTCTTCATTTTGCTCTTGTGCCCATATTAAAACTTCTGGAATTTCAATTTTCATAAACAGATCAGCATCCAGTAAAGTCATTTGCTCGGCAATTTGTTCAGATTTGAAATCAAGTAATGATGAAATTCGTGAGCATAAAGTTAAACTGGATTGATAATTTACGAAAGCAATACTTCGTTGTTTTACTGCATGTTTTTCTAAATGCTTAACTCGTAATGCCTTTGCTAGTGTTAACTCACCGCATGAAATCAATTGCTGCACAAAATCCATTAAAACTTGTTGCAGGGTGCTTCCTAAATCTGATGGACTACAATAACAATATTCTTTTTTTCAGAACTAAATTTAAATATAACCTTACGTTAAATCGCTAACAACGCGGACAATAAGCGCAAATGCCTCTCGAGATCTTGGTTTACGATCTGGGATGCAATAAAAATGATTATATCTTCGAATTAGTTTATTTATTAGTTCATACGGCGATATAAAAGTACGGTACGTGGTGAGAAAAGCCTCTTGATATGTAAATACTACAACAAATTATACTATTACTAGACACAAACAAAGCATAAAAGTTGTTTACTACCATTTTCTTTTTCCTCTATAGCAAAAGTGTAAATAAAACAGTAAATATTAAATTAAATTAAATATAAAAATTAAACAAAAATTACCTCCGTTTTTTGTTGCCTTGGTTGCCATAATAATTAAAGCATCGATTTGTCCTCCACGTATTTCAGGTCCATCCTCCTCCGATTTCTTAAGAACTAATTGTTTACTAACATCAACCTCCTCTATTAGATCTAAATCACACGCATTTTGCCCTCTCTTTGGTAATATGACATTTGGAATTTAGCAAACATTTCATACAACGTAGCAAAGCAATTGTTATCATAATTAACGTTGAGATTGTCATACGGATAACGATCCGTGTTCAGGAACACGCGAATATTATTTAGTACACATTTATCGAATCTGCTCGTATCTTGCATAACATTATTCTCTCGCCCAGTTTGAAATCCTATAATAATGTATCTAGGTGTTTCTATACTAGTAGATGTTTTGATTGCCCATGTATGCTTATCTGTTGCTGGAACGGCGAGATACATGTGGGTTTCCCAACTTCTAAATGCTACTGGCGTATTTACATTTTTATCAATGTATTTCGTTAACGCCAACTCCTCTGCTAATGCTGGAATGATGTGTAACTTTCCAATATATCTTATCTATGTTAACTTTTAATGCTTCTTCTACAGTTGAAATTACTGCGTCGGTATCAATGTTACTACGAATTAATACCAGTTCTTGTCTAATGTTCAAAATCACTTTATTGTAATCTTCGGCAAAGCCAAGTAGCATTCGCAACGGTATACAAATATTAAAGTATCCTTGAGCATTTGTTAGTGTACTGTTTGCAGTAGGAAACCAACCTGCATTTTCATGACGGGCGAGATCATTGGACGTCAATGATACCAATCCTTTCATTGTCGACGTTAATCCTACTTTCGTTACGGAATCTACCACTATTCCATTCATTTCATATCTAATTTCACTGAATAAAAATGCGATACTATTATTAACGAACCTTGCGGTGTTAGAGACAGTACCATCCTGACGCAATAATCGTCCCTCTACGTAGACACAGCTTTCGGATGGTAGAGTGCACATGTCTTCCTGAATGGGTATCCTGATTTCATCATTGTTTCCAAATCTGGTAGTGTATGGCTGATGGGTGTGCAGTTCGGAATTAACGATAGCATTATCAACGACAACTTTTTCATTAACGTTTAATATACTCATTGTAGTACTGTAAAGCCGAGACTTTCCAATAATGCTTTGTTCTGCGGTGTCAATGCTTTGGGCGCTGAACGCTTACTGACTCTCACCTTTCCACACTTTGATCTTTTATAGTTTGATTTGCTCTGGTTACATGCACATGTGTTATAGCGCGTCACCATATTTTCTTTAAATGTAGTCCTATCGTTATGACTTCCCCGTTAAAATTGACGAGATCTCCGTCTTGGTCTACTATTTTAAGTGTTATTGTCGAAATGGTAGATGTATTGATAGGTAAATAGATGACATGTTGAGGGGACTCTATTATTTTATAACCGCTGGTACACTGGGAAAGAACTGATGAATTATGTGTGATGTTTCACCATTCTTAAAACTACCACTTGTTATATTGCACTCGATAATTAATGAGTTAATTTTGATAATGTTAATAGGATTATCAGAGGTATGCACTTTCTGAGCCTGGTAAATAGTTTTATTAAATCCCAACATAGGTCCTATAGAATTTTCCACATTGAAGTTAATGTCATGGGTTGCTTTCATACTTGCTCTCATAGTATTATTATTCGCTCGTAAATGCATAAATGCTCTCGATCACTTCACTGACTCATTAATATATTTACTCACATCCGCGAATTCGTATGAGCCTGGTGGTATTGTAATTTTATCGTTTCCAAACACGAGTTGGTTATTCTTTGAAGTAACATTCTGTATAGTATTGAAAGATTCAAAACTAGTCAATCCCATTACGTATTCCGACTCATTCTCAAGAAAAATCGGTGGATTAAAGGTTGCTTGCAAGATACACTTTTTGCCGGTAAATGTAAATGTGTACGACATTACGATCACGTAACGACTACTGAAAATCAGTACGAGTAGTCATATAAAAAGTGTAAGACTAAATGACCGCAGTTGTATGTATCAAAATCTTGAACCTTGGTAAAGTTATACTCAATTGTGTTTCTGCCACCACCACTTTTAAAATAGTGGAGTAATTCAAAGGGTGGTTTAATATGTCCTATGCTATCAAAATATGTAATATGCCTGTTATGCTTAATGTAAGCTGTCCAGTGTTATTTTGATCATCCAGATTCACAATTCGCATGGATTCGTGTAGGTAAGTTATCTCGCATATATATCCCTCTAAAATAGGGAATCTGTAATTTCTCCACAAATTTTAATAGCTCAACATTACTTAAGGCGTGACGTGGTAGCTTCAGTGGGAGTTTTTTGAATACGGTTGTAAATATATACCTAACCCTCGTTTATATGGCTTTATGTATAAACCTTTTCCTAATGAAGCTGCTTCCATTGCTTGGTTGTGTCGTTTGGTTTCTTCTAACGTTTTTGTCGCAGCATTTGCGTCAGTTACCGCTTTTGCGACTGCCGCATCACCGCCACCTAGAGACCCTAAAGTTCCTAATGCTGCAAAGAGTGGAATAAGAGGTATGAATCCCCCACGTTTTGGAATTGCTAATATTCTGCTCTTGGGTGACATAATTTTTTTGTGTTTTACAGCGCTAAAGGCTTGCTGTATTGTCGATGTTAAAGATGATCGAAGTTTACCACCAACACGACGTCGGGCTAGAAGGACTGCTTTGTTAAACGAAATTGCTCTGCGAGAATGCTTCCTTCGTCGTGATTTGTTTCCCATTCCCAATCTCTTTTGTCCTTTCCGTGATTTGCCACCCATTCCCATTGTCCGTTTTCCTTTCATTATACCAGATATGGTTAATGCAGCTCCCCTTTCTCCAAAGGTAGCGTCGGTAGAACGAAATCTATTCCAAGCTTTTTGTTGTAAAGTCTTATCGGCTATGTGTCGTTGTCCTAGATCGTTTGACTGGGAGTATGCAATATCATGTTCTTTACACGCTTCGTCCAATGCGTTAATACTTTTGTCGCCACGAGCTAATCGCTTTTGTAAACGGGTACCTGGCCCACAATATCGATATCCGGTTATATGCAATTCCACGGGTAATTTATTTATTAAAGTATTAATTAATCCTGAACCTTTTTTCCTCTGACGCTGGGATGTATACTTCATACACACTGACTGACGCTTCACTACTAAACTACTTTCAGCACGTGGTGTGTATATAGAAGCGCCATACAAGTCGTGGTTTAGTACCATAATGGGTGACATCCGTTTCATTCCGCAAGATACAGAATTACCTATCAAAATTATGACATCACTCCTAACAAGGAGCACTACTCTAAAACCGCGGTTTACTAAAAGGGGATGTAAACGAGGTATAATCGTCCGACCATCCGACTGTGGAAAAACCAATGTTATGATTAGCTTATTAGAACATCCAAATGGCTTACGTTTTGAAAATGTCTATATATATATATATATATATATATATATATATATATATTAATCTATAACCTAAATACCAGTACATGCGGGAGTTACTGGCACCCATAAAGGAAATTAGGTATTTCGAATACAGTGATAATAGTGATGTTATACCTCCTAGTGAGTCCCGTAAAAATTCAATAATGATTTTTGATGATGTAGCATGTCATAAACAAAATGAAATTAGAGATCATTTTTGTTTTGGCAGACATCGAAATAATGATTGTTTCTAACTGAGTCAAACGTATTCTTCAATTCCAAAACAGCTTATACGTGATAATGTGAATTTACTTGTTCTTTTTCAACAAGATCGCACTAATCTCAAGCATGTGTATGATGATCACGTTAATGTTGATATGTCATTTGATAGATTTAAAGACTTGTGTTGCTGTTGATGGCGTGATAAATTCGGATTTCTTGTGATTGATAAAGAAAGTGATGTTAATAACGGTCGTTACCGTAAGAGATTTGACTGTTTCATTGCTGTATAAATAATCTACTAGGACTGTCAACGTACAGTCGTAATGGAGGAGCGCTTAGTACAAGGCATTTTGAGTGCTCGCAAGAGTGTGCAACAGAGATATGCTAGTTTGAAGGAAGATACTGCACTTACAGAACTTGCAATGGAGGCACACTTTAAACCTATCACACAACCATTAAAACAATTAATTACTAAAATGATGGTTCTCATCAAATCTGAACCCTTACGCCAGAAGTCGGAAAAAAGCAGTCCATTGCACATGAAAATGAAGTATTTTTACATTATACACCGAAAACCTCTATAATACGTAAGGAGCCGAGTACTATTGTTCCTGACACCATTCCCACACCTGTACAGGAATCTGTAATTGCTGATGTCACACATGACGACGAGGTGGAAATTCGAATACACAATAGTATTATCTATGGAACAAGTAATCTCCCCAGAAATGCATAGTTAAACCACAGAATAAAATATAATCAGAATGAAAGCTTGGGTAATCTTGAGGATCTGCGCATCTTGCTAGCGCACGTCTATTCCGCCATGTTTTGGTAGTAGATCAGTGGCAGCGGCGCAGAATATTATTTCGGTAATGCGACACAGTGGTAGCGCTTGGTTTATACAGATTGTGGTGCATCTAAATGCGAATAAATACAGTTTAGTGGAATTACTTTTATAAACTTCCGAATTAAAATATGAATCAACCAAAACGCAAGGCAGGGATGACTTGTGTTAGAAAATTGCAATAACAAGTCTTATAATTGCGACTTATCATTTTTAGTTTTCCGCAAGATGAAGCAAGGTGAAGATATTAATATATATATATAATTATAAATATTAAAAACTGTGACCTTCATGAAAGATGCGTGAAATTTTCCTAAACACTAAAGTTTTTAGTTAAGCTAGCAGGAATTGGATACCTATTTGTTTTGCATTAAATTTATTTAAAAGTGATTACGTTTTTAAACAAGGTGATAATGTATGTACGAGTTAATTTTTGTCTTTTACGCATATGAAGGTCACAATTCTTAATATTTACATTAGAATATATGTATTTTAAAATTCAGTTCATGCGATCAATCAAAATTTAATCCAGTTCAAAATATCTAAAATATTTTAATTTTTTTCTTGTTTTTACAAATAATTAAGGGTAACGGTATGGCTATTTAATCAAAAAATGCCTTCAAGTTCATTCTTGTCAAGCATGTGAGTTATATGCGAATGAAGTGAGAAATTTAGACGACTCAAGATTATTCTGCTTTTTCAAAGCTTACAAAAGTAGCGATGAAAATACATTTGGTAAACTAATGATGCCACCCGATAAATTTGTCTATTTCATAAGTTCACTTGAAGTAATATTTCTACAATACTTTGAACAGTTCAGTGTTTCATGTAAAATAATTGAAAAATTCATGTCACTATCAAACGATCAGTTTAAATTGGAACACCCATGTGAACAATTTCCAATTAATTATTTAATTAGGTTATACTTTAGAGTAAGATTATTTTCTACATTAAAAGACATTAATAGAAATTTAAGAGTAATTTCAAGAAACAAATTAATTATTTGGAAAAACCAATAGGTACAATTATTTTTAATTTATGTTGGAAAGTTTGATGTTAATATTGTTTCATTTCGAAATTTCTACTTCTTTTTCAGCTAATAAAAGAATTGTTCTATCTTGTTGTGTTGTTTTTTTCACAAAAATTTGACTTTAATCGTTTAGTGAAAGATTCGTTATTCAATGCTTTAATTTAATCAATGACTACAATTATAGGATCCAACCCTGTTAAATTTACTAAGCCAAACCTGTGTTCTACTACCAAAACATGGTGCAAGGTCATCCATTCTGTTTCAAAAAGATCAAAGGTGCCGCTTCAAGCTTTCTTTCTGATTATTTCTTATTCTGTGGTTAAACATATTTGGGTGTCAATTTTTTTTTCATTATGGATTCTAGAAAAAACTATACCGAGTTACTAAATAACATTTTGTATTCTCTAAGAAAAGCGCTAATAGATAAAGACAATTAAGAAGAGCTAAAAACAAAAATAAGAAAAATGGAAAAAAGTATTACGCGAAGCAAGGCAGAGTATTGAATAAGTTGACAAAGTTAAGGAAATCAGTCAATGTGAAGCAATTAGAAGACTCGAGCGATAAGAATAATGGAGAATAACAAAATATTGTAATATTTATTGAAAATAAATAGATCTTTTTTTTACTTTACTTTCTTTGTTTAATACTATCCATTACATGTGTATCACTACATACTACTACAGCGTCTGTCAAACACACCACGGAATATAATGTTACTTTGGAGTTTACTAAAAATTAAAGTGTTAGAAAAAAAAAAGACCGTCAGTTTTCACATGGACCTGCGCTAACAGACAAAAATAAAATACGTTTATAATCAGCTGTTTGGCAGTACACTCTTCCACCTGAAAAAGTTAGTCTTGTTATTGTAAAATTTTGCGTTCATCTCCGTTCTCCTTTCCGTGTTTCTTATTTCTTTCCATTATTCTAATTCTACAGTGTATAAACAGTCTTTTTCAAGTAAGTACAGTAAAATACTATTTATATAACATTGTATCAATTCATAAATTGAATAAAATAAATAAGTATGTATTTAACGAATTGAAGGTTATTGAATTTCACAATAATTTATTCATTATTATGTTGTAAAGTATTTGCTTCTGTTGAAAAGCAGATTACTATTCCAGTATGTGAAATTACACATATGAACGAAACCTCTATTTAAGTATAAATATTTTATATTTGTAGGACTATTTTACGATGAGTAACTTGAAGAAGGTGGTTCATAGCCAAGGTCGGAAATTATTTATAATGTGTTCCAATTCATAAAGAAACAAAAGAATCATTTAAATTAACAACTCCTCTATATGAAACGGTAGCAACTGCAACTGGTGTTGACTTAGCACGTGAAACAATTTGTAACTAAGAGGAAACCAGAAGGTTTGTACTTCTTAAACACTTGTATATTCAATCGAGTGTATGCTGTATTTTTAGGTAAGAAATTCAATCTCCCGTAAGACTATCAATAAAACCATTTAAAATCAACTGTCGATCAATTTGACGAAGCAATTATTCGAACCGTTATCCATAGATATGCAAGTATACATAAAAGGAGACTAACTATGGCGGCTGTATTTTAAGCAGTAAAAGAAGATGGTGTAAATTTTATAGGGAAATTATGTTCATTTAGATCCTTAATTCATAAAATGGGCTTCCGTTGGAAAAGAACGCAAGATAATCGAAAGGCTCTTATGGAAAAACTAGATATTCGTTTAAAACGCACTGCATTTTTAAGAAAATTGAAGCAATACAAACAAGAGAGAAGAAATATCGTTTATACTGACGAAACATATTTGCATAGTTCCCATACAGTTCCGATGGCTTGGGACGATGGAACCAACAATTGTTTGAAGTCGCCAGTGGCTAAGGGACAAAGGCTGATCATTGTTCATGCGGGAGGACCAAAAGGCTTCGTACCTAATGCATTATTAATTTTTAAGTCTGGCTTGAAAACTGGAGACTATCACAAGAACTATTTGAAGTGGTTGAACAAAATTAATCCCAAACTTAGAACCAAATTCTGTTCTCGTAATCGACAATGCTTCCTACCACAATGTGACATGCGAACCAAACCCTACCTCTGCTTGGAAAACAAGATATGCAAAATGGTTAACCGAAAGGAACATTTTCTTTGAACTGAAAGAAACGAAACCTGAACTGTACGCAAAAATTGAAATACATAAACCAAATGCTAAAGTGTACATTATCGACAAACTACTGGCCGAACATGAACATTGTGTTCTACGTTTGCCCCCCTATCATCCGGAGTTAAACCCAATCGAAAAAGTGTGGGCTACAGTTAAAAATCATGTTGCTGCATCTAATACCACTTTCAAATTAAATGATGTGTGGAAGTTGGCAGCCGACAAATTTGATAATATTGGCGTACAAGAGTGGGAAAATGTTTGTTCCTATGTTAACAAAGTAGAAGACGAATATCTTAATCAGACTTCTTTTCAGATAGTGATTCCGATGAAAAATTCACTACTGAGAACGACTTGGGATGTGAACCATTAGAATAATATTTGAAAAAGTTTAACTTTATGTATAATACATTCTCAGTGTTTTTAACTTTTAATTTCCATTTACAAAATAAATCAAATTGATTTTTTTGTATAACCAAATAAATAAAATACATAGTTGTATTCTACACAAATGTTGTACAAAACAAGCATAGTCAGTAATGTTGATACATAAAACAATTTAATGTATTGTATATTAATTATAAAACATTTATACTGAATTACATATTTCTTGCAATAAAATAATTGTGTAAATCTCTGCCTTAACATCCCAAATGAGTGTTCAATATCTACTCGGCATAAACTCAAAGCAATATTAGATACAATTTCTTAGTTTTCTACTTAAATGCCCATTGTCTTTATATGGAACAATAAGCCATTTTAGGCAAGGATACTGAATACACCACAATGCACTGTATTCGTGTAACAAACAAAGCTATCATTAAGCTTTACAGAAACAGTTTTAAATATTTTAATTTCAGATCTACGATTCATTTTGGTTAAAATGTAATTACAGTATTGCAGGCTGACATTCCATGAATATAAGTAATTTGACTGCAATCTCATATTTAGAATTTACATCAGACATAAAGACAAAGTTTACATAAGAAATCATATAAAAATCAAAACGTTTAAACTACAAGGCAAAATTATTTTATGTTATTTTCTTAATCTTCACCTTCCGAACTTGTGTCATCTTCCGACAAACCAGTATTCACTACGAATTCAAAATTTTCCACTACTTCGTGAAGTAATCCATCTTTCTCCCACATTTCTTGAGCCAATCGATCCACATGCTTGCAATGTTTTTGCCAATCTAATGCTGTGATTTCTGCAAAAGAGTTTCTCACTAGCACTTCGATATCCTTGACACTTTGCAGTATATCGTTCATTGTCTTGCATCTTATTCACTAAAATTTTTAACGTTGGCACTTGCTTGTCGATCGTGAACACCGCCTGCACTGTTCTTTTAAGATTCCTAAATCACACTCATCCATTACTATTTTGTTGGATCTTTCGTTTCTCCTTTTTCGAAGGTGAATCGAGTAAATCACCATCAACCACAGCAATTTCTTTTCTGATTCTCAAAATAGTAGCAACTGATATCCCAACAGCAGCTGCTGCAAGTTCGTTGCCTTGACTAAAGGGAATGCCCATTCACCAGCTGCGTTTTGTCTATAAAAGAACTGTATAACATCTTTGATAATGTTTCGCCCTCAGAATGTATAGTTTTCTTCGTAGTTCCATCCATAATAGAGGGATAACCTTAAAACATAAAATTACATTTTTATAAAATACTCTTGTATCTACATACCTTTATTTCACAAATAAAACCAAAGAAGTTTAAAAAAAACTGATTTTAACAAACAAGAGGAACACAGTAAAACGATTAACTAATAAAACGCACGCGGAAAATGTCACCTGTGAACTGTAATAATTTACTTTTATAACTGTGAATGTAACCTCAGAATACTCAAATATGATAGGACAAATAATTTGCCGTGTCAAAAATTTTAAGTACATTATTTTAGTTGACATATTTTATTAAAGTACAAAATAGCTGTTTTACATTATTGTTAAATGTCCACCAAGATAACATTTTCATCAGTTTGTAAAATCAAAGTTTTACTCCCCATTTTGTTTCATAACACATTTCAAATTTGGCGCCTTCTCATGCTTAATGTTTTCAATCTTCACTTATTACACACCATATGATTTGACGTCATCTGTTTGCGCATATCGAGGTCCATGAGAAAACTGAATGCCTTCTAACAATGCTTCTACTAAATCTTTAGCAAATACAATCAAGATAAGTTAATTTCATACATAAACAATTTTTCAGTAAGTTACTTTTTATAGCGAGAAAAGAAACTTACAAATAAATTGTTCCAATGCAAATTTTGTGATGACCATATCCCAAATAAAAATTTTATGCGTATTTACAAAGGCGACATAAAGATGAATCTGAAGTAACTGATATTTTCAAGCTTAAAAAAGGAAGTAAAGAGAGAAGAAGAGCTTTTCAATTGTTGAGAAATAATACAAATTTTGGTATGTTCTTAACTGGTGTGGTTAAACCTAACTGTCAGGTTATAGTACCGTGAAGTGGGGTGAAATTGATACAAAAAATAAAATTTTTTTGAATAACCTTTTAGAACATTACTTTATAATTTATTTCAAGTGTTTGATCACAAGTATCCTTGTTTTCCGATACAATCTTGCTGTTGCCAGAACTCAAAAATTAAATTTAAGTCATTAAAAAAGCCAGAAACTCCATGATCAATTTTATACATGAATTGGGGTGACTTTGATCTCCATAATAGACCGCGTGCATCACGTGACTAGTAACCAGCTGTTCGGTTTGCTTGGAGGACAAACAATAGTAGTGTTTTTTTCAAGTGACCGACAAGCTCTTAGCTACTCTGATCAGACCCGGCAACTTAAACGTGTTCTTTTGAAACTAAATGTATCTACACCACAAGAGATCCACGTTACCTTCCCCTTTCCCCTCAAGCACCAAGAAATTTTCGGATCACTTATGAGTGTAGTTTAACTTAACCACAGATTAAATACATTTAATCTGTGGTTTAACTGAGTTTAACATAACCTTAAAATATTTTGTTTACATACATCTGTAACTGCGTTAACCTATAATTTTATTTTGTGGTAAACATGAATTTGCGGTTGTGGGATGGCGAACCAGTGTTCGAGATTGAGGTAAATGACGAGGATTATAACAGGGCACAGAATGGTAGGTTTATTATAACATTATGAATCGTCACAATTAGTTAACAAACAAATATTGCAGATACAAAGTTTGCAAAAACACTTCTTAATCATGTTAAAGTTATGAATGAAGCCAAGCAAAGCAGCAATTCAGAGGATTACGAAATACAGGGCTCTGAAATTAATAATGAAGAAATACAAAGCCTCGCTGAAATTAATAATGAAGAAATACAAAGCCTCGCTGAAATTAATAATGATGATATTGGATCACCAACATTGGGTAGCAGAGGAACGAGATGCTCACATTGGTACTGAGAGTTCAAAGTGGACTTATAATGAAGCACTTGCGCTTATAACTACAATGGAGAACTATTTAAATGAAATAAATCATTTAAACCCCAAAAAGAAAAAAGATGCTTGGAGTTCTATAAGCAGCGAGTTGGAGTGCTTAAATGTTGTAAGTTTATATTTTAATGTTTGGTATACCTAATGTGTATCTATTATTAAATAATTTGAATTACGTCACATTATAGAAGACTGCTGATACCTGCAGATTAAAATGGAAAAACTTGTTGCGGTCATATTCTAATTATAAAACTAATAGGAATAAGACTGGACGAAAGCCCACTCGTTTCTTATATTTTGAAGAAATGGACCAATTAGTGGGTCAAAAACCCAACTTTAGCAGCCCGCACTCTTTTAATGTTCTTACTGCAGATTCTTCTGCTAGCACTTCAAAAGAAAGTTCACCTGCCAGAGCAGATACACCATTTACAGAAGACACATAAGAATCTACAGAATTAACTCCAAGGATTAAACAAAAACAGCAGGTAGTGGGCGTGAGGACGTTAAAAAGGAGATTACTGGAGCAGAAAGTCAACAATTTTCATTCCCAGGAAGCTAGATGCAAGAAAAGGCACAATGAAAAAATGAAACTACTCGAAAGAAAAATTTTAGTTGATGAAAGAAAATGTGATCTGCTAGATAGATATCTTAAATTACAAGAACCAAATCAAACTTCTTAATGTGTATAATTATTTTATTACTTTAGAATATAAATTCCAATAAACACAATTCCTACGTTTTCTATACTATGATTGAAACATGTTTACAAATAAGTGATCCCTCCTCCTGAAGTCTTCAGCATCATTAACTATTGCACTATCATTGTTATCATCACTGCATACATCATCGTCGGTAGTTTCATTAAACTTTTCTTTCATATTTACCGTAATATTATGGAATACCGTTGCAGCAACAACACATTGTACAATAAAATTAATGTTTTTATTATCAAAGAATTTTAACCGTCTAAATCTGCCTTTGAGAAGACCAAATGCATTCTCCACAACCATACGTCTAGAAGATATTTTATAATTAAACTGTTTTTCAACTTCAGTCAGATGTCCGTTATCTTTAAATGACGTCACTAACCATGAAAGATTCGGATAAGCTGTATCCCCAATTAAATAATAGTTAGCCAAGTTGATTTCATTAACGTAAACTTTCTCATAAAGTTTTGATTTTTTTAATAATCGAGCATCATGGATAGAACCAGCTTCTCCACAGAAACCATCAATAAAACGTTTCTTATGATCAACCACCCCTTGCGATAATATAGAGTGACAACCCTTTCTGTTATAGTATACCTCTTGATCTGTTTGAGGTCTCCTAATCTTAATATGGGTACCATCTATTGCTCCCAAAACCCCATTGACTTTTTGTTTCTTATAAAATCCATTTACTATCTCACATATATCATCTCTTTCTGTGGGCCATTTTATATACTCGGCACTGATGGTAGCAAAGTACTGTACTATTTTCTTAACTACATTACAGATAGCACTTCGTGTTTTATTAAAGCGATCTGATAATTGCCTAAATGTTTCTGTATTCGATAAATACCACAGTGTTATTAAAATTCCTTCCTCTGCTGTAACTTTCTCACGTCCTGATTTGTCTGTCGACATAATATGAGATTTATCGATACATTCTGCAACAACAAAATTCTCTTTTCAATAATTTCTTATAAATTAATTCCCTACCAGTTAAATAATTTACAGTTGCTCTGGTTAATCGAAAATGGTTAACAAATTCTTGTTCGTTATATTCGTGAACAACATTTATATAGTTCTCTATTCGTGTCCCATCTTCACGGTCACTAAAACAATCTGAGGAAGGATCGCAATGGATTTGGAGCTGTCATCTAATATTGAATTATAAAATTGATCGTCTTCACCAAATAGATCATCAAACATGTCTTCCTGTTATATTCGTTTTTTTAATTAAAAATTAATATTACGATCTAAAAATATTTACTTACAATAATTTTTTCCGCCATTTCTATGCAATAGGGGAACCAACTGATAAGTTTTTAAATCCCAAAAAATAAAAAAATGACAGGAAAGAGGTTATGATAGCTCGAACGATAATTATAAACTGCTGTTCTTTTAATAACGGCCAGTTCATTTACGGATCAGATCAGTTTAAGTGTAGTTAAGTTTTGGATCAGATAAGATAAAGTTGAAAGGAACACGACTAATAACTACTTCTCCATAAGATTTATATATATTTAAATCCTTTTACGTAGGGTAAACCAGGTAGTCGTTAGCACTCCTGTAGTAATTGGCACCCATATCTTTAATAACGATTTACAAGTTTTCCTTAAATCTTATACATTTTTGAGTAGTGGCAACGTCCACTCGTAACATTTATCTGTCTGTTGTCAAAATTTTCTAACCTTAAAGTCTGATTTAACATTGTTAGTGTCACATGAACAAATGAGTGCTTAAAAAAGGACTGTTTCTAATTACTTGTCATAAGGAACTGTGTGAAAATTAGCGTTATTTCTAGAGTCTGGTTAAGGTAAGCATTTATAAAACTATTTAGGGAATGTTGTCGATTGATTCTCTGTTAAAATTTGTTAAAACTGCAGCCTGAAAATGGGCGCGAAATTTATTTTCTAGTATGCCAATGACTACCATGGTTAATTATATTCAATTTAGTTATTGGCATGTGCTGCCAATAACTACTTTTTACAAATATTTTGTTTCTTAGTTATTGGCATAGCAGTTTTGCTCTATAAGAAAATACCAGAAAGTAAAAGGAGATGTGTGAAAAAATAAAAATAAAAACGTTTTCCGTTCTCGGGTATCTGAAATAGTCATGAAACTTTTTCACTTAAGTACTTAAAATACTTGGCGAGTTTAAATAGTTTTTTTTTAAATTATTGTAAGGGCTTGTTTTTTTAGTCAATACTTGTTCAAAATAGGTATCTATACGCGCATAATCCTTCTGAGACGTGATTAACACAGTCAAAGGTAATTGGGAGAATTAGAAAAGAAATTAAGAAACACTGAACACTAAAGTCTGTTTTCTTTAAAGAGAAAAATTTGACATTTATGTCAACAATTTTTTCACATTTTCTCAGTTATCTATTAGTGATCTCCAATTCTATTGTAATACCCGTATGAAGGTAGTTTGGGTCAGATAATCTTGAATAAATACCATAGAATCATTATCCAATTACTGAAAAATTAACAAAAATTTGTTGACAGAAACGTCAAATTTTTATCTTTAAAAAAAACAAGCTTTAAATTTAAATGGTTTAAAATGGTGTTGACCTTTTAAATCTAGTATCCACTGTTATTTTTATATTTTTTTCTAATAATGTTCGTAGAGCAAAATAAGGGTCACGTTCTTATAAACTGACATATTACTGAGACCGAGAATTTATATTTATTTATCCCACTTACCTTTGATTAGAATAATCTGGTTTTTTGTAATTTTTTGGTAATATCTGCAACACTACATATTTTTGCAGATTGTAGAACTTCAGAACAAATCCGTATGCCTAAAACAGTTCCAGGAAATAAATATGAAAAAAAGTACGACGAAAAAAATGTCCAAAAAGCTATTTCGGCTATATCAGATGGTATTCTATCGACGAAAAAAGCTTCTGAAACATTTAATGTACCTAGGTCTACGCTACAGTTTCGGATGAGCGATAAATTTAGAAAAGTTTCCCATGGCCCGTCACCAACCATGACGCGTGAAGAGGAATCCTGTTTAGTAGAGTGGATATGCGAATGTAGCAACAAAGGTTTCCCAAGACGAAAAGAGGACATTCAACAAGCAGTAAAGGATTTCTTGGACAAGGAATCTCGGCCAAATGTTTTAAAAAATAATTTACCGAAAGACTGGTGGTACTCGGCATTTTTAAGAAGAAACCCTTCAATAGTTAGTAGAACATCCGAAGGAGTGACAGCAGCAAGTTCAAACATCTCGGAAAACAATATCAGGAAGTGGTTTGATCAAATTAAACTATATTTTGACGAAAAGAATATGGCTGATGTTCTGCTAGATCCGTCTAGAATATGTAATGGGGACGAAACTAATTTTTAATTTTGTCCTAAAAACAAAAAGGTTTTAGCTCCCCGGGGAACAAGAAACGTTTACGAGATTCCTGATGAGGTAAACCGTTCGCGACCAACAGGCTGGAGTATAGGCAAAAGTAACAACGGCTGGACGACGGCACAATTATTTTACGAATACGTCGGGAACGTTTTCCATCCTCATTTACTGCGAAATAAGACCAAATTTCCAGTTATTTTATTCGTGGACGGTCACACCACACATTTGACCTACAATTTGAGCCAATTATGTTCCCAGCTGAATATCATACTTGTGACCCTATACCCCAATAGTACCCGAATTTTACAACCAGCGGAGGTTGGAGCATTTAAACCGATTAAACTCAATTGGAAGAGAGCTGTTTAGTAGGGAAAATCCATTAGAAGGGATAACTAAAGAAAAATTTGCCGGAGTTCTTAAATCTGTTGTTGATAATATTAACCCTCAAACACTAATTAATGATTTTAGGGCTTGTGGATTATACCCCTGGAATCCAGATAACGTCGACTATATCAAATGCTTAGGAGGTCAGAAACGGGGCAAGTCTGAAAACAACTATCCTAAAGATGATTCCTCTATCACCTTTGCTACTTTTTGTGATATTGTAGGTCCCGATATAACCAGAAAGATAGCAGCTGCTCCAAACGAAGGCGATTCTAAGGAAATTAATGTACTAAGGGAACTTTTTAAGAAATTTCCATATACTGGTGAATCTACCCTCAATACTACCTACAAAGGAGACGAAGATGTTGAGATCCTAAATAGTGTGGAAAGTATCGTTGAGATAGATTTTACCGGCTTTAATGAACTTGACATTGATTTAAACGGGTGCCCTATAATATTTGAAAATAGTCATGGGAACGAGTTAAGCGGAACGGCTCTAGTCAATGGAGAAGATTTAGCGAAAGGAGAGAAACCAAACGATAACAAGCGTCAAGTGGGTGAAGAGCTCAATTTACAAAAACCATCTAATATTTATGACGAAATACTCATAGAATCTTTAGGAATAGGCAAAATATCAGAAAATAAAGTAATCAAAAATCCTTTACACGATAGAGATGAAGCACAAACAAATAGTATTGATGTAGAAGAAATATTTGAAGACATTATTTCTGGTCATGAACAAAATAGTTCTCCAAAACAAAAGACTACGACTCCAGAGATTGAAGATAGTGCGGGAAAATCAAATAGTTTTGTAACAAAAGATCAAAATGAAGGTACAGTAGAATCGAGGGTAGAATCAAAGGAAACGAGTCTAAGAGAGTATCTCTTTTGGCCTGATACGCCTGAAAGAAAAAGTAAGAAACGATCTGAAAAAGAATCCTTTGTAATTACATCATCCGGATGGAAACGGATGAAAGAAGAAAAGATGGCAGCTAAAGAAGAAATAGAAAAAAAAAAAGGAGGAACGAAAACTAAGACTTTTAGAAAAGAAAAATAGTAATCTGATCAATAAAGAAAATAAGAGGAAACCTAAAATAAAGCCGAAAAATGACAAAAAAGAAGCATGTCCTTCTTTAGCAAACGCTGAAAATTTATCTTCAAAAAAAATTAATTTATTATCTACCGCATTATTAACGCCAAAAACAAAGACAAGTCATGTCAGGTTTTTATTTCAAAATGAAATAGAAGAAAAGAGACGAGAAGAAGATGAACCAGAAGAAAAAAGGCGACAAGAAGAAATAAATCAAGAAGAAGGCAGTTTTGAGAATAATAAGAAAGTTTTTTTTCGGTTTGTGCTTTATATGCGTGTTCAATATAAGTAAATTAAATTCTGGTATTCAGTGTTCTACCTGTTCACGCGTTTTTCACCCACGTTGCATTAGAAAGCACAATGAAATTCCTTTTGTGGTAAAATCCTACGTATGTAACGCTTGTTCAAAAATAGCCGTTTAATCTCGATTTTATTTTTCTATTACTTTTGCATTAGTGATAGGTATATTTGTTATGTTGTATTATATGAAAGGTTGTTCAATATTTTTATTTCTTAATAAAACAACCATAAAAAACAAATCGGATTATTTATTTCTTCCCTGCCAATAACTACAAGATGTTATGGTAATTACTACTAAAGAGCATGCCAATAACTACTTCATTACACTTTTATTACAATAAACGTTAAATTATAATTTATTTTTATGTTTTTGAAGCGTTTTATTAATTTTCATCTAAAGTAATAGAGGATGTAACGGGGAAAAAATAAATTGTACAGTTATGATGATATTTACCTAATTTACACAAAGTATCCAATGATAGCCCTAAAGTTGCCAATAACTACCTGGTTTACCCTACTCTTCACACGATTTTGATATAAACACTTATTCCAATATTAGTTTTTTTAAAATATCAATGTTTTTAAAGTTCATTAGTCTTAGTTAGTTAAATTACATTAGTGATAAGTGTAAAATACGTTTTTAGCGAATTTGTGGTTAAGTGTCTTAAGTTATTAAAATGGTTAATTTTTGTGCTGTTGTAAATTGTGGAAGCAGAAGTACCAGAGACAATTTGTCCTTTTTTCGATTCCCATCCATTTATGACAATCATAAGAAATTAAATTCTTTAGCAGTGAAAAGGCGCACGAAATGGATTTTGGCTACACACCGAACTGACTTGACAGACAGTAAAGTTAATAATCAGCGTGTTTGCTCAAAACATTTTATTACTGGTAATCAATACCTACAAATGATATTCTTTGTTAGTAAATAAGTTTGTTATTAGGTAAGCCAGCTAAGATAAATGATATCAGTCATCCCGATTGGATTCCCAATGTAAACATGGGATATGAAACACCATCTCCTTCTGTAGCGAGATATGAACGCAGGAAGAAACGGACTGAAAAAACAGTAACAACAGTTAGTGTATATTCTATTTACCTAATTGTAATTTATAGATTTAACCAAACTGAATTTCCCCATTTAATAATTTATTAAATACTTCTTCATTTTTCAGTTTGTTAATTAAGTTGATTGTTACAGACAGCTGTAGAAAGTACTGAAGTTGCAAGCACTTCTTCGACAGTCTCTGATATGGAAGTTAACCATTCTGTTACGGAAGAGGGACCAGATTTAAACTTAGCGTTACTAAACGCAAATAGGATTATTTATGATTTGCGCAACCAATTATCTTCTTACAAATTTAGAAAGGAAGATTTTGAAGCGAACGAAAAGAAATGTATGTTTTTCACAGGCTTACCTTATGGTGTTTTAATTAGCATTTACGAGACTGTGGAAAAATATATTACAATCACAACAACTACGATGTTGACAAAATTTGAGCAACTCATATTAGTCTTAATGAAGTTACGATTAAATCTGCTGTTTACAGATTTAGCATATCACTTTAACATTTCCAGGTACACCTGTAGCAGAATATTTTTAAAGTGCTACATACTTTGTACAGTAAGTTCAAGTCATTTATATATTGGCCTCAGAGAGATTGCTTACATGCTACAATGCCATCATGTTTCAAAGAAAACTTTGGAAATAAAGTAACGGTCATTATTGATTGCTTTGAAATTTTTACTCAAAAACCAATTAATAAACAAGCAGCAGCGCAACATTTTTCACAGTATAAACACCACAATACTGTGAAATGTTTAATTGGAATTTCACCACAGGGTTCCGTTGTCTTTATATCGGAAGGATTTTCGGGAAGATTTAGTGACAAGTTTATTACTGAACAATCCAGATTCTTGAACAATTTAATTCCGGGGGATTTAATATTGGCGGATCGTGGGTTCCTAATCAAAGATAGTGTTAAGCTGGTTATGGCCGAGGTGCAAATGCCTGCATTTTTAAGGGGGAAAAAGCAGCTACATCCATGTGAAGTTGAAGACACACGGAAAATTGCAGATGTTAGGATACACGTAGAAAGGGTTATTGGACAGCTATGAAAAACATTTAATATTACTGCAGACATTGTTCCAGTATATATGTTACGCAAGAAACAAAATAATGTAGCTGCAATAGACAAAATTATACACGTTTGTTGTTTTTTAATAAATATGTGTCCTTCTGTAGTGCCTTCTTAAGACTAGTTTGATGTATGTATTAATAAAAACACTTGAGAATGCTTAACCCTTTTAACTGAGTGTGGTTTTTAAACCACATATTGAAATTACAGCCAGATTTTAGTAAAATATGTTATTTGGTTTTTTTGGCTGTGCTAACGTTAAATTTATCATAACTAGTCAGCCGTTTATCTAACCAACAATCCAAAATCTCAATTCTTCAATAAAATGAGTAGGAATAAGAGTAGGTGCGTGATAATCGCAAGTCGGTCCCGCCTACGCGAGTGCAGGTTTTTAAGAAATTGCATAAAGTGATTAGATTTTAAGGGTTAAGGAAGCCACAGTAGGGCGATTTAAGATATACAGAAGCTCATATAATAAAGAACAAGCTACAGGGCAAGTATAAAACGAGAAATCGTGTAGTAAACAAGTGTAAACACCAGCTGATATTCATAGCGAGCAGCGGCCTTGGGAGAGCGTAAGAGCGGCATTTCAAAATTCTAGGTACAGCGCGATCACGGTAAGTGGCAAATAAGTTGTGAACTTAAACGAGTGCAAATTTCGAAGTACAGCGCGATCACGACAAGGGCTGGTTTTAAAAGGAAAGCTAGGACGACGAGTGTGGGAGCGTGGTACGGAGTGAGATAACAGAGGGTCGGCCGTGTGTATAGGTAATGAACCAAGTGAATCCCCACTCTTAGACTGAATCTAAAAGGCAAGTGTAGTACGTCACGCAAATTGATCGGGACAAGTAACATAAAGTAAATGAATGATAACACAACTAAAGGCAGATCATCCAGCACCGGATCATTAAGAGAATACCTACAAAAAGGAAAAGAGAAATAGAAGCCAACCAAGAGGGAAAGCAAGTACAAGAAGATACTGCAAAGCAAAACGCAGCAAAGGAAGGCTGAGGACCCCCCAAGAATCAAGAAGAACAAAGCGCAAACATGGATAAGATTGAACAAATACTCGCGAGCATAAACTCACAGCTAGCGGAAATCAAAGAGGATGTGAAAAGCACGAAAGAAGACATTAAAATCATAAATACCCAATTGAACTTGTATGGAGAAGAAATTCGCATGATGAAAGAGGAACAATCCAAACGAGAAGCTGAGTGGGAGCAGGAAAAGACGATACTAAGAAATGAGATAAAGACACTGAAATTTAAAATGGAAGGGCAGGAAAAGAGCCATAGAAGAAATAATTTAGTGATCAAAGGAGCCAACTTTGGGGACCACAACCTAACGCAAGAGGTCAAACACTTCCTACAGAGTGGGATGGGAATTAAGACCGAGATAGAAGAAGCATATAAGATTGGGAAAGCGAAAGCCAATACGGTAATCGTCAAATGCAAAAATTTTGAGCAAAACTGGAAATCCTAAAACAGAAACCGAAACTACCACCGCAAGTATACATTGATAGTGATATTACGCAAAATGAACAGAAAATACAAGCAGCCATACGGAATGTGGCAAGGGAGGAAAAAATAAAGGAAGAAAACCCAAATAGGCTACCGAAAGCTAACAGTGAACGGAGTGAGATATAAATGGTCGGATGAGAAAGGAGGCAGTCTGGTTCAAGAAGACACGCCAAAAACTAACCAAAAGGAACCGGATGGAAACATGGAAACGAAAATGGGCACGAACAAGGACAATGCAAATAGGAAATATGAATTGTTGAAAATTGGAACTTGGAACGTTAAGAGTATGACTGGGAAAGAAGCAGAACTAGTGAGAGAATTTAAAGATTCCAAACTGAAAATATTGGGAATAACAGAAACTAAAAAGAAAGGACAGGGATGTACAGAAACAGAAGAGGGAAATATCCTAATATACAGTGGCGTAAACAAAGAAGACAGAGCGAGAGCAGGAGTAGCATGCCTGATTGCAGAAGAATGGAAAGAGAGGATAAAAAGCTGGGAATGCTACTCAGAAAGAATACTAAAAATAGAGTTGGAAACACCAATTGAAGAAGAAACACTGCTCAATATAATAGTAGTATACGCGCCGAATGAAGACGCGAAAAAAGAGAGTAAAGAAAAATTTTATGAAGAACTACAAGAGGCCTGGGACTCCACAAGAGGCACAAGTATACTAGTAGGAGACTTCAACGGGAGAGTGGGGAATAATAGCAAAAAAATATGCAGACGTAATTGGTAAAGAAGGGGAAGATATGTTGAATGACAACGGAAGAAGACTCCTAGAATTTTGCGTTGGAAACAACCTGATTATCACTAATACCATATTCACACATAAAGCAATCCACAAGTTCACTCGAAGGATGGCTAGCAGGAACGAAGAATCGATAATAGACTACATAATTGTACCAGATAGCATTAGAAAACTTATAAAAGATACTAGAGTACGGAGGAAACCGGAAATAGACAGTGACCACTTCCTGTTAGTATCAGAAATAAAAATGAACCACAACACCAAACAAACGGAATTTGTAGAACGGCTAAACACAAATGCAGAAAAAATTAAGATACATAAACTTCGGGAGACGGGATACATACAAAAATACCAGGAGCTTATCAAACAGGAAGTAGACAAAGACAAAGAAGAAGAAGACGGAGATATAGAACAAATGTGGGGAAATTTCAAGAGAGTGGTGCTAACAGCAGCAGAGAAGAGCTGTGGAAAAAGCAGGATAAAACCCATCAAAAAGCAGACGGCATGGTGGACAACAGAGGTAAAAAACGAGATAAGAAAGAAAAAGGAACTATGGCACAGATATCTGAACACCAACCAGCAGACAGACCTAGAACTATACAAACAGCAGAGGAACATAGCAAAACAGACCGTAAGAGCTGCCAAAAACCAAGCATGGGAAAAATTTGGCGAGACCATGGAGAATAACTACAGCAACAATCAAAAACTATTCTACAAGGTAATGAAATCCTTCAGGAAGGGAAATAAGAACCCGCTGCCGCAAGTAGAAGACAACCAGGGCAAGGTCATCACAAATCCCACCGAAATTATAAATAGATGGAGACAATACTTTATGGCTCTATTAGAGGGTACAGAAACTGATGAAAACAGTGGAGAAAACACGGAAATCGAAGAAATTAGAGCAGAAACGAAGCGAGACAATAGTCGGACGGAAGTCCCAAAATACCCAATAACAAGAAAAGAGCTGCGGGAAGCAATAGACAAACTGAAACTCGGGAAAGCAAGCGGGCACGATGGAATCTACCCAGAAATGGTAAGAACAATGGGAGAAGAAGGGCTAAAAATGTTACTTAACATCATGAACAAAGTGTGGCAAGACAAGAAGATTCCGGAAGACTGGCAAACAGCCGTCATCCTGCCCATATTCAAGAAGGGCGACAGTAAAAAATGCGGGAATTATAGAGGAATATCACTACTCAGCGTACCTAGAAAGCTATACGAAAGGATACTAGAAAATAGGCTGAGGAAACAAGTGGAACATCAACTTGAGGAATCGCAATGCGGTTTCAGGCCCGGACGAGGGACAAGCGACCTAATATTCAGCCTCAGACAACTGACAGAGAGAGCCATAGAATATGACCAAAGGATTTACTGTTGCTTTATAGACCTAATCAAGGCTTTCGACCGCATACAAAGAGAAGAAATATGGAAGGTACTGAGAAACAGGAATGTAAACGACGAATTAATAAGAAGCATACAGAGTCTATACAAAACAAGCCGGAACTATATAAGAACAAACAACAGAAAATCGGAAACGTTCCTAACTAGACTAGGAGTCACTCAAGGAGGAACCTTGAGCCCGCTATTATTCATAATAGTGCTAGACGATATAATCAAGGAAGTTAAAGGACAAATCAAGAAATACCACGCAGGATACTATAAGCTGAAACCCATATATATATATATATATATATATAACAGAAATGGCCTACGCGGACGACATGCTAATAATCGCAAACAATGAACAAGACCTACAACACAACATACACATATGGGACGAAGCACTGGAAGAAAGAAACATGAAGATCAACGTAGAAAAATCAAAGACAATGGTTATCGCAAGACAACAGGAGGACATCGCGATAGAAGTGAAGAACCATATATTAGAATAGGTAGAAAGCTTCAAGTACCTGGGAACAACAATCGCAGCCGATGGGAAGCTAGAGGAGGAGCTCAACAGCAGAATCAAGACAACAAACAGATTACACGGGGCGCTTTATAAAGGACTTATGAACAAAAAAGAAATCTCTAAAGAAGTTAAAAGCAAAGTCTATAAAGCAGTATACATACCCACCCTCACATACGGCAGCGAGGCATGGACACTAAACGATAAACAGTATAACCGCCTTCAAGCAGTAGAAATGAAAGTGCTGAGGAAAATTAGAGGAGTAACAAAGCGAGACAGATACAGAAACGATAAAATCAGACAAGATCTGGAAACCAAACCATTGCGCCAACATATAGAAGAAAACAAACTAAGATGGTTCGGACACCTAATTAGGATGGAGGAGCAAAATGCAACCCAAATAATATGGAACTGCAAGACACAGGCAAAAAGACCAAGAGGTAGACCCAGAAACAAGTGGAACAACACAATAGGGAAAATCCTACAGGGTAGAGGGAAGAGATGGATAGAAGCCGTAGAACTAGCAAAGGACCGGAAAATATGGAGAAACTTGGTGAGAAGACCCCAACCCAAGATGGAACACCTCGACACCAATAATGGTATAAGAGGACAGGATTAAGAAGAAGAAGAAGAAGGGATTTAATATTGGCGGATCGTGGGTTCCTAATCAAAGATAGTGTTAAGCTGGTTATGGCCGAGGTGCAAATGCCTGCATTTTTAAGGGGGAAAAAGCAGCTACATCCATGTGAAATTGAAGACACACGGAAAATTGCAGATGTTAGGATACACGTAGAAAGGGTTATTGGACAGCTATGAAAAACATTTAATATTACTGCAGACATTGTTCCAGTATATATGTTACGCAAGAAACAAAATAATGTAGCTGCAATAGACAAAATTATACACGTTTGTTGTTTTTTAATAAATATGTGTCCTTCTGTAGTGCCTTCTTAAGACTAGTTTGATGTATGTATTAACTAAAACACTTGAGAATGCTTAACCCTTTTAACTGAATGTGGTTTTTAAACCACATATTGAAATTACAGCCAGATTTTAGTAAAATATGTTATTTGGTTTTTTTGGCTGTGCTAACGTTAAATTTATCATAACTAGTCAGCCGTTTATCTAACCAACAATCCAAAATCTCAATTCTTCAATAAAATGAGTAGGTACTAATTCATGACAGGGCGACGAGCACCAAACAAGAGAAAGCCAAACTAATGTAGTATATAACTAAAAAAGTAGGAAAATAACGACTTCAAAGTTGCAAATGAAGTCGCTATTTTCCTACTTCTTTAGTTTGGCTTTCTCTTGTTTGGTACTCGTCACCCTTAATGTTTTTTATTATACACAATTTTAACAACATCAAATGACTACAAAAAACAGATTATTTTTTTAACTTAACTTGACTACATTTTAAGCAAAACCATTTACTTTTTGGTATGCATTTCATTTTTAAACATTTTAAATGATAAAATTTTATTTCACAATATGAATTACCACAACAAACTGTTGCAGCGTTATCATGAGCCACATTACATATGCACTTAACTCTACCTTGGGGCCTAGTTGCCATTTCTTTTGATGGCATAGCAGGTGTATTCACTGGTGCAAACACATTATGTACTCTGTGTAAAATTTACCCAATAGTTTAGGTAATATTACCCGTTCATGGAACAATTTTGCTTTCAAATTTTCTATACTCCAAAATTGTTCATAATAAAAATTTTTTTTAGACCACACAACAAAGTCACAATATTTTTTTTCTGTGGTTGCCATTTGGATTTGGTAGTAATACACATGCTGTTTATCCAATTCCATATTATACATATCGCCCGATGCATATGTTGCTTTCAAACACATTGATTTTACTTGAACCATATCCTCGATACCACCATCTTTATAACAAAAAGGACACTTCACTTCTAAACAACCCTCTCCACAGCAGTTGCATGATATAAAACCATCTGGGGTAGAACCAAAATAAGGGTATTTTGGGTTTAAACATAATCCAGATTTTCATGCCTTGGGGACATATACGTAACATAAGCATTAATAGCATCTTTTTCGTGGAAGCACCCGTATGATGTTTGCTTACTGTTAAAATTTCGCAAATAGCAAATAACCCTTATAAGGCTTATTGAAGTTTATTGTCTGTTCGACATGCAGCTTTAAATTTGGAGGCCGTTATTCTACCTGCTCTGTAAAGATGCCAGTCGTTTGATTTTTATTGCTCCATGGTTTTCAAAAAAATTGTTTTGCATTTTTCTACAGTCAAATCGGTGGTGACTGCCTTTCCTTTTGAAATCAAATCTGCCAAAGGCAACAAAGTGTTTTCCTCAGAATAAAGGGCATTTAAATATTTTTTGCTGCCGAGGGATTTCTCTTCAGCTATCGAAAAACAGAACGGTGGTGTAACAGATAATATCACACTTTTATGTTGAAGTATAGCAAGCTTGTTCAAGAATGTGGATTTTTCCGTATCTGTTAAATCAGGCAAATCTTCACGTGATGATTCTACTTCTATATCTTTACCTTGTTCTAAGTCTAATGTATTTACAGAATAATTAATGTTACAAATAGCACTGGAGGCTCCTAGCGTTCCACTCGGCTGCATCCAGTATGCTTTTCTGCCAGTTACAGACACATCTTCAATGTTCCTAACTGCATCTTCCACAGCAAACAATGCTGCTCCGACATGACTGCAACATTCTCCGAGTCCAGCTGGACAATCACAATGAGCTGCTAACACTTGTCCACTCTTCTTACACACAATCCATAAATTTGTCGGGGGTAGATTTAATCGTTGTGAGTGCATCACCTGCAATATGTATATATATTATAAAATATTACACGAGACATTCCAGAAATGAATAACATTTTTAATAATACAACTCGTAGAAACCTAAACAACAATATATGTATATACAAATAATAAAAGGAAAATACTTCATGATAATGAACGATAACTAAATAGATAATTAAGTGGGCAACTAATACTCAGTTACGGATGCATTATACATAATTCAATATTGTAAAATCCCTACCTGCGATAATATAAGCACTCTTTCAGTATTTCTAATCGATTTTGTCCAGATATTCTTCACCCAATTGCAACGATATAAATTGTAAGCCTCCAAACTCTTGTAAGCTTTAAATTCATCTCTTGTGTAGGCACTTTTGTTAAACACAAGGTATTCCACAATGTCATAATAAGTCACTTGGGGGAAGCTTTGTATTTCACTACTACACATTTTAGTATCCACAATATAGGGATCTACATTATTTATTAATTTTAGTTTATCAAGGTAACGAGTCTGTATCTCAGGGGCCAAGGTATTAAAATAGTTGCTTTTCTCACACATATTCACCAAAAAGTATATCGAAATCACAATGTTTTAAACAAAACAACACTACAAACAGGAGTTCAAGTACACACGAAAAATATAATAATGGCGGTGTTTGTCCTCCAAGTAAATCAGCTGACTACGTGTGACGTCATATGCACCTGGTCTATAGCACAGTATAATCCCCGTGGGGATTATACTGTGTCTATAGTGTTAAAGTATATTGGAAGGTAATAGAGTGATCAATCTGACCCCGATGAAATTTCATTACTGCGTTAAGAAGTTATGAAGAATTTTAATTTTTGGGGTGAAATTGACCACCGTGGGGTGAGATTGAACATCATTTGATTTGTGCATAAATTCATTAAAAATACAAAACATTTTAATTTTTAAAGATGTTTTAATAGAAAAGAATAAAAAATATTGAAACTACATTGCCCCAAAAATACAAATTTAAAATATACTAGGTATTCTTATAACTTAAAGGAAAAACAAAAGAAACTTGTATGTTAAGGTAGGTATTTGAAGAGTCATAAACAAATATAAAAGATTAAACCATGATGAGAAGGGATATTTTTACAATTCTTTAATATCAACTGGTTTCTGAAAGATATACCTAACATTATCAGCATTGGAGTCAACAGTGGGATTTGGTAAAATCGCGATAATATCTTCAACCTCTACCGTGAACACATCATTTTCTTCAACTATAAAAATTGCCTTAGTTTTGTCAACGGAATTCATACCCAAAACATTAAACTCATCTTCCGAAACCTCTTGTACAATAGACACATAACGATAGTTTATAGTATTCCGGAGTCTCCCACGTACCTTTACCAACAAATATGTGCCCTTTTTTATATTTTGCCGTTTAACTTCAAAATAGTCGATCTCCTCGTTATCTTCTAAAATGACATGAAGGTCTTCATTGTCATCTGAATTATCATTCGTGACTTCTGCTTCTATGTTACTATCAGAACTACTAGAATCAGAGTGTTGAGCCGTAACACTTTTTCCAGCTTCGACGACGAATTTGGTGCGCTTCTTGTTTCGACGAGTTGGTGTATTCGAAAATCTTTGATTTTTCAAATAATCGACCAGTAAATTTTGAACTGTAGCTTCTGTATTTTCTCTTGGTAGTTTATCCAACACGCGGTTTTTGTTCAATGGCATGATACCTGTTGCTTCAAATGAAGAGATGAGATCTCTCTTAATGGCAGTTTGCTCATTATTTTTTGACACTTTGTTATCCATTCTTATTAAGGTTGGTTGCAATAAGTGAGGAAAATCTTTCTTATCAATGGAAACTAACGTTGGATGTGTCTTTTTCCAATCAAGTAGGACTTCACGCCAAGCCATCTTAAAAGGTCTAAAAAAGCCCATATCCAAGAGTTGGCAGAGATGCGTGGCGTTTTTAGGTAAACAGACGAAGCTAATATTATTTTCTTGACATTGTTTGATTACATCTTCAGAAAAATGAGATGCCAAATTATCGCCGATTAATACCTTACGACCTTCTTGTTTTTTTGCGTGCGGTAAAAAGGACGAAAACCAATCTGAAAATGTTTCAGTATCCATCCGTGGCTGGTTCGATTATATCGAGCACCCGCTGCAACATCTCTGCATACAACAGGGAGCTAATTTTGGGCCATTTTCAGTCCATTGATGCCACAACTTTTCGGCGCGGTATATAATGTAGGGAGGTAATAAGGCGCCGGAGGCAGATCCACACACCATTACTGAAGTTGCCGACTTAGTAAAATTGCATACTCTCTCAGGGTACTTTACTCCACGGTGATAAATTAATTTTTTGCGTCCAGGATCGTCTAATAAATTTGTTTCGTCGTAATTGTAAATATTAGATGCAGGAACATTCTTCAATGTAACTTCTAAATGACGAAAGTATTCTATTAGTATCTCTCGGGATACATCCGCGCGTGCACGCTTAATATTAGCAGCAAGTCGTTGGGTTATCTCATCCTTGTGTCTGTTCAAAAGTGAATATACCCAATCAACACCAGGCAGGTTATCTTTGAATTTGGAAACCGAACGACCTTGAGTGTCCAGTAAATTTTTTGCCAAATGTCGTATATCTGTCAGATTAAGGGGAAATCCCCACTCACCACAAGCTGCTGCATACTTAATAATACTTTTTCTTCGTTTTCACTAAAACTGCTTGCCCACCGTTAGATCTAATGTGACGCCCATGGTATTTATTGTTTAAAGTACCATACGGAATTTTATATATCTTGGATGCCTTTCGTAGACTCCACCCTTCGTCCGTTATTTTTGTAAAGCATTTTCAATTAACTGCTCATCGTAATCTCTGTACCTCCTTGCACCTAATCTTCTTTATAGGTCCTTGGCATGTTTGATTTCTATAAAAAATATATAGCACTTTAGTATGTTATTACAAAGTGTATCAAATTAAGGGCGTACGATTGCTAACTTCTGTTATTCTCTTTTGATCGTGTTAATCTGCGGAAAGATACTATTATTTCACTAATTTAACCAACTTCGTAGTAATAAGAAAGATAGCAATAGTGCGCACTTAATTTGCTACATACCTTTAATATTAGTAAATGAGAATAACTCAATAATAACGACAAATACCACCCGAAATTATGATCAATTTAACCCCGTTCTAATGATCAATTTAACCCCAATACAACGGTTAATTCCACCCCAGGGAGCAAATATTAAAATTTCAAACAAACCGCCAATAATCGAGAGGCACAATTGAGGTTATGAATTAAAAGCATGTCTATAGGTATGTGCTTGCTGGTATAAAGCAAAACAATTGAATGGATGCAGAGGGGGAACACAAATTTTTTCATAGGCACAATTACATAATAAGTTACTCACCTTTTTGACACTTAATATCACAATTATAACGATATATTTATAATATTCAACAACACAAGACCACTTCTGTGATTACTAAACAAGTTATTTGTCGCTGGCGACGCGAGACGGTTGATATAACCGCGCCAAATTCATAATTATAAATTTCGGAAGTAGCGATCGAAGTCACCCCGTAAGATCAATTTCACCCAATTTCACGGTAACAGATGATAGACAGAATAGTGTTTTCTATCCTTGCCCATATTGTAAAGGAATATTTTCCAAAAACTATTTAAGCAGGCACGCTAATAAGTGTTTCTCAAGACTCAGTTAGTTCTAAATCAAATGTACTTACATGCTGCTTCCAAACAGTAACGATTTACGCAATGGATCCGGTCAACAGCATTTCAAAACTTAATGTTAAAGAACAGGTGCGGATAAAACTTGCAAATAATTAAATTTATAAAAACTGTCTATTTTTAGGTATTTGATTCAATGAAACCGAACGATATAGCTTTCGAAGCAAAAAAAGATTTGTTAATTGCGAATTTCGGAGAATCCTACTTAAAAAGGCACAAAAGAGAGCGAATGACTTACGCTTGTAGCAATAGAATGCGCGAGATTTCAAGATTGTTGCTGAGTTTTCGCGAAATTGCGAATAATAACAAGATAACGTTAAAAGAACTACTACATCCTAAACATTTTGATAACGTGTTGTTGGCAGCTAGACGAGTAGTTGGTTTTGACTATGAAAAGAAAACATTTAAAACTCCAAGTTTAGCTATGCACTTAGGGACGTCTTTGAAAGGAGTATCGGATGAACTTATACACTTAATTTTGAAGCAAAGCAGAGGTTTTAAATGTAAATCGACTGAAGATGCAAAAACTTGGTTGACCAATATCAAATACTTTAAATCTCTTTGTGAGTCAACATGGAATACTGAGATGGGCTCGTTAGCAAATAAAGAATTAGAAGAATTGCGATGGAACAAGCCTCTGCTTTTGCTACTAGTAAATGATGTAAAAATATTCAGAGATGCCATTACAAAAATGGCTGGAGAAGCAGTAGACCAGCTAAATAATGGAAATCATGATGAAAAATCATTTAAACAGTTAAATCAATGCGTGTTATTGTTGCTAATTATTTTCAACAGACGTAGGATTAGGGATGTTCAATATCTCAAAATAGAAGATTACCAGACAAACAAAAAAAGTGATTATACAGATTTTGAGAGTATATCCAGAAGCAATTTCTAGCAACAAATTACGCAAGCAACTTGCAACTGTGACCCAAATATTAAATTTAAAGTCTGAAGAAGCGAAGCAATTTGCTAATTTTATGGGGACACGCAAAAAACCCATGATGAATATTATGAGTAAGTTACAGACAATTAGACATTTTTATCATATACAGGGTGTCTGTGAAAGGTTTTTAAAACCTAAACAAATTATTTCTCACTAACTATAGCATTTAGGACCTGGGTCTTTAGGTCCAAAACTTGCAAATGCCCCCCCCAACCACAAAAAATGTCAAACACCCTGTATATGTACATTTTTATTTTTTTATACTTTTGGACCTCCTGTTGATATTTACCAAACGGCTAAAGTATCTAAATTACTTTTAATGATGGAGAAAGGAACTGTGCCGATTGAATATAAGGGAAAATCCCTTGATGAAATAAAATTGACGCAAACTTAGAATACGTCGAAGAAGATATAAACCAAGGTGAAGAAAACGACAATCAAGGATTTTATGAAAGTCAAAAGCCAGTGGAAATTGTGGAAGATATTCGAGAAAACGGTAACGTACTCGTATTTTTTTATTCTGCAGTAAAAGAACAATAGTATAACCATAATTTATTCTTTAACAACTATAAATCGATAATGCAAAACAACGAATCATTTTCTATTATTATTACATATTAAATGTAGGCATATTAAATTTGGTTCAGTTTGAAAATGATGTATTGGTTACTATGTATATCAGTTTCTCTTTTGCCTTAAATTTCGTTCTAGATTATCAATACTAACCCTCGGAAAAATACTGTAACACAAATTTTGAAATAATATTTACATAATCCTCGGAAAGCATCAGAAATGTCACTGGTAGAACTTTTAAGTTTTCTCATTTTCTTATTTGTTACCATTTCATTTTCAGATTTATTACTTTCAGTATCCAGTAGAGTTCCTATAAATAGAGAGAAAGATCTCTAACATAGAGGATCAAACTTCTGCTAAACGTTTTAAACCTAATAAAGGACAACGATCAAGTAAGTAAACTACACAAACTACTGCTACTAAGAGGTTCACTACTACTTATTTATTTTAGATTGGTCTAATAAGGATTTGCTTTTACTAAAAAAGGAATTTTCCACATACATTTCTAAAGGCAACTATCCTTCAGACGAACAAATCAAAGAATTTTTAAATAAAACTGACATTGATCGTACTGTAGCAGCCGTAAAATCTAAAATTTAGCACCTGCTTAAAATAAAAAGCAATATTTAATTTTCCTGGAATTTTTATTTTGTATGTTTTTAATAAAATATAAAATTATATTCAACAAGTATTTTATTCACTTAAATAAGATAGCGTCCTGCCACCAGCACCTATCGTAGTTTAACTATTTTGTCACTAGAAGGCCTTGGAGTGCATTTTCAGTTAGGTTTTTTTTTTAAAGCTTTTGTTTTAAAAGTTAAAATAAGTGTAAAAGGTCCTAAAAAAGTGGTTTTCTCATTTTAAATTTATTATTTCCTTAATAGATGATAAATTAAATATTAGAAGCTTCTTTCTACAAAGTTTTAAACTTTATTTAACTTTTAATGCAAATATATCAACCTAACTGAAAATGCACTTATATCTCTTTTATTCAAAGACCCTACATTAAAATTGTAAGCGCTAAGCATAGAACAAAATCTCAGTGACTACCGCCAACGTTGCCAAATTTTGGAAGTTACTTAGTGCATGTTACATAAGGGAAGTAACGACGAATACATGGAAAACAACTACAGCGACGGTGTCGCCAGTGGCTTATATGTGAACTTAGTGCCAAACTCATTGGATACAAACATAAGCATAGTCGCTTTCTAGCTTTTTTCGGATTTCAAGTCGCATTGCCCTCTAGTAGCCAAACATGCCTTAAAACTGTGGGCAACTTCGAAATTGGAAGTCGCGAAATTTTGGAAGTGACTCAATGATATATACCTAATCTCGAGTGAATTAGTACAGTTGATACACACACACACACACACACACATATATATATATATATATATATATATATATATATATATATATATATATATATATATATATATATATATATATATATATATATATATATATATATATATATATATATATATATATATATATATATATATATATATTGCATCGCATGCCATTTTTAATTATTTGGAAGTTGTGTGTTTAAGGATTAAGTTATTAGAGATGTGTGTTTACTCAACTGTCAATACTTTAATATGCTTGTAACTCATGACACATACACTGTGTGATGTTAATGGGTATTGAAACAGAGATTTAATTTAGCATTGAAATACTTTCTTTACTAGAAAATCTAAATAACTGATAAAACTTGGGAAAAAACTCATAGTTTAATAAACACTACCAGTCTTTATAATAAATCACCACATTGTGTACCTATAAAATTTAATCATGTGTAACTTGATTGAGTTAAATACTAGTACTAAGGTACATTTCCATAAAATTAGCTATAATTAATCTGACTCTTCACTTTTAATCTATACTTATTTTACTTAAAAATCATGTATTGAAAAGCAAAATTTACATGCTACAATTGATATTGAAATGTTTAAAATTTGTAAGATTTGCCTTTAAATACATATTACAAAAAAAACAAGCATTTTTATTGCGAATGCTAGTTGTAAAAGTTTTCATTTTCACACAAGTTGTTTTTGTTTTGATGCTACTATAATCCTGCAAATGTCCAGAATGAAGATCGAAAAAAGTTAGTCGTCAAAATTTTCTAGGAAAGAACAAAAGTTAAAATATTATAGTTTTTATTTTCTAATATATTTTTTATATATCACACACATACAATAAACTTGTATTTTAGCTATAAGCATCATGCTCAGATAAAAATAACATTTCACAAAATGGCTGTTAACAAATACAATACATTAAACATGCAATTCAATACTAGATTGTCAATTTGTGGTTGCCATGGGTGAATATAAGTTTAATATAAACTATTAGTCTACAAAATAAATAATGAATCTGCATATGTTACAAAATTAAATAATATCAACATATTTTACAGCATACATATGGCACAAATACAATAAATTAGGACTTATTTTAATAGCTTAAAGTTGAAGTTAATTATAGCAGCCCCTAATAATAATAAAATTATTAACTATACAATTTGCAATAGATAATACAAAATACTGCACAAAGTTTTTCTTTAGAATAAAAAAATATTATTTCTTTAAAAATTATACTTACGATCGAGTCTAATTAATATAAAAAGTAATGTGTATATGGATTCAATGTACAAGTTTTAACAAAAATGCTGTTAGATCTAAAATTTTTTGAACAATTAGTTTCGTGCTAATGCAATATAAACTTAAACAAATAATATCACTTTGGTATGTTATAAATGAAATGTAAGAAATAAATTTGCACCCATAATTGCACGATTATTTTTCTATGCTGTGAACTCTAATTCTAACAATTTCTTCTGGTACGACACACACTTACTACATATTTATAAATTTAAAATAAATTATCTACATGTCAGTTTTAATTTCGAATTAAATTGTTTGGTAAATAACATATAAATGGTGATGTGTTAAGTCTTAATACATGTATAGATTTAAGAAAAATACAGATGCACCAATAAAACCTTACTTGAATATTTAAGAAATAAATAATTGTTAAATATTGATTGCAGGATTCTACAAAGAAATATTTTGATGGAAACACTAAAATTTACTGCTTCTTAAACAAAGATTTCGGCCTGTCACATGTGTCTAAAATCTGGATCTACCTTACTTGTCTACAAAATAGTAGCAGAGCATCCCCATACTACGTTTAGTATAATTTCTGAATCTCGCTTCTCAGTTCTCGCCATCTTGATTCTCGGCATGTACTGTACATCGACAGCGCACGTCAATGGATAGATCGAGTAAGATCGACTACTAATATTAGTACCTACACCTGCTAATTTTTTTAGTAGTTTGGTTTCTTGCTGCGCTTCTCTGTGCGTTCTGCACGCACATGCACAATGGAATACATGGAACGAGATTGGCTACTAAAACCTACAAATTTTTGGAACATAATCGATTATCTCCAAATATTTTAATAATAAACTACTTCGATTAGTACTACTCGATTATTAAAAATTTCTTATTACTTGTTATTTAATTTTTACACAGAATGAGTACTTCAAGGTCTTATGAAACACGTTTTTTATGCCGTTTTTAAACCAAAATGTTTACTGTGGTTGGTTTAGAGATTTTTGTGGCGGTTGATAATGTATTAACTTTAAAAGTGAAAATTTGGTCTAGTCGCCTTTCGTCACAAAACACTAAAATGGAAGATAATCAAGATAATTTTGGTTGTATGCATCCTGAAATACGTTAAATTGCCAAAAATACGGCCGCGAATTTGATCACATCAAAGATTTCCACTGGACGCATCCTGTTGTTGACACATTTTGTAAGAGTGAGATGCATAACATAATTCTGGATCAAACTTTGCCAACCTAAAAATTTTCGTAAAATGTTCTGTGAATTAATGGCTATAATGACCTTGGAGATCATGACGTCACGTGTCTTAATATATCTATTAAAGAATTAAAATGGAAGCAAATTACAAAAATATATTTTTATATCGCATAAAGTATTTTATCCACGACTATTGTATAATGTATCCATTATACGTCTGTTTGCTTGACCTTAATAATACCCATTAATCACGGCAGTGATTAATGAGTCATTAATCACTGCTGCCAGATGCTTCCTTTTAAAATTTTATCGTGTAAACCACTAAATATTTTCAATTCAGTTCTGTACATAAAAAAAATTAAAAAAGTGAATTTTCCTAGACCAGATTCGAACGCGGGACCCGCGGTTGGAAGGCAAGGAGCATCTACACCAAGACATCAGCGACTTCGAATGTGCGTGTCGTATATTTGTTTCTTAACATACCATGTTTTTCGAAACATTTTATAAATCGAACTAGCATTTAAAACAAAACAAATTTGACTCAAACCTGTAGACATTATTGTTTGTGTGTGTAGGTTTCTCAGTGTTTTGATATTTTGTCTTAAATTGTGTTAAAAAACGAACTAAAAATGGATATAGAAAATGAAAATTACTTTTCTTTAACACCACCAGAAATTAGAGAAGCTGCTGAAGTTGCCTCATTAAATTTATTGCCGGAAAAGTCAAGGAAAGTATATAATATGGCCTATGAATATTTTTTGAACTGGCAAAAGGAAAAGAAAACCACTTCATTTTCTGAATCGACTTTATTAGTATACTTTACTGAATTATCCGCAAAATATAAATCTTCCACACTATGGACCTATTACTCAATGCTTAACAGTACGATCACCTTACATCAAGGTATAAATTTAGAAGATTATAAAAAAATTCATTACTAAAATCAGACAATTTTCAGCCTAAAAAAGCGAAAACTTTTTCTAGCGAAGATATCAATAACTTTTTAACTAAAACATCTGATGATAAATACCTAGCAACAAAGATAAGATATTAAGTAAATCTTTCACATATTTATTTCATTACATTCTGTAATTTAAGGTTGCTTTAATAATGGGAGTAATGGGTGCATGCAGAAGTAATGAGTTGTATGAAATGAAAATAACCCATTTACAAGATCGTGGATCAGCTTTTTTGGTTAATGTGCCAAATACCAAGACAAAAATTTACTGTTACGGATAACTTTTACGAAATATACAAGACATATATAAGTCTTCGACCAAGTCATGTAACCAGTGACACATTCTTTTTAAATTACCAAATGGTAAATGTACAACTCAGAGAATTGGGATAAACAAATTTACAAAAATGGGAATGGATATCGCTGCTTTCCTCAAATTACCGAATTCAGAACAATATTCTGGGCAGTTTCCGCAGATCTTCTGCAACAACACTGGTTGACGCAGGCGGGGATATTACTGCTCCCAAAAGACACGGTGGATGGAAGTCCACCGCCGTAGCAGAAGGCTACATAAACGAATCCGTCAAAAATAAAACCGATACGGCCAACAAAATATCATCTTCAATTCAACCAAAAGTAAACCAAACGAATCAATGTACATATAATTCAAATGTTTTAAGTTACCAAAACATTAGTTTTGATGTTAATTCTATCCCTGCGATTAACTTGACCAATTGTTCAAATATTACAATTATTAATAAATATAAATAAATAGCATCATCTTGTAAGATTATATACATGATATTTGTTAAGATTAATACATAGATTTTTGTGTTAATTATTATAAGATATTATACGATTATTATAATTTTCAATAACTATGTACTGTGTATAAATGAACAATAATGTATTGTATGAAATATTTGTTAGAATAAAATAGCGTTTCTAAAAATATGTATGTAATGTAACAAAATTTTCCAACAAAAATATTTAGTAGTCGTGGATAAAGTATAGTATTCTACTCGCGTATAATGGCTATTCTCTCGGTGATTTAACCCACTCGCCTGGGGCTCGTGGCCGTAAACTTCACCTCGTGAATAATAGCCATCATTATACGCTCATTGAATAATATACTATTTTTGCATGATTGAGCTTTTTCGTTTTTTACCATATCTGTTTCCAAGACAGTAGGATATGTTTACTGGTTGCGAGGCCCTACTCATCTGTAAGATTTTACTTACCGACGTCTTTTACTTACCAACGTAAAATTATATATAGATACTATATTTCACAACAATAAGAACAAAAAATTTGGAATTTCTATTTAAAACGTCACTTTTGACTTTTCGTTTATTTAGTAGAAATTAAATCATTTCAATTGGTAAATTTAATACTATTCTGCAAAAAACAGTATGAGCATCACGAACATTAAGGGTTGTACCAGTCTCCAGCCAAATTAGAGGCTCGCTACCCCTCAGCCTCCAAACATGGCCGTCGACCGGTAAACATGCCTTACTGTTCTTGATACACAATATTCTATAACTTCTTACCTGACTATTATTTTTATTTCTATAAATTCATTTATATTTTATAAATGACACTTCTCATTATGATTATGTTATCTCACGGAATGTTCCGTAATACTATATACCACAAAAAACATCAATGCAAGATGCTACGAGTGTTTGTAGCTTACGTAATTGTTGACGTGCAGTAATTTTATATTTAAAAGTAGAAAATGCATATAAATATTTTTTGTAATTTGCTGCCATTTTGGTTCTTTACTAGACATATTAAGAAACGCGCCGTCATCATCTGCAATGTCATTATAGCCATTAATTCACCGAACATTTTTTATGAAAATCTTTAGGTTGGCAAAGCTTAATCAATTATGTCATGCATATCACTCTTGCAAAATGTCTCAAAAACAGGATGTACCCAGTTGAAAACTTTAATGTGAGCAAGTTTGTGAACATATTTTTGGAAAGTATTTCAGGGGTCGTCTTCTCTTTTCGTGTTTAGCGACAGAAAAAAATGGCAACTAGATCAAATTTTCACTTTTAAAATTAAGACATTACCAACCACCACAAAAATCCCTAAATCAACTAAAGTAAAAAATTTTGTTTAAAAACGGCATAAAAAGGGCAAATTATAAAAAATATGCTTTATAAGACCTTGAACTTGTTTTTTTAAACTTGAATTCGTGCTTCTACACTGGCCATATGAAACTTGTTTTTTAATATACTGTTAGAGCGTTCCCCTTTTAAATTTTATAAATTTAGAAATATAAAAGATAGTAGGTCCCAATATTAAGGATTTATGCTTTCAGTGTTTCCACTATAATGTATTAAGACTTAAACTTTAGCTCATACCTTTGAGAACTTGATAAGAGTATTAATTGTATTCCGAACGCTTCCTTTTATTCTTAATTAAATTTTCTGCCTCAAACTTCATTAATGTAATACTGGTTTTTTTCCTTAAAGATATACAAAACAAAACCAACACATAAAATTTCGTTAATTAATCTAGTAATATTTAACTACGATTGAAGTTCAGCTTAAATTTAATTAGGCCTTCTAATAGTAACTCTTTCACTAACATTAAATAATTTACACTATACACATTGAAATTTGGTTAAGCTAAAATTCAGCTATACAAAAAAAAAATGGAAGATGTGCTAACACAGAAAAAATTCTAAACATTACTTTACGTGCTTATACAACCACCGAAAAAAGTCAGTCATCATAGATTACAATTGTAGTTGTATACATTTGCCGATATTAGCAAATTTAATAGATCACAGTATCAGATACCAAAGTGTTTCATTACTGTGACAAACACATTAACAGTCTGATAAATCACATTTCGTTGTTCTTTTCAATTCATGAACACTCTTAGAAACACTTTAATAGTTGCAAAAATTAGGACATGTCTATATACAATCATTTTTAGTAGGTCTAATCATACTATCAATTATACATTTCGATATGTACTATTAACCATTAACATAGAATACCTACATAAGAATTGCATAAATAAGAGCAACATGTGAAACTCGAAAAACATGTAACAACTTCTAAAAGGTCAATAAAAAGAGTTCGTTGCTCTACAATTCATTGCGTAATTATTACACAATATTAAAAATATTCAAGTAAAAAAGATGCCACTTGCTTAAAGCTTTCTCAGTTCTCTTAAATTGCTAAGACAAATGATAACAATGAATTAGAATTAATAGGAATAAAGCCTATTAAAAGTAGTTCAACAAAATTGGTTGTTACATATTAAAATTGTACTAATAAACATATATTGCTTTATACCAAGGATCAGCAATGTTTACTAAGTTGTTTTCTTACCTCCACGAGGTTTGATAGATTCTGATAGTTGCCACATTGCATCTTCACCAATAAAATCGTCAAAATTTTGAAAGAAATTTATAATCCTGTCATTTTTCTTAAAAGAATATGTACTACAAAAAAAGTTTAAAAACGAAAATTGTAAAATTTCAGATACTTACCACTTTTTAAACCTCTTCATATTTTCTACAATGTTAAATTGTTGCCAACGTTTGGAAAAGTTAATCGAACCGTCTTGCAACAAATTATTATTACCAATATGCACAAATGTTAGGTCTTGAAGAACGAGACCACTGTGAAAAAAAAAAGGAACATTGAATCCTATTGATATCAGTCTTTGAGGCTTGAATCTCGTTCACACAGTTGGTTAGGGCAGTACTCTAGTAAAGAACAAGTCGTAGGTTCGAGTCCTACTCGAGGTGAACTTTTTATTTATGTATTTAATAAAATTAATAATAATTTTTAACAAAAATCAAAAAGTTTAGCAGGAAAAACAAAAGAAAATAATATAGAAGATGAATGGAATAAAATAAAGGAATTGGTGATGGAAAGTGCAGATGTCTTGGGAAAAGAAAGGAATTATAAAAAGGATTGATTTGATGAAGAGTGCGAGCAGGCAATTAAGGAAAAGGATAAATCATGGAAAAAAATGTTAGTAAATAACACAAAACAATAACAAGAAACAAAAAAACCAATATAAGAAAGATAGGAATATAGTAAACGAAATCTGCCGAGAAACAATGAATGGTAGCTAAGAAGATACAAGAATTACAAGAAAATTACAACTATAAGAATACAAGAATATTTTATAAGAACCTAAAAAACCAACATGGAGAACGGTACAAAGGCAAAAACATTGGAATACGAGATGCCCAGGAACAATTATATATGGACGAAGAGAAGGTAACGGAAGTTTGGGAAGAATAATTCTAAGGTATTTTGTTAACACAAGAAGGAGGGGAAAGGGAAGAGGAGGTAGACAAAACTCGAATTCTTCAAGGGCAAGTCATTAAAAGATGAAGAATAATAAAAGCCCAGGAATAGACAAAACACCGCTAGAACTAATAAAGTACACAGACGAATCAGTAAAAAAAAGAATTTTCAAACTAATTACAGAAATATGGAAACAGAAAAAGATGCCAGAAGAATGGAAAATTGCAATTATAAGTCCAATGTATAAGAAAGGAGACCCACAAAGAACAGAAAACTACAGACCGATATCGTTGTTGCATATAAGATTTTCACAAGTATGGTCAACAAGCGGTTACAAGAGGAAGCAGACTTGAATTTCTCCCCAACAATAGTACAACTAATACAAATGTCATTAGAGAACACAATAAATAAAGTTAGACATGACTCTAAGACATTCAAGAGGAACATAGGACTTAAACAGGGAAACCCATTATCCACCACATTGTTCTATATAGTACTGGCATCAGTACTGAAAAAATGTAAAATAAAAACGACTTACCATTTAACAAGAAATTTTTATTAGTGTCTTGCCTATGCAGATGATGTGACACTCTTAAGTAGAACCAAAAAAGAATTAAAGTAAATAGTAGCGAGTTTCCAAAAAAATGCAATAAATATAAGGTCTCAAGATAAATGAGAGCAAGAAACAGTCTCTTGGTATTGAAACAGAACATATAGTCATACATTTGAGAGAAGAAAACAGCTCGGATAAGACTGTGATTAATTTTTTTTACTACATAATATAAATATTTTAAGTACTTCTACATGTTCACTATGTATATAAATTATTAAAGTAATAAAATAACATAAAACTTTAATTGTGATTTTGTACATGTACCAAGATTATGTATCCTGCCACTGGTAAGTGATTTTAAGCTATTACACTTGATGATCGTTCCCAAACACAATAACATATACTGCTTCATCCAAATTATCTCATTTCAAGTTTTCAAACAATTCAATATAACGGGTATCTCAGAGGGCATTTCAGTTTTCGAATGTGCCTTGTGCTGACTGTACAAGCTAAGAAGCACATGTCACGGCGATTAGGGAACAGACGAATGTGGATTTTAGTCACATGGACTAGTGGTCGGGTGCGCATCGTGTTTTCATGCTAGAGCCATATTTTGAGGAAACGATTTATATACCCTAGCTCGACATCGGTTTTGTGCTCACTTCCACATTCTGCGCATAGCTCCCATCGGCTAAACTTGTAAAATCGTGGTACAACGATTTCGCCAAATAAGAAGTGTGACAAATAAGCTATACCTTGGTAGCCAGAAAACTGTAAGAACACCAAACAATATTGCAAGAGTACGGCGGGCAGTGATTCGACAGCCGAGGCGTTCCCTTTGGAAACATGCGCAAGGATTAAATCTCTCACGTGCCAGTTTACACCATATTTTAAAGAAAGATTTAAAATTTCACCCAGATAAAATTCAAATTACTCAATATTTACAAGAAACAGACTGCTCACCAAAAGCAGTTTGCGGAAACCATGATGAACAATTTCTTGAATGCTGGTGGCCTAGAGGCGGCGACGTTTAGTGACGAGCCACTTTCATTTGAATGGGTATATAAAGAAACATAATGCTCGTTACTGGTCCGAAAACAACCCCAAGGAAAAACACCTTAAACAACCGCATTCCAAAAAGGTTACGGTATGATGTGCCATGAGAGCTGAAGGAATTATTGGACCGTATTTTTTTTAAGATGGCCGCGGTGGGGCCCTTAGTGTTGCTGCTCAGAGATACAGGACAATGATTCCGACTTACCTGCACCCTAGCCTTCAACGTTTACCTGATTGTAATGCTGATGTCGGGATATTGATTCAACAGGATAGTGCTATGCCCCATACCACAGCAATATCTATACAGGCCGTTCAGGAGTTGTTTCCAGACACGCTTATTTCGCTCAGAGGTGGCATTCCTTTTCCACCACGTTCACCGGATCTCTTAACTCTGGATTTTTGTGGGGATACCTAAAGTCTGTCGTGTACACTAACCCTCCTGCCAACATCCAAGAATTAAAGGATCGCATTCGCCAAGAAATTAACAACATTCCAGTCACAATGTGTCAACACGTGTATAAAAATTTAAGGGCCAAATTGGAGGAGTGCTACATAAGTGACGGACAGCATTTAGACGATTTTGTGTTCAAAAAATGAAATCTGCATAAATTGTTTGTATTTTGGTGATAATAAAAGTCATACAGCGGTTTCATTCCACGAGTATTATTTATTCAAAAACTGAAATACCCACTGAGACACAGATTACCAACTCAGTTATCATCAATTTGAATTAATGTTTTAAGCTAATGTTGATATCTAATAATATGATGATTACATAAATGTCTATGTGTTTACAATCAATTTATTGTATTAGTAACACCCAGAAACCAAATAATAAAAAAAACTGCAAATGTTATGTATTAAAACAAAATTAACCGCAACTGAAACATCACTATCTAACCAAATAGTACTTCAAATTCATTTCAATATTTTTTGAATTTGCAACTGAAACCATACGATTTACATTGCACACTAGAAGAGATGCCTGATTGCAACCAGATGGATATTATATAACGAAACATAATTAGAAACTTGTTCAAAGCTTTAACATGAGTAGTGAATGTGTCATTGTTTATTATTAATTTTATTAAATACATAAATAAAAAGTTTACCTCGAGTAGGATTTGAACCTACGAGCTGTACTTTGCTAGAGTATCACACTAACCAATTGTGCTATCGAGATACAAGCCCCAATCAATGTCAATTTTGTCTTTATGTACGTCGAACGGATGTAAATTCTAAATATAATTTGTCATTGTTTATTTATGAATCTGCTTAGTGCAGTTTAGACTTGTACCACTTATGTTGCAACCTAGTAATAAAACAAAATCAGTTTTTTGTTTTTCTGTTTGTTTGTAAATTGAAAGTATACAGGCTGGGTATTTGGATTTAATTATACGGAAGTTAACTGTAAATTAAATTAAAATACATACATGTATGGAATACAAGGCGGTTGCGTTTCTGCTAATGCTTGCCTATATGCCCGAAAACTTGATGAACTATCAATAAGAGCACAATATTCTTTCAAACCCTCTTGAACATGCTTTTGCCATTCTAATCTTCGAACAGGTGCTGAATCAAGTGCCGATAATAAAGCAAGATATGAATTAAAATTGTTTATTTTTCGTAGATGTTTCATAATTTTTATATACTTCATAAAATATTTTTCTCTATCTTTGGTATCTGCACTTAATATTCTAGTTCTTGCCCTAAAAATACAATTCACTTACAAAAAAGTAAAATAAAAAAAACTTCACAATACCAATAAGACATCTTATTAAAATGTTCAGTAAATCGAGTGAGATTTGGACTTCTTTCTTCATTTTGCTCTTGTGCCCATATTAAAACTTCTGGAATTTCAATTTTCATAAACAGATCAGCATCCAGTAAAGTCATTTGCTCGGCAATTTGTTCAGATTTGAAATCAAGTAATGATGAAATTCGTGAGCATAAAGTTAAACTGGATTGATAATTTACGAAAGCAATACTTCGTTGTTTTACTGCATGTTTTTCTAAATGCTTAACTCGTAATGCCTTTGCTAGTGTTAACTCACCGCATGAAATCAATTGCTGCACAAAATCCATTAAAACTTGTTGCAGGGTGCTTCCTAAATCTGATGGACTACAATAACAATATTCTTTTTTCAGAACTAAATTTAAATATAACCTTACGTTAAATCGCTAACAACGCGGACAATAAGCGCAAATGCCTCTCGAGATCTTGGTTTACGATCTGGGATGCAATAAAATGATTATATCTTCGAATTAGTTTATTTATTAGTTCATACGGCGATATAAAAGTACGGTACGTGGTGAGAAAAGCCTCTTGATATGTAAATACTACAACAAATTATACTATTACTAGACACAAACAAAGCATAAAAGTTGTTTACTACCATTTTCTTTTTCCTCTATAGCAAAAGTGTAAATAAAACAGTAAATATTAAATTAAATTAAATATAAAAATTAAACAAAAATTACCTCCGTTTTTTGTTGCCTTGGTTGCCATAATAATTAAAGCATCGATTTGTCCTCCACGTATTTCAGGTCCATCCTCCTCCGATTTCTTAAGAACTAATTGTTTACTAACATCAACCTCCTCTATTAGATCTAAATCACACGCATTTTTGTATTCGTTATTTTCTATCTTCTCAGTTTTCTTTTCATCAGCTTTCAATGGTGCTGTATGTTCAAGAAGATCAGGTAATGATTTAACAGGAGATGCCTTTCGCTCAGGAAGAGTTGGAGACATTGGAGGTTCTGATATGTTTGATTTTGTACGTGCACGTGTGCGTTTTGGAGGTAATGCTGGTGGAATACCATTACTTGTTGATGTTACTAAAGAAGAATTTGGAGACCTTAATGGTGAGGGTGTTGTACTAAAATTATTTGTAGTTATATGAGTATAGCATTTTTATTAGATTTATTTACATTGTATTATCTCCAATTGATTGCAGAGTAAGTGTTTGCATTTGCGAATGAGCTGTAAAACGACTAGATGTTTGTGAGCCATGACTGAAGGTACACGATTGGGTTGTTGGCATACCAGGACTTGATGGTGGCTGAACCCACTGACCTTGAACCATGTGAATGGAATGCCGCATGAATTCCTGATCATTTGCATGAGAACAATTTCCAAACATTTCCATGTAAGCCATTACTAGAAAAAATAAAAAAAGAACTGTAAATATAAACATATTAACTGAGCCAAAAGCATGCATATAAACTGCAAAAAATATTATGATTAATTACACTCCTTATTTTTGGTAGTATTTGCATAACATTCGCAAATTGATTTGAATTTTTTTATTAAATTAAGGAACACATTAACACTTTGCTGCTTCAGTACAAGACTAATCAAAATTCACCTGATATTTTTTTGGTTTCGATAAACAATAAATTAACTTATTATGGTTTTGACAGTCTCGCTCTTAAGCACACACATTTAATTAATAAACATCAAAGAATAACAAACATATTATTGCTCATAGTCAAGTTTCACATTTAATTTCTATGACTGCTCAACACTATGGCTTACTTACCAGAGTAAGCCACTGATTGGAACACTAAGAAAAAATGTAAGATAATTAAAAACTCATTTCTACTAATATAATTAAACAAAAAGAGCAAGTAAATATTTTTTCAAGTAATATTTTATGTAACATATTGTCATACGGGTTGAAATAGTTAATTTAAACAATTTTGTAATAATAACCACACCACTTAGGTCTGTTATGAGTGCGAGCTGTAAGCACTTTGTTAACAAGAGAAAAGCTGATTTTCGTGTTTTACTGTTTAGGTCTATTCCTTCTAAATGATCTCAATATTTTCGTCAATCATGAATAATTATAGTTTTGTCAGTACGTAAAGGATAAGAAATTATCCTCACATGTATACAGCTGTACTCAGCAAACAAGATAGTTGGAGAGGGGATACCGGCGCAATAGTAGCTTTTAAGGTACAATCCGAAAAAAAATATTTGAGCGCTGAATTTAAATGTGTATTGTTGGATACACATAAATGTATTGTGTGCCGCATAACTAGTGTTACTAATATTTTCTTGACAAAATCACAAAACGGTGAACCAAGAATTTAAGGTTAGGATATGTGTTTTGCTGATTTTTTTAAAGAAATATTTAACTTCGAAGCATTCCTTAAAAATTTATTAAATTACAATTGTTTAACAAGCACATTTTATTTATTAAATTAATTACTTATTGTGTAGGATATTATTGGATAGTGGTTAATAATTTCTTTTGTAATGTATTACAGATCGGGTGGTGCGACTCTTCTGTAAAACTCTTAATATCGTTGTACAAAGAATTCAGACCAAAGGTAGGAAAAACAGTAAAATTAAGACCAAAAAGAAAATGTGGGAAGCTATAGAAATAGAAATGAAAAATCAAGGATATTGTTTTAGTGCGTTACAAATTGAGAATAAATGGAACACTTTAGAAAGAGCTTTCAAGTAGAAAACAGAAAATAACAATAAAACCGGCAGAGCACGTGCAATATGTCCTTACGAGAAGTAAGTTTTTGTAAGTTGAAGTATAATCATATCAATTGATATTTTGTAGAGAATTAAGTGAATGCATGCTATGAAAGTCATCTGTTATACCAGAATTCTTACTTGGATCGAATGATAATGGGAAGAACCGACAGGAATTATTAATACAAGTAGATAGTGCACAAGCAAGTAGCAGTTCTAGTCCTAGCCCACAAATGATGGAAAATAATTCTTTCAATAGTGAAACAACATTAAGTACGAGAAGAAAGAACCAAGGAATTAAAAAGGAAAAATGATTTAATAATTTAATGTATTGCATATTAATTATAAAACATTCATAATGAATTACATATTTCATCTCTTAAATGCTTTCCATCTTAATAATATAATTGTGTAAATCTCTGCTTTAGCATCCCAAATGAGTGAGTTCAGTATCTACTCGGCATGAACTCAAAGCAATATTAAAATTTTTTTGTTTTCTACTTAAATGTCCATTGTCTTTATATGGAACACTAGCCATTTTAGGCAAGGATGCTGAATACACTACACTGCACTGTATTTAAGATCTACAATTCATTTTGATTAAAATGTAATTACATTTTTATAGTTTATCGAATGAACTGATGAGTTATTTGTTTGGCAAAGTTAACCTACACAATTTAATTGTTAAGTTATAATAAAAATAAGCTGAATACATATTTAAACAATCGGAACAAAATCATATAAAAATCAAAACGTTTAAAATATCAAAGCAAAATTAGTTTGTTATTTTCTTAATCTGATTCAAGTTCAGAACTTGTGTCATCTTCCGACAAACCAGTATTCACTACAAATTCCCAACTTTCCACTACTTCATCAAATAATCCATCTTTCTCCCACATTTCTTGAGCCAATCGATCCACATGCTTGCAATGTTTTTGCCAATCTAATGCTGTGATTTCAGCAAAAGCGTTTCTCACTAGCACTTCGATTTTCTTGGTGCTTTGCTGTACGTTGTTCATTGCGACTTTACGTTTTACCAAACTCGATATGAACTCAATTGGATTAAGATCTCAATGATATGGAGGCAAACGTAACACTGTATGTCCATGTTTTTTTAAAATTCCATCCACATAAAATGTTTTAGTGTGATTAAACTGTTTCACCAGTTCTAACAATTCGGTTTTCCGCATATCCCCAGTTGTTGAAACTGTGTTGCTTTCAAGCCAATCTCTAATTTCCTGCTTTCTTGTGGCTTGGGTTGAGGGTTTGTTAATTTGAACACTGTGGTACCGTGCATTATCCATAACAACTATCCCTGTTGGAGACAAATTTGAGATCCGCTGCATAAAATTCTGATGATTCATGTGATCGTGGTAATCCCCTGATTTACTCATAGATTTGAAAATTAACGCCTTGTTTACAAATCCGTATGCACCACCTGCGTGTACAATAATGTACCGCTGACCAGAACGATCACCTTTGTATATACCTGGTTGCTCCTTTGACTGCCAGCATTTACTCACCCCATAAGAACGATGAATAAGAGTTTCGTCTAAATACGTGATTGGTTTTTATTGTCTCCAAGAGCACTGTTTTTTCTCCACTTTCGTATATAACGAGAACGCCATGCTACGATATCATTGCGTTCCATGCGCAATTTTCGTCGGTTTTCACATTTCTTAAATTTGAAGCCAATTTTTAAACGATTTCTTCGAATAGTTTCTTGTCCACCAGTATAATTGATCTTGTCTTGCATCTTATTCACTAAAATTTTTAACGTCAGCTCTTGCTTGTCAACCGCGAACACCTCTTGCACTGTTCTTTTTAAGATTACTAAACCACACTCATCCATTACTATTTTGTTGGATCCTCCGCTTCTCGTTTTTTCCGAAAGTGAATCGAGTAACATCATCAGCCACAGCAGCTTCTTTTCTGATCCTCAAAATAGTAGCAACTGATTTCCCAACAGCAGCCGCTGCAAGTTCGGTTGCCATGACCAAAGGGAATGCCCATTCACAAGCTATCAAAGAACTGTATAACATCTATCGAACGTATAATGTTTCGAGCCTCAGAATGTATAGTTTTCTGCGTAGTTTCAGCCATAATAGGGATAACCTTAAAACATTAAAATTACATTTTTATAAAAATTCTTGTACATACCTTTATTTCACAAATAAAATAACCAAAGTCTTCAAAAAAACTGATTTTAAAAACAAGAGTAACACAATAACAGGATTAAGTAATAAACGCACGCGGAAAATGTCAGCTGTAAACTGTAATAATTTACTTTTAACTGTGAATGTACCACCTTATAATTCTCAAATATGATTGGACAAATAATTTTCCGCGTCAAAAATTTCAAATATATTATTTTAGTTGACATATTTTCCGACTATCTTGTTTGCGGAGTGGATCTGTAGGAGTATTATTAAATCATGTGAGATATATACAGAAAGGATTTAAATTAAGTCCTCCCTCCCTCCTTATTTCTTAAACCATTGGAGATATCAACATGAAATTTTGGGAATATAGTAAACAGTAAGTTTACCGCTTTTTTAAATGAAACAGTTTTGACAATGTTAACATTCCAGGCGACGCTGCGACGCCATTTTTTTAAAAAGAATGAGGGGCTCATTCGAAAGGTATTTCAGTATACTCCCATACAATATTTTTAAATTATTCCAATCTTTATAGAAGTTATAACCATTTCAATTTTTATTTTTTTTTTTGCAGATACATAGCTTTTGGAAAGAAGGTTTTACAATCAAATTTAAAACAAATTGTGGGCTATCAAACTTTGTTTTTTCATGTTAAAAGAAGTTTGAAAATTATAAAATGCCACGAAACCTGAAAGAAAAAATACAATTAGTCTCATTATCCTTTGAAAATAATAGAAATTAACATGCAACGGAACGTATTTTCAATGAGGCAAACTCAGATAATCGTGTTAGCTGAAGATTCATATGGAAATTGGTAACAAAGTTATTGAGAACTGGATCAGTTCAAAATGAGCGCTCTGGTAGGCCCTCAACTTCTGAGAATAAAAAAATTGACATTTTAACTGAAATTTTTGAAAATTCTAATTGGCCAATGTGCGTTATTGCTGAACACCAAGAAGTTTGTAAAAAACGGTTAACAAAGTTCTTAAGCAGACTAAGCACCTCCCTCACAAATTGAAATTGGTTCATGAACAAAATAAAGATGATCATGGTCGAAGAAATTCACATAAAGAATTACCGAAAACACAATTGCCAACTTCTTGTGCTTCAGTGATGAAAACACCTTTTTATTGAATGGTGAGGTAAATAAACAAAATTTGCAGTATTGGAGTGATACCAACTCACTATGGATTTCGAGAAACATTGACCCAGTATTCACATAAGATAAATGTTTGGTCTGGCATTCTTGGTGACCATATTACTAGTCCAATTTTGATTGAAAAAATTTTGAAAGGTCCACTGTATTTACAATTGTTGCAATATGAAATTATACCAACAATTCAACAAGCAGTGGAGGATAATCCAGAAGAGTTTTACGAAGGCATTGGATAGGTATAGTTTCAACAAGATGGCGCTCCAACCCAGTATTTTTGACCTATGCGGGATTGATTGCCCGAACATGTGGATAGGTCGTACAGGCCCTATCGAGTGGACAGCCAGTTCACCCAATTTGACCCCACTTGATTTTTTTATACGTTAAATCAACACGCGTTTGTTGTAAGATTTCATCCACAGTCAGAATTACACATGGTCACATCTCAAACATTCCAAATTTCCGCTGTAGTAGTTAGTCACTAGCAAAATTTTTGTTAATACTATAAAGCAGGAGGAGGAATAAGTTACGATAGAGCTGCATGCATTTTAAGTGTTTTAACTACAGTTTCTCGCTGAAGAGATTACTAGCCCTCTGCTATAAATTAGAGAGTGGGGAGGGAGGTTGTAATAACGTAATTTATGATTTTCAAAATTTCAAAGCGGTTTACTTCCAAAAATGGATATAGTAGTTAAGCACTAGCAAAATTTGTGTTTTCACTTATTTGTTTATACCTACTATAAAGCACAGGGAGGGGTAACTGAAAGTAATTTATCAATTTCTTTGATGGAGCATTGGAGCTGTGTTCATTTTGAAGTGGGGTGTAATAACACAATTTATCATTTTCTGCATTTCAAAGCGGTTTACTCTCAATAATGGCTATAGTAGTTAACCATTAATGTCTTTGAAGCAACTTTATACCCTCTCTGTAGAATCGTGAAATATGAATTTATGGGGTTTTGGAAATTAAACTTCAGCCATTCATTCAAAAGCATAGTCTTACTGACCATGACTAAATATGCCGTATTTCAAAGTATGCTACCTAGATAAAAGATTTTTCTGTAAAATCTTGCCATTTAGCAATAAACGCAAAAAGAGAAACTCACAGTGATTGTTGTTGGCTTTTGGTAACATTTAAGTCAACCAATAATTACAGATAATGATACATACTTATCTTAAAAGTTTTAAAATCATGCATTTTAGTATAAACTATAGTTTCAAAAGCAATTACTATTACATATTTCACAAATTTGTTTGCACTTTAATTAATATTAAAAGTTTCGTTATATACTAACGACAATAGTTGTAATTGCCATCGAAACATAAAGCTTGTATAATTTATATTAAAATACACGATTATTTAAATCATGTATTTAAATACAAATAATAAAAATATACCCCGAAGGCATTTATTATTTATGAGTTTAAATTGTGAAAGTTTGCCATTTTCACAGATAAGTTTAAAGTATTTTTTTTTTGTTTGAAATCATGTATTTATATTTTATTTATATTGTAATGTTTCAATAGCAATTACAGTTACCATTTTCTGAAAAAAGGAATGAACATGTTAACAAATAACTGTAATTGCTATGGAAATATAGTTTTTTTTAATAATGATGTTTATTTACAGGAAAACCCCAAAAACAAAAGATACAACAATTATGAAAGTGTACGAAGATAGCAAATTTAAATATAATGTGGAGTACTATTTAACATTTTAATTGAATTAGACAACAACTTAACAATTACATTAAACCTTTACAAAAGAAGTTGAAAAGAATACAAAAATTGACTATTAAATTTAACTACATTACGCTTAACTAGGATATTGGATATAGAATGAGCCATCATCAGTAGAAATAAAAAATTTTACTTTAAGTTAAATGCATTGAAAGATAGTGCAAATAGATTGGAGGGTTGGGTAGGAGTTTGCAAAGCACATGAACCTTTCAGAAACCACATTAGGAGGATAGATCGCAACATTTCTAGAACAAGAGGGGAAAAAACAACTTTTTGGGGAAAATCGTATTTATTTTTCTACAGGGTCTCCTTTCAGCTGTACACATTTAGTCCAACGCCTTTCAAAGACGTTAAACCCTTCACAAAAATAAGAACTATCCAAGCCTTCAAAATATACATTTACAGCTTCGATGATTTCAGTATTTGATGAAAATTTCTTTCTAGCCAACCATTTCTTGAGATTTGGGAACAAGAAGAAATCCGACGGAGCCAAGCGAATAGGATGCATGTTCAATTAACTGGAATCGTAGTACGTGCAGTTTCGCCGTTGTAATTGCCGCCTTGTCGGATGGGGCGTTATCCTAGTGGTACAAGACCTTTTTCTTTGCCAACTGAGGCTTTTAGCTTTGATTTCTTTTTTCAGTCTGTCTAATAACGACTAATAATACTCGCCCGTTATTGGCCTCCCGTGTAGCAAGTAACCAATAAAAATTATTCCTCGGGAATCCCAAAATACGATAGCCATGACTTTACCAGCAGATGGAATCATCTTTGCCTTCTTTGGAGTTGGCTCTCCACGTTGTCTCCATTGCTTTGACTGCTCCTAGATCTCCGAAGTGACGTTTCGTCCAGTTATAAAACGTCGCAAAAAATCTTTTTCATTACGTTTGAACATGTCTAGATCTAGACATTACTGAGAAATGGTCATTCGAACTCGCTTTTGGTCGAGTGTCAGCAGACGCGGCACCCATCTAGCACTAAACTTTCTCATGTCCAAATGTTGCCGCATTGTCGGAGGCCTTTAGCTTTGATTTCTTTTTTTAGGCTATCTAATAACGACGCATAATACTCCTTCGTTATTGGCCTCCCGTGTAGCAAGTAACCAATAAAAATTATTCCTCGGGAATCCCAAAAGACGATAGCCATGACTATAGCAGCAGACGGAATCGTCTTCGCCTTCTTTGGAGTTGGATCTCCACATTTTCTCCATTGCTTTGACTGTTCCTAGATCTCCGAAGTGTAGTGGTGAATCCACGTTTCGTCCACAGTTATAAAACGTCGCAAAAAATCTTTTTCATTACGTTTGAACATGTTTAGACATTGCTGAGAAATGGTCATTTGAATTCGCTTTTGGTCGATTGTCAGCAGACGCGGCACCCATCTAGCACTAAGCTTTCTCATGTCCAAATGTTAATGTAAAATGCAATGTACACGGTCGTATGAAATGTTTATGTTCTCCGCTACCTCTCTCAACTTTATTCGGCGATCCTTCATTACGAATTCATGGAATTTCTTCATCGGTAGCTGCTTTTGATCAGTCAGAACGTGGTGCATCCTCTATGCTAGTTCTACCGCGTTTAAATTCAGCAACCCAGTTTGCAACTTTTGCATATGAAGGAAGACTCACCATGAACTTTATCTAATTCCGTTTTTATTTGTTTAGCATTTAAGTCTTTAAAAAAGAAAAAACACTGCACTGCACATGATTAAGAAAATGCACACAGTGTTTACTTGTATAGATAGTAACGGCATGTGTTTATATCCATTCCGTTTGAAAATTTGAAAACTGTTGTATGAACAATGGCGCTTTCAAAACAAATGATCAGCTCGCGCGCACAACGCCATCTTGGAATTCATTTTAGAATCATTTCGATCTACCCTCGTATGAAGGTAATTCGTTTTGAGACGCTTCGCAGAAAAAACATGAGTAGGTATGTCTTAAGTTTTTTCCAGGTATGCTCAAGTTAGAAAATAAGTTATTAAAATATGTAAATATAACAACACAATTTCAACCCAAAAAGATAAATGTTTGAAACCTGAATGAAAATCATGAAAGTATATATTTTTATATAAATAACAGTTTATTAGCAGGTACCATTACCACTTTATGCAACAAGCTTATTGTCAAATTCACAACTGAAATCTGAAACTTACATTTTGTAAGTTCTAAATCAAGCGTTTATTATAACTTGTTAATAAAATTAATTGGCAAGTGATCAGTCAAAATTTGAAACATAATACATCTGAATTATTTTTCTTTTTTCACAAATTCTCGTTGCATCCACCAACAATAGAAAAAAAACAAATTTCGGTATTCCGGTATATATGGATTGAATGTGGAAACTTTACAAGCTAGACAAAGACCCACAAGAACTTCAGAAAATAAATGAAACATCAAAAAACCTTATACAGCAAATGCTAACTAACATAAATTTCAACAATGGCATCATGGTAGGTTGGTATGACAAGGTCATACAATATCTAACCAATGCTTCTAATCAACCACTGAAGGATGAAAATATTGAAAATGGACATCTTTATCTTTAACATGGCTTTGTACGAATAACATTTTACTATTTGTGCTACTTTTAAAAAATTTAACATTCTGTAACATTTCTTTATCCCGTTTGACGGAAGTTACATTAAACAAATTCAAATACAACAAAAAGTTGTCCAACAATCAAGTAAACATGCTCCAAATGTTTAATCTCAAATTTTATCAAATAATAAGTATTAATTTCTAGTATTTGTAAAACTTACTATGCTTCTTCTTCAAAGGTAAAGGTGGTGGTCGTCCATCTTGGCCTGTATCCACATCTGTACTACTTAAGGTATTTTGTGACTGATGTAACTGACAAGCGACCAATAGCTCACCACCTACATTACATAAACTTAAATTATAAAATTCTACAAATTAATCTACCTACTCAAACTGTCATCAGGTACATTATCATAAGGAGAAGGTTGACGTTCTGGTTTCCGTCTGGTCTTCTGAGGAATAGCTGGTGGAGTATCTTCAAAAACTTCATCTTTTGTAAATGATTGACTACTGCTATGTAAATTCGAAACTGTACTATTACTAATTGTACTTTGTTTAAAATTAATTTCAGCTCTAGTTTGTGTTGCAAACGTTTTTTGTATTATATTTTCGGACTTAGTTATTTCTGTAACAGTATTGGACGAATGTTTGGAAAAGCCCTGTTGGCTACTCCATTGGGAACTAACTGTGCTTTGTTGCGAACTTCGTTTGGAGTATCCAGAACTTCTTTGTGAAATCATTGATACAAAACCTGAATCAGTATTTGATAATCTATTTATTTCCGCGTTAACAATATTTAATTCGTTGGATTGATTTAATAATGATATGGATGAATTTTGTGCATTAGATAATACCGAATCATCCCAATAATTATCTAAGCCATTAGCACCAGCAATTCCGGAAATGTCATTATCCAACACCACCATTGTATCAACATCAGTGTTATGATCCATTAACGCTCGAATTTCTTCTTCTTCCCTAGACTGATTAAGTATAGAATCCAAACTGCCAGCACTTGCAGAGAGTAGAGAACTTGAGTCTTCAGGTGATCTTGATCTAAGTGACATCCTAAAAATTACAAAAATATTTAAATTTTTTGAATATTTAAAAAAAAATGAATTATTTACCGTTCGAGGCTAGAAGCAAACAGAGAATTATCTGAACTAAAACATTCATCCATAAGTTGATAACTTCGATTGTTTCCCTTCTTTTTAGGAGGTAGTGGAGGAGGCAGACTACTAGATTCATCCATTCTACTCATACTGAACATACTAAAATGTTACAATACATATATGTAAATAAGTACTTGATATAATGTACCTATCAGGTAAAGGTGGTTTCGGAGGTGGACTGTTATCTCGTAAAACTGATTCTGAACTATGGCTGCTTCTTACTTTTCCAGGCACACACGAGGTTTGTTCTAATATCTGTCTTTCACGAGGTGTTAAAGGAATATCTGGCAAAGAATTTCGTTGTGTAGATATTTCAAGAGATGTATTTCCAAATGAAGTTCTTGGTGTAGTTTTATATGATACTGTATGTTGGTGTATTATTTTTTCTTTGGCGAGCTTAATTAAAGTCTAAAATTTTATTATTAAATACTGAAATAATTAACACAGTAATTACTTTAACAGAGTCCTCTACTTGTGCTACAACTTCTGCTACATTATCTTGATTTAAAGCTGAACTTTCCGCTCCATCAATAAGAACATCATCACATAATTTAATGAGACGTGCGACACTTTGATACATATGATGCGTAGCCGAAACAATACTATTGCTAAATTCTGATGATACAGATGACTTCACAGCCAAATTAATAGCCCAAACCGTATCGAGGACAATCGTTCCGTTACCAGGAAGCATTTCCAGTATATTTTTTGAAACAACATCTCTAAAATGCTTAAGAGCCACTTGTATCTATACAAAAAAAAAAAAGATTATTAATTTAAACTACCAACATTTACTATAATGAAGATATGATTGAGAGATAACTTGCAATAACAACACATCTGTAGAAACAAATTTATTAATTCTAGACGCACGCTCTCCATAACAAATTTATGTAAAATCAAATTATTTAAGTATAAATAAATAGTGGTTCACAAATAAAGGAACATAAATTAACTAGTGATGATAGGTAACACCCAGGTTAATTTTGTTATTGACCAATTGGTTTGAAGTTTGAGGGGTAGATTACAGTAATTACCCTAACTGCTACCACACATAATTAACAGGTTCGGTCTAGTAAAATATTTTTTATTTTAAAATCACCCAATATAGTGATATTCCGAGAGTACATAAGTGGGAGAAACACTCGCATAATTTGATCATAATAAAATCACTCGGCACCCCTTTAGCAAGTTACGAGGGATGTACAGTATTTAATGTCTCTAGCATAGAATACAACATTGTTTTTCAACATAATCCCTTTGAACGTGAAGACACTTATTCCACCTATGTTCAAGAATAGCAACACCTTTCTTGAAAAACTCGGAGTCTTGATCACAGAAGAAGTCCTGCACTACTGCCATAACTGGGTTATCGCTCTCAAGTTCTGTTCCCCGAATACTCTCTTTTAGCTTTGGAAATAAATAAAAATCACTGGGACCTAAGTCAGGGTGGATGCTCCATAACTTCAAATCCAGCATCATGAATTGCATTCATAAAAGCTCTTATGAACTGGGGCGTTGTTTTAATGAAAGAGAATTCCGAGTGACAGTTTTCCTCTTCTTTCTTCTTTAATGCAATAACAAAGTTTTGTAACTAAAGCTGCATAATATTGGCCAGTGATTGCGCGGGTCACGTTCCAAAAAATCTACCAGTAAAATTCCTTCGGGATCCCAAAAAACTGTAACCATTATCTTGCCCCCTGAAGCCTGTACACAAATTTGCGTAGAGGGGGAGACCCTGGATGACGCTACTCCATACTTTGTTGTTTACATTTGAGATCGAAGTGACGAACCCAAGTTTCATCAACCGTAACATAACGATCGAGAAAACATTTAGAATTACGGTTAAATAAGGCTAAATTGGCTAATGAAGAAGTGACTCTCAAACGCTTTTTTTCGGGCGTCAACATTCCGGGTACCCATCCTGCTGACACCTTATGAAGCCCTAAATAGTCATTTATTATGGTTCCAATCATACCATTTAAAAGGCCTGTTAACTACGTTTCACGTCTTGTTGTCAATCGACAATCTTCTCTGATCATGGCATTCACAAGATCAATGTTTTCTTGAGTACAAGCAGAATGCGACCGACGAGCACCTTTTGCATGTTCCCGAGTTGTTCTGCCACATTTGAACGCTCGAGATCAATTTTTTACTACTTGATAGGAAGGAGCAGAATCTCCAAGCACGCCAACTATATCTGTATGAATTTTTTTAGGTGTTAAACCTTTCTTTTGTAGGTACTTGATGACAGCATGAAGCTCACTTTTTCAATTTCCCAAAATCTTCGTACAATGACTACTTTCAACTTGTACAACTTTGACACTATTAAAGCTCGACTAACCAAATTTTTCGGTTCGTTTGTCAATAAAATAACAAAGCAAGTGCGGTTACTAGGAGCAACATATATCAAAGTCATCTATGCTAGGGACAATAAATACTCTACAACCCTCTTATAACAAATAATCAAGAACTTGACCTTTTATTAAATTAAGAGCCAAGATATCCCCTCCTAATAAATTTCAATGAAAGTTAATACCCTTGGAAACCATTGTTAATACAATGGTTTCTTTGGATCTTATTTGAAGAATAAATTTAATAGGTAGATAACTCAGGCGTAAGTTTAAAAATACAAGTTACTCTTTCTTGTGGCTAGTCATTTGTGTAATACTTTCAAATCAGTTTGTGATTTTATGATACAATATTATGTACAATTATAGTGGGGGTACTATTTTTTGTTTTTTTTTTTAATAATTCTGATTTTAGGGATTCCTTCCTGCAATTTTCTTACATACAAATTAGAGTATGTACCGGGTGGCCAACTAAGAACGGCCGTCGACCATATCTCAGGAATGGATTATAGCACAGGTGCGGGAAAAAATTTTTTATAACAAAAGTGGCCTCGAGAAACGCCTGGAAATTATTTTCAGACTTGTAGGTCCACCGCTAGAGGGCGAATTTGACAGTTACAATTTTAAAAAGCAAAATTTTTCAAAATTTACATAATTAGGGGGCATATTAAATATAATTAGATTCCTCGACAAATTCTGCATATTTTTTATTTGACAAGTTTTAGTCTATCTCTTCAAATAAGGGGCGGGGGAGAGTGGGAACCTTGTTATGAAAGAACGCCTTTAATTCAGGTTCTGCTTGACCGATTTTAATAGACTTGATGTTGTTTGAAAGAGCTTTTGTTAAACAATAGAAAATTTGTAAATTTGAAGCAATCTGATTAATAACATAAACGCTAGAGGGCGCTGTTTAATATTTTTTTAATATTATGTTTTCTCTTTACAATTTTAAATGGAAGCATACAAATTTAAGTAGGTCTTTAAAAAGTAGATTAAATTAGTAATAAAACAGTGAAAACTGCAAGTCGATATCTTTTTCCTATCCTGAGATATCGTAAGAAACAGGTAAATGGCGGGAATTGTTCTTCCAACGTCTAGTAGGCTAGTTCGCGTTAACGGAAATTAGTAAATTTAGCCTGGATGAAAAGATCTTACATTGGTCTGCAGTAATTTAAACTGTTATCATACTAACGTTATGGTTGCCGCTAGATTACCTAAATGTAATGCTGTCGCTACTAACAATGAGAACAAATAGTAAAATAATAATGTGATAAATGTAACATTTTTTTAATTATATAAGAATATTATATTTGTTTTCAAGCGATGTGTTAGTAAATCAAAAGCATAAAATATCAATAAAACCGATATTTGCCCAGCAGCAACAAATATAGTTTAAAATATGAATTACGATTTACTGATGACAACAAAATTAGTAAAGAGGGCCATGTAAGATATAAAATAAATTCCCTATTGAAAACGAGCAAGCTATGATTTTCACGCATATGTCAAAAATTATTCATCGTGTTGCATTTAATAAACTTTCTTTATCTTTTCGTACCAGAATGATTCTTACAAATGAAGAAGCATTTGATATGTTGGCAGTTTATTTTGAATGTATGAGAAATGCAACCGTTGCTGCTAGAGTGTATGCACTGCAGAGTGCAGTACCCAAACAGACGGCATCACACCAGAAGAGTTTTTCTCCGACTCGCACACCGTGTGCGTACTACTGGAAATGTGAATCTTCCTGTGTACCGAAGACAACGCAGAGGTAGAACAGAGGAAGATGTTATTGATGTTTTAGCTTATGTACATGTTAACCCTCATTCAAGCACCAGAGCTATAGCTAGAAACGGTATACGTCGAACCACCGTCCAAAATATTTTAAGAGAACACTACTTATTTATTAATGCATGTTTTATTCGGTATTATAACGATAAAAATGTTTTAATTTTTTTCGTTTGTCGTTATATGTTTATGTCCAGTTTCAATAAAACAACAAATTATTTAATGAAATTATCTTATGCTATGTGAATAGATTTTAACTAACAACATGATAATTAACTGAGGTAAAGTAAAAAGGTACCAATAATAAAAAATAATGAGGCCGGGCGAAAAAAATTCATAATAACATTACCAGAGTTAATGCATTTAAAGTCCTTTTTCGTTTTCTAACAACGACTTATTGACCTGATTACTTTATAATATATACTATTTTAGATTGCACCCATATCACATGGTCCTACACCATAGTTTGAATGCTCAAGATTTCGATACCAAGTTGGATTTTTGCAACTGGCTCTCAAATATGATACACGACGATCCTGAAATACTTTCACGAATTATGTGGACAGATGAGTCTACTTTTCATAGTGATGGTAGTGTAAATCGACATAATATGCACTACTGGTCTGAAACGAATCCCCACTGGATGAAGGAGGTCCAACATCAGGGTCGTTGGTCTGTAAATGTCTGGTGCGGGATTCTAGGTGGAGAAATAATTGGGCCATTTCTTTTAATGAGACTGTTAATGGAGAAAGATATTTAGATTTTTTAAGCAACGAATTGCCACTTCTTTTAGAAGACGTACCCTTGGCCATTCGTCGTGACATGTTCTTGCAACATGATGGGTGCCCGGCACATTATTCTAGAGACGTTCGGAATTTCTTAGACCAATCATACCCTGAAAGGTGGATACGACGTGGAAGTTTATTTATTTGGCCACCAAGGTCTCCAGACCTAACTTGTTTAGATTTTTATTTGTGGGGGCGAATAAAAGATCTCGTTTATGCCGATAGACCCACAACAAGAGCTGACATGATTGAAAGAATACGACAGATAATACGAAGTATTTCAAGGGCAGAAATTGAAACTGCTGTTCTCTCCACCCGTCAGCGATTGATTTCATGCATTGAAAATGATGGACGACATTTCGAACATCTAGGGCGACACTAATTACGTAGTTATTTATTTAAGGTTTTAATTGTTAGATTTATCACATTATTATTTTATAATTTGTTCTCATTGTTAGTAGCGACAACATTACATTTAGGTAATCTAGCGGCAACCATAATATTAGTACGATAACAGTTTAAATTATTGCAGACCAATGTAAGATCTTTTCATCCAGGCTAAATTTAATAATTTCCGTTAACGCGAACTAGCCTACTAGACGTTGGAAGAACAATTCCCGCCATTTACCTGTTTCTTACGATATCTCAGGATAGGAAAAAGATATCGACTTGCAGTTTTCACTGTTTTATTACTAATTTAGTCTACTTTTTAAAGACCTACTTAAATTTTTATGCTTCCATTTAAAGTTGTAAAGATAAAACACAATATTAAAAAAATATTAAACAGCGCCCTCTAGCATTTATGTTATTAATCAGATTGCTTCAAATTTACAAATTTTCTATTGTTTAACAAAAGCTCTTTCAAACAACATCAAGTTTATTAAAACCGGTCAAGCAGAACCTGAATTATAGGCGTTTTTTCGTAACAAGGTTCCCACTCTCCCCCGCCCCTTATTTGAAGAGATAGACTAAAACTTGTCAAATAAAAAATATGCATAATTTGTTGAGGAATCTGATTATAATATTTAATATGCTCCTTAATTGAGCAAATTTTGAAAAATTTTGCTTTTTAAAATTTTAACTGTCAAATACGCCCTCTAGCGGTGGACCTACAATTCTGAAAATAATTTCCAAGCGTTTCTCGAGGTCACTTTCGTTATAAAAAATATTTTCCCGAACCTGTGCTATAATCCATTCCTGAGATATGGCCGACGGCCGTTCTTAGTTGGCCACCCGGTACATTTATAACGTATTCAATTAGATTAACTAAAACTGTTTTATGGTGCAAATTCACCAACTACTTTCTAAAAACAAAGGCAGATTTCGAATACCACTATATAGGATGATTTTAAAACAACTATGTGTGATATCAATTACTGTAATGCACCCCTCAAAATTCAAGTTAATCGATCATAGAATACAAAATATCGTAAATTGAATTGTTTAAAAACAGCATATAACGCCTTCTTTAGCGTTTTTTTAAACTCACCTATCGCACGTTTGTCCCTTTATTCGTAATTGTAATATTTTTCAAAAACTATCACTGCATGTAAATTGCATCTATTAAGTGATATTTATAAACAAGTCCTGAAGTTATTAAGACATACACTCGTTAGTACTTTTAACCTTACTTAACTTGTCATGTTTCTATTCTTACTTGTTTTGCAAGAAGATCCAATTCATGTGCAGGCCCTTTAACCGATGGTGTACTATCCATAGTATCCGGTTTATGCATTCTTCCTTTGGGACTATGTGAACGAATTCCTTGGTTTGTTGGACTACGCATTTGTGATATTTTTTCCAGAAAATCGTCTTTAAATGAACGTGCGCGTCTTGCCAATTTGGTGCTTTTAAATGAGGGTTTATGTCCCCCTGGACCCGATCCAGCCAAAGGAGATGATATTGGGCTATCACTTTCTAGATACAGAGAAAAATAACGTAGTTAGTAATAGTATTTCCCCTAATTACATTATTTTTTTGTAAAAAGGATACAAGTTATATACTATTGTGATATGGAAAATATGACAGGTTAACCGCTACTTATCAGAAATGTTATATTTATTTAAGATAGTCATGGGAAATTTGCGAGTCAGTTAAATAAATCACTGTTTACATTGATATGAATAATTCGATTTCATTTAATTGTATAATAGAAGAAAAAGGCCAAGATTTGTCTAGTATCTTTAAATAAATGTTTCAAATTTAATGTAATAATCATTGCAAACATAACCAGCTTTACTAACTTTAAATAAGCACTTCCTTTTTTCTTCACATATTGTTATAATTTTTAGAAAACTAATAATAGGAGGAATAGCTGGAAATTAAATTGATAATAATATAACAGTGGTTTGTGAAATAATGAACTTAGAATGTTCAAACAAGGTCAAGTTCAAGGCACCAGGTCCATCTACATATTAGTGTTGTATGAATTTGTCATTTGTAAAAAGTATACTTCAAACTGCACAGCTTAAAATTATTTTCGTATTTACAGGGTGTTACAAATTACCAGGGTGAACCAAACATACTTCTTTTTAATGGGAGACCCTATATATTACAAAGTTAGATTAAACTCATTTCCACCATATTTCCAACATAAGGTTCTATTGCATTATACAGGGTATTTCAAAAGTTGACCATAACTTTTGTATACGAAAATTATTCTCACTTCAACCTCCTGTATACCCTAGACAGAACAACTGACAATTTTTTGCAGGCATAACTATTTAACACTGGTCCAATTTTAAGAGAAAGTGCTATTTTTATACTATTTCAACAATTCAATGTAGGGCGAGTCAAAATTTGAACACATGATTTTCTCATTTTTTTCAAATAAATCACCCCGTATGTTTTTTAAAAAAGTGAAAATGCATTATGTTCTTTCATTTCTATTAAGCACTCCCTATAGCTACAATAATGCTTTTTTTAATTTTATCATATTAAAACCGGAGACGAAATCACATTGATACCTCACGTAAAATCACTTGAAATCTTTTGATGGTGTGCAAATTGGTTACACCACGGTTAAAGGAGAATTGTCCCTTGATTAAAACCAACGTAAATTATTTGGTTAATTATTTTACTAAAATTATTTGTTTGGGTATTGCAACATTATCTGCTTTCATGCAAGTTTTTCAAATATTCAACACCCGTTAACAGTTTTACGAATCCAAACACATTTTAAGCAATCGCAGTGTGTATTTTTGGTGCATGACACCATAGTGTCAGTAATAATACGATAATACTTGTATTTTAAAAAATGAGCTAGGTATCGTAAAGGGTGACTGTGATATCACAACAATTAGTGTTCGTGAATTTCGTTGATATCGACACCTCTACTTGTGTGTGGTGCCTTCGTTTCGCTGCAGCATTTTCAACCGCTGAAAAACTTTCTGTAGACAAAAGTATGTAAGTGACTTAACATATTTTCATAAAAGCGCTTTATGTAGCAATCGTGGGTGGGTTCGCGAGTTTTTATTTTAAATACAAAAATACGTAATTAACATATTGTGTCGTGGGTGTCATTGACCAACATGGTGGGGCAAGATTGATTGGGTGATTAAAGATGAGAAATGTATTCTTTCAGACAGTACGAGATTATAAAAAGATCCCTAATACTAGAAACTACGAAAGTTATACGTAGTAGTAACTGAAGGAAGCTCTCGAAAAGGTGACTGAATGAAGCTTGTCCATGAGGGCCGCATATGAACAATACCTTTCGGTATGCTTAATAACAAATTCAATAGACTCAGCAAAGGAAATTCTCCGAATTCGAAGAGTTAGACCGTTAAAAAGCCGCCCCAAATATGACGATTTCTGCTTTCTACGTTGGAACTAAGAATATTTGCAAAAGCAGAGTGAAGTTTTTAACCTTTTGAGGAAGGACAGGGCGCCTATTGAAGCGCCACAAAGATGCTGTCGCACAGTATGTACCAGCGAATATAAAGAAAACACAGACAAGTGTTAGAAGCGATACCATCAACCAGTATTTAAATAACTTACGTAGACACACTGAAAGACATACCTCCCCAAAGCATATTTAACTGCGATGAAACTAGTACCAATGATGGACTAGGAAAGGTATTTATAGGCGTGGCGTAAAATACCCTGGGGTTTTCAAACCAATGAAAACGGCATGAAGAGCAATCCTAACGAAACATAAATCCGGCGATGCAGAAATTTCAGCTATCAAACGAGACTTAATAAATGGTTCTGAAGCTACAGTCATTTATCCTATGAATGCGCAAAACGTGCTTCCGAAAATTCCCAGCAACGATGAGCCATTACAAGCTATACATGAAGCACACGCTCAGTTTTTGAAAGAACAACGATACGGAAACGATGCAGAGGGAGTACCGTGCAGGAAAAAACACCACGAATGTCAGTGCAACCTGGAAATCGTATGGCTTCGGTGGAATTCAGCAGTTCAGAAGATGTGGACAGCGTTCAAGAAGAAGCTGTAACTGAAGAAGTGACCTACATGGAGCCTAGTTTGGAACTTCTAACACCAGACACGTTTATCTTAGTAACGAAAGAACAATTTTCTGCAAGCGAATTTATTACGGTTTCCGAGCTCAGATTAGTGAACGCCGATTAGAATTTGTTTCGCCTTGTAAAGAACGATAATTTAATATTCTACTGTTCTTTTTTTTGTAATAAACATTTTAAAGTTGTGTTCGTACACTCAATTTTACTGCATTTAACCCCTAACATCTTGATCGAAGTAAAGCTTAGCATGAAACAAAAAAGATGGAGTATTGTAAAACAGCCGATTAAAGTAATCCTACTTCAAGTATGACTTAATTTATTTTTTCTACATTAATTTTAACATAAAAATTAAAGTTCTTCGGCTTTTTACATTTGTATGGGTGTTGGGCAACACGTTGCATTTTTTTACGTCTGATCTCCGCGCCGTTTTGTATAAATCAATTACATTGTTAATTATGTCTGATGAAGCAACGTTCACATTAGGGAATGTGTAACAAACATAATTGCAGAATATGGGTTTCTGAAAAACCCACTTAATCTAATGAATAGTCCAAAAGTTAATGTTTGGTGTGCGTTGTCCTAGACAAAAATCTATGGACCTTCTTTCTTTACGGAACCAACTGTGACAGGTAGAAATTAAACGGATATGTTGAAAGTTTTTTATCCACAGTTACTTCAAGATGGAATTAGAGACATCGTTTACTTTCAACAAGATGGTGCGCTACCTCATTATTCATCGGTGGCACGAGATTCATTAAATCATTTTTTTAATCAAAAGTGGATAGATCGAGCCGGACCGATTGAGTGGTCACCGCGATCTCCTCAGTTAACTGTCCCAGATTTTTTCTCTCAGGATATGTGAAGGATAAGTGCTACATTCCTAAGCTTAGAAGAACTAAAAAAATTACATTAGGAACGTTATCGAAAATTGTATTACGCCAGACATGTTTCAAAAATCGTTTGAAAATTTAAAAATTAGCTTACGTTCTTGTATTGTAGAAGAAGGTAGGTAGATACAGCATTTATTGTAACTTTTACATCCTTCATCCAATAATTGCTTTATTATTTGTATTAAATTATTGTTATGTTTTGTTACGGAATAAATTCTTTGTCCGATTTGTTAATTTTATTTAATATCAGTTTTCACATAAAGAAAACTGCAGTGTTACGTGACAACGCGAGTATCTTTGTTATTAAAAGAAAACAAAAGACATGAAAGTATACATTTTTGAACAGAAGAAAAATCCCTCTTTTGAATAAAATTTGAACAAACTTTAAAAAAACTATTGGGTTTAATTTAATTTAATAAGTGAAAACCTCATCTCATTAAAGCAATTAATAAGCTTTGCATTTATATTTAACATCTACTACTTTTATTTAGGACACCGTGTATATGAATTTGTAGTCCTCCACATCAACAGTTTTCGATCTGTGTAATAATTTAATAAGTGAAAACCTCATCTCTTTAAAGCAATTAATAAGCTTTGCATTTATATTTAACATCTACTACTTTTATTTAGGACACCGTGTATATGAATTTGTAGTCCTCCACATCAACAGTTTTCGATCTGTGTAATTATATACCTACACTATGGTTACACTCAAAACTATTCTGGCATATAAATCACCGATAATTCAGAAGCAAGTCATTGAACATCACTTCTTTTTAATAGAACATCTAAAAACTAAATATTAATACAATTTTCCACGTTTAAATTTCTTTTTCGTATTCGAAATTTTAAAAATATTTAAAGTATAATTACGAAATAGGAATTTTACGCATAATTAGTATAATGCAATTAAGAAACACTGCAAAATAATAAGAAAAAATGACAAATATATGGTTCTGTGTCGTCATTGTTTAATTATCATTAGTAGGTATTAAATATGTATTTTTAACACGTACTGTAATGAGACTATAATATCAAATCAATTATTTCATTATGGTAAAGAAGCCAAAAAATAAACATTACAATTTATTTTTCAAGAGGATCAACACGCGCAATCAGTTATTTATAATTACAAAAAATTTTTAAAATTCTCAACTGTACTGCATACAGAATCACCTAGATTAAAGTTAATTTCATAAATTTGACCGTTTCTTGGGTATTTCCCAACAAAAGTTAAATGTCCTAATTAAAATTTATGGATTGAAATTATATAATTAACAATGTATTATTAATCATAACAACATTAAAACTATTTCGCTTATTATTTTAAATGCAACAGTGCCAAAATTGAAAATAAAAATGATTTTCTTAACAAAACAAAGCAACTTACAAAATCCAGCAACTTGAAATATGAATGAAACCAGCAAAGTAACTGTAGAAACTAAGAATCTTGCTAAACACATGTTTTATTAAATGTCATTTATAATTATATACATAATTACAACATAAATACATATATTAGGTAAATATCTCGTACAAGCACACACTAATATTAAATAACACATACAAGTTTTCACTTAGAAAAAGTTTAATGTGTATGACAGACTGGTGAGTGAGAGTGAGGCAAAAGCTTAAAATAAAGGTGGGGATTTCTGAGATCATACATTTATAGTTTACGGCACGTATTTGCAGTTTTCAATTATGATAATTACTGTTGGTGACTACGACTAGAGAAAATTGATATAAAAATGTGGATACATCCATGAATAATAACGATATTTGGATTTCTACATTTTTTGTAATTTGTCATAATTTACCATCATTATTACGCTCTAATTCAAAACAGTTTCTGACATTACGTAATGTTTCATTTCTCTTGAATGAAATTAAACAAACGGCTAAAATAATAATTTTATATCTATCCATGTTTTATGGTATTTTATCTAGTGATTTTTTGATATTTGTAACTGTATAGTACAACACAGTGATTGTTACATTATATAATTTTATAAATGTACACTTTAGGTAGATTGTCAAAAATTTACTTATTAGATAAATCAGAATAGACTCTCTTGTATGAAACTTACAGTTGTGATTTTGTTACCTTAACTGATAATTTGATTAGTGTTGTATATTCAAGCGACTAAGTGACAATAGTGACTAAGTTGCAACTTCCTATTCCGTCATACACGGTTTAATTTAAAAACATATAGAAAAACTACAATGTATATTATGATTAGTAAATAGGGTAACCCAATAAAAAATAATAAAATATCTGGTGTGGAACCTTCCAACCTACAAAGTGAAAATTAAAAGAAATGAAATAATTTTTTTAGGATAATCATGCAACATCTTTTTTTATACGTAGGTAACAAAAATAGGAAACATTGTAAAATCAAGAACAATAATCTATGTCAGATGGACGTTTAAAATATGTCAAATAGAGGTTATCTAGAAGATAACTTGCCCGCCCGCTTGTAAAAAAATATGAATAATACAATTTAAGCATTTTCAATCTTATTTAATTAATTTTTAATGTAATTTGGCTTCATATTAAAATACTTTATAAAGAAAAGTTATGTGAAATTAAGTTTAAAAAAATATGTCTTCACATTTTCTTATAAATTTGAACGTTATTCAGATGAAAAAATTTTAACAAACTTAAATTCCACCTTAGAAATTTTTTGCCGCCAAATTACGCCTCGTATCAAAAAATTGCATAGAACATAATTAATGCGTATATTTAAGATCTATATGTAGGTATTTTTACATCTTTGAACCATTTGATAAAAACCGAAAACTGCCTCTAATAAACTCCCCTCTCCACCACTGGATTTCTGCCAAAATCTAATCCAGGAGAAATTAAATGAAGCTTAAATACAACATTTCAAGTAAGTACGTATACACCTATAAAAACATATAATTGTATAATCTAATTCAAAAATCTATAAAATCTAGATATATTGATGATTTTGATTATGTAGCAAGGTTGACTCATTCGGCATAGTAGGCAAAAAAATATAACCTACAATACTTCAACGTACTTTTGACGCACGTGTTGTATCTTTGATGTATTTCGTTGTTTTGATTTGTGTAAGCTTATAGTTTTTGGTAAAGGTAAGTCAAAACGTTTTACATATTACGTTTCTTTTCTAAAACAGAATAATTGTTATAGCTTAATGGACCCATACGACAAAACTCAACAGAGGCTGCAAAAACTTATGCAGGAGCGGTACAGGAGGAAGAAAATGAACATTTTGCTTATTCTTCAGATGATTATAAGCCTAGCGAGCCTTAGGGTGGAATTCAGAGATGTTACTTAAGTTAGACTCATATTTTACTAATAGCGCACTTAGCTTAGTTGAAGTACAGCTTACACTTAGTGCCCGTATTCCTAAACCAATCTGGAATTGTACTTAGTGTAGTGTAAGTTAAGTTTCTGTTATGAAAATTACGATCAGACAACATCGCATTTTAGGTCAAATGAACATAATTGCTATCTTCAAGTCAGTTATTGGTGTATCTCTGCATAATCTATCTGTATTTCATTTTGTGGTTAGGATTGTATTTGACTTTGTTTGGAAGTTTGTTTTTTAGCATGGCCAGTGAACAAAAAAAAATCTTTTTTACCGCCGATGAAAAGGAGTGTTTGAAGGAACTCGTTTCTAAACACAAGGGCATTTTAGAAAATAAAAAAAACGGATTGTGTGAGCGTGGCAGAAAGAAGAAAACGTGGGTACTGTTAGCTACGCATTTTAACTCGTTGGCAGATAACTACTCGGTAATTACTTTATTGCAAAAGAATGCCATATCATTATGTAATACAACTAAAATACTGTAATTTCTATCATTATATTTATTGTGGTAATTTCATAGCGAACTGCAGACCAATTAAAAAAATGTTGGGAAAACATGAAAAATAAAAGAAAAGGTAAAACTGAACTTTCTAGACTCACCTTGTGTTGCTTTTTTTTTGTTCTGATACTCCATAAAACTCCAAAAAAACATCTAAAAAAGTTCCTTAAGGTCGCGGAAAAACGCTAATTTTACCGCAAAACTGACTACCTAATATAACGTAACCTAACTAAACATCACAATGAAAAGTCAGCGGGAAAAACAAATTCACTGAAAATTCAAAAATAATATGTCGAAACTGACCAAACCTAACCTAGTTACACTGAAAAGTCACTGTCTTGGGGGGGGATTATCACAAATTAACTGAAAATTCACTGTCTTGGCGGTAAACACACAAAGAGAAAAACACAAAAAATAAATATATATTAATCAACTAAAACAATAAAAAAATTGCCCAAAGATATTAAGAAAAGCTAACTTAATCTAAACTAAACTAACCTAAGCTAAACGAGGTAACGTAATTTCTGCGCCATAAAATTTTTTTTTATCATACTATTGCAACTTTACCGCTATCTAGAAGAAATTAGCATAATATAACAGTGAGACTAGAAAACTCATAATAGCCAAAGAAAAAAAGAATTATCCTTTGAAAAAAGAGAACGGATGGCAACTGGTGGTGGAGTATTTAAGCCCCCTGAGGATGATCCAGAGAGTCAGTTGACAGATGACATTTTAAAAACGGTGGATATCGAATTAATAGGTGTCATCGACAGCGACATACTCATTGAGGATAATGGAACTATGCAAATGCATGTTATGGAAGGTGGGTGTTTAATTCTTTTAATTGAATACATGATAATTATGTTCATTTTCTAGGCGAGGTTGTGAACGAATTATAAGACCAACAGGCCTGTTCATGTCCAAATACCTGAAGGATCTACCCAATTGGAGACACCTGAAAGAAAGAAAGAAAAACATATGTTGATAGGGGTACAGCAATTGAAACAGCAATTCAATTTATGTTAATTGTTACATTTGTAGATGAGAGTATGAACAAATTTCCAGGACAACAGCCAATTCACGTCCAAGCACAAAGGACACCTAGAACGAAAACAAGAAAGGCATATGTTGATAGGAGTAAAGCAATTGAACGAGAGCTGTCTGTACGTCTTGAAAGAAATGAGTCTCTGAAGAGACAAGAATTAGAATTGCATGCAGCTCGTTTACAAGAGCAACAAATTCTAATAAAAGTGACAGAATTGCGTCTCTTGCAAACTGAGGAGGAAGGCCAGCTCCGTAAACTAATTTTAAAGGAACAGTTACTACAAGAGCAGCTCAGAACAAAATTGTTACAGAAATAAAACAAATAAATATTTTGTACTCAATTATATAACTATTATAACTAAATTGTAGAAACAACTTCCTTATTTTACATAAAGTATAATTATCTTAATTTAAAAAATGTCGCTGAATAAATGCTGTACGTATAGCATTACCTCTTCCCTGGACAACTGCAGCAACAGGCACTTCTTGGGGGATAAAATTTGGATCAGCTATAAATTGCTCTCTTTCTCTCGTCGCAATATTATGCAAAACAGCAGTAGCTCCAATGGTACTTGTGGTCATTGGCACAGAGTGGTTAAGCGTAATACTGATGTACCGGAAACGTTGCTTCCATATGCCAAATGTGCGCTCAACTGTATTTCTTGTACGCACATGTGCACTGCTGTACCTTATTTCCGCCCCAGTTTGTGGTGTTGGCACCGGAGTATATAAATATAGAGATTATGGATAGGCACTGTCTCCTAATAACAACCCCCTTAGTTGCCTATTATCCAATTTTAATTTAAGGAAGCAGTTGTTAAAAATTCGGCTATCGTGTGCAGAGCCTGGCCATCGTATGACAATGTCGTATATTTCATTGTTGGGACCAGCTACAGCCTGTATATTAAGGGAAAACCGACTTTCACGGTTGCGAAATATTTCTCCTCGCTCTCCACCAGGGTTTTTAATTTCAATATGTGTACCATCGATACACCCTATTACCCCAGGAAAAACAGCTATTAAGAAAAATTTTCTTTTAGTTTCAATCAGTTCATGTCCCTGCGGAAACTTTACAAAATGATGTAAACTTTGCACCAAATTGTTTGCTACCTCTTTCACAATTCTGCAAGTGGTTGGTTGGTTTATTGCATGCAAATCCCCACATACTCTCTGTAATTACAAAAATTGTAAAATAACAAATTTGTAAGAAATATACTTCAAAACCTGATAGCTTCCTGTAGCAAAATAACGTAAAGCGCAGCACAATTTTACTAAAACAGGCACTGGTAACCCACATTGCTGGCTGTGATCTCCGTTAGGATACACTAACGGTAACAAAATTGTCTGAATGGTGTTACGGCCAAATCTGTAACGCTGCAAAAGTTCTAATTGGTGAAGCGTTCTAACGGATTTTCAATGTCTCGTAAAATCTGTCTGTAAACAAATATTTTGAATAACAAAATATTGTTTAATGCTTGATATTAGTTACACATACCTTGGTATTGGTAAATATTGGAGATCATCCTCAACATAGTTAACAAATTCCCAGAAATCATTGTCCATCTCTCACAAATAAAATATTTAGGTATAAATAAACAGCATTAACACATAAAAGGAAAATTATATTTAAGTGGTCACAAAGTGAACAAGAATATGTACTTAAGTTAACCTTAATTGTCACTAATTCGCGCGTTATTTTAGCACTAATGCGCATGCGTCATTTGAGCGAATATTTATTTGAATACCAAAATATTGCTAAGTATACGTTAAGTATGAGTAAAGTGTAAGTCGTGCTAAAGTAAGATCTTTGAATTCTACCCTTAGTCTTCGTCATCTGATAGTGATAAACCACTACTCTAAAAGAAAAAATTCTTACCATGTCGGCGTCGTGCTCCCCATGTTTCTGGCCCCAAATCCTCCACGTGGTCAGTTATTGTCCATAGTATAGAAGAAAATGATAAGCTTAGTGAGCATGAATATTCGTCGTCCGAGACGACCTCTATCAAAAAAGAAAAAGGCCTTACCATATAGTTCGCGCCCTGCTACTCCTCCGTCCACGTTTGGTGATCCCGTTTCACAGACAGTAGAGGCTGTTATAAGTAATTTTCGTATTGAAAATTCCGAAGAAGAAGAGAAGAGGAATGCCTACTTCCAGCCCTAAATTGGCAGGATGTTACAGGAGAACATCTAAACACTTTTCAGTGCAACGTTGACGATGCAGGTGTGTTTGATAATTTGTTTGATGACATAGACAAACCCCCTATTTATTTTTTCAAGTTGTTTCTGAATGACAATACCGGGTGTCACTTTGGAGCGGGTCGTTAGATTTTGTTCAAATTTTGTTGGGTTATATTAGTGCCAGTTTGAGATTTTTTACATAAAAAAAAACAATATGGTCGACTTCCGGTTTCACCTGAAATGACGTAAAAGCTGAATATTTAAATGGAACACCCTGTATATTTTACATATTTGGATTTTAGGGCTTCAAATACTTACAGTTCATCTGTCAAATGTCAACTCGGGCGCCATTTTAATTTTACTTTTTTATATATTTTTTTAAATTTTATATCATTATGACGTCATCTAAATTATAGATAATTCACGTACAATTACCCCGAGAATATTTTTCCTAATAATTAATTTTTGTGAAGTTTGTTAACCGTCAAATTTAAAAATTACGGTTTTTTAACTAAAACTCACTGTTCCCAATAGAAACATACATGGGCTACCCTGTATATTAAATAGTTCTTTCAAGTACTAGTAAAACGATATGCATAGTAATTTCCTCAGTTTCTAAATAAAGCAGTAACTTTAATTTTCTAATTTTTATTAACACAACATGCTCCTGAAGCCGACTCTGTTAAAGTAAAATTGCGTTTGAGTTGACATTTGGCAGATGAACTGTATGTATTTGAAGCCGTAGAATCCAAACATGTAAAAATATACAGGTTGTTCCATTTAAATTTTCAGCGTTTGTCATTTCCGGTGAAACCGGAAGTCGGTCATTATTGTTTTTTATGTAAAAAAAATCCAAACTGGCTCTAATATAACCCATCAAAATTTGAACAAAATGACCGTTCAAAATTTACTATCTGATTTATGCCCGGTATAATGGTAACTGAAACAAACCGTTATGCAGCTCAGAAAAAGAACGCCATCCTATTATGCAAGGCAAGGCTCAATAACTGGAAGGACACGAATTCGCAAGAAATGGCTGCTTTTATAGGATTGCAAATTTGGATAGGATTGATTCGTTTACCCAGACTTAGTGATTACTGGTCGAAAAAACAGTTATATGCGAACAAGGTTTCAAGTATAATGTCGTGCAATAGATTTGAGCTACTTTTAACAAACTGGCATTTTGCGAACAATGAAACCGCTGATGCTTCAAACATGTTGAATAAGGTTGGACCTCTTATTGAGTAAATGGCAACTAATTTCAAACGATTTTACGTCCCTAAAGCTCAATTGTGAATGGATGAGACTTTAGTGCCATTCCGCGGAAGGTTATCATTTCTACAATATATAAAAAACGAAAGACACAAATTTGGAGTGAAGCTATTCAAACTGTATGTTGAGGATGGATATACATATGATTTTCAAATTTACTGTGGCAAAGAAAACATGAAAACCAGACAGTTCCCACCAGTGTTGTTATGAATTTATGTAACAATCTGCTGGACTCCGTACGCACAGCTATTGTTGATAATTACTATACTATAAGTGTGGAATTGGAACATGAATTGCTAAATCAAAATACTCAATTAGTTGGTTCCTTAAAAAACCGTAAGAATAATCCCCCAGAAGTAATGAAAAGAAAACTTAAACTATAGTAGAGTACAACAAAATTAAAGCTTTTATGGATCTGTCAGATCAAATAAAAGCATACTCCACCTCTCTGCGAAAAGGAATAAAGTGGTACAGGAAAATCGCTGTTGAACTGCTTTTCGGGTCGTCCATCGTAAATGCATATTTATTATACAAAGCTGTAACTGGGAATAAGTTATCCATAACGGAATTTAGAGAACAACTGGCAGAATCTTTGATGAACTTGGATCAGAACAATGTTGCAGACAACCAGTAAAGAAAGCAGAGAGGCATTATCTGCAAGATGTGGGAACATCTAGCAGAAGACGTTGTGTCATCTATTATGCCAAAATATCATCAGAAAGTGGATCTGCTGCTGCTGCGAAACAAACACAGCAGTCTAGGTGGAATTGCAATCAGTGCCAAAAACATTATTTACTGCGTAACATACTCTTGTATAACCCACCACTGTTTGTTGAATAACTAGATAACGTTGTTTACTTCTCTGTTATTTTTTATATATTTGAAAGGCATTTATAATGAATAAAACATATTATCTGAGTAATCTAAATCTTTTAATTAAATAATATATATTCATAATCACAAAAAAGTATATCTAGGTTATTTCATACTATGTACACGGGGTAATGAAGTATTTTTGCTTGCCAGACCATGCTATTTGAATAGCCATATGCTTGAACGGTTGGCTTGAAGCGCCGATGACTCACGGTCAGAAAAGTACAAAAGTGCACATGAATCTAATATGACCCAAGTGGCTCTACTAACGAAGATGTATATGAGACACATGTGCTTCATGTGGCGGTTAAGGTGTTAATTATTTTAAAAGATTATTTATTATGGAAAGTAGTGATAACGAATTTAATATTAATACCACCCAGCAAATGTCGCGTCATTAAATTTGGTGTCGGAAAAATCCAAACAAAAATACACAATTTCTTATAATCTATTTATGGAGTGGTGTAAAGAACAGAAAACCAGTTCCAGCTCAGAAAATGTTTTGATGGCTTACTTTGGAAATATATCAAGTAAATTTAAATCTTCTGCTTTATGGTCACAATACAACACACTAAAAACTATGCTAAATATTAACAAATCGACAAATTCATTAAACAGACCCCAGACAACACTTACCTTCTACCCAACGTAAGATAATGATATATTTAGGTAGAATAAGTAGGTGCTAATTTGTCAAAATCCCCCTTCCAATAGATACCTAAATGGCAAAGTTTTATAAGTTTTTTTTTAATAATTATTATTATTTATTCATCCAGTGATCACAGTTGATATAGGATATATCAATAAAAATTTTACATAAACATTAAAAATTGGGTATAAAGTAACACAATTAAAACTTAAAACTACACAGAGAATACATAAAATAGGAAAAAAAATTAACCTGAGATTTTAATAAAATTTTAATTAGAAGTTGAAATCTAAAAACCTCTTCAATAGTATAAAATGCATTACTAGAATTAAATATACCATGTTTTTAAAAACTTTAAAGTTATCAGTTATCAGTAATGTTAAACAAATACATTATTATTATTTTTATTACTTAATATTTTAAATTTCATTAAGAATCTTTTTTAATAAAAGTTTTTGTTTAATACAGATTGTTTATTATTTTTTAGTACGTATATTTTGCATATAATGTTGCATTTTAACAAACTGCCTGCATATCTTTTACATACTTGGTGCATATATATGCGCATATATGTGACTTTTTTTGTGCATATTAATCCGCCCTCTAGGTTTTAAATGAAATTGGTAATTTATTATACAAAACACACCCTACATAATATGGACTAGGTTTATATAGCTCTATGTGCTTTATATTCTAATGTGTAAGGTCCATGACAGTTTTATAACTATGATGTTTATTTAATAATTGAAAATCATTTATATTTTGTTTAACATATAAAAGCATTTCCAGAATGTATGTGCATGTTAGTCAAAATATTATGCGTTATAAAACATTGCTTACAGAACTGCATCCATTTTAATTGAAGCATAACGCGAACAGTTTTCCTCTCATGGGAATAATGGGTGCTTCCAGAAGAGCTGAAATATATAGAATGAAAAACTCCAAACACCAAAATAAAAACATCCCGAAAATTCACAATAACGGGGGAATATTCCGACATCGTTAAAAAATATTGGAGTATCCGACCAGTTGGTATTATGAATAATTATTTTTTTGTTAAACTGCACTATCCAAAAAGGTGGCATTAATAAGATAGAAAATATGGGAAAGTAAATTGCTACATTTCTAAAACTAGAGAATCTGAACTTTACACGGACCATTGTTTTCGCCGGTCCTCGGCAACAATTTTAATAGATAGTGGCGAAGATAAAACACTAAAACGGCACGGTGGCTGGCGTTCGACAGCGGTGGCTGAAGGCTACATTGAGGTTCGAATTCTCCAAAAATTGTGTTTAACTGTTGTAATATTACATTGAATATTAATAATAAATAAAAAATTTATATTTTTTCCAATTTTTGTAGTACTAAATTTCCTTATATCTAATTGTGTTAATTTTTTAAAATGATGATAACTAATAAAAGCATATAAAAATATTTGTTTGTTGTTTTTTTTTGTGGAATTTCAAATTGACAGTTTTTGGCATCGTAAAAAGAAACAAAAAGTATAGTGTAAAACTCGCAGGGAATGACCATTACCTACTCGTAGGAAATGCACTTCATTCCATGCTGGTTGTACAATATAGCCTTCAATGTTATCACACAAATTCAAGAGCTATCAAAAGAAGTTGAGAGTGAGTTTTCTGCCATTTATTGTACGACGTATAATACTGTAATAGTATCACTGTATAGATCTCCGCTGGGCGATTTTAAAGTGTTCTTATATTGTTTAAATTCAGTGTTAAACTACTTGCAAAAATATGATCGTGTGATAATATCGGGGGATTTTAATGTCAAATTCAACACAAACGATTCTAATGCTACTTTAGCTACCGATCTGGTCAGGTCATATGGTTTTTGTATTAACTAATACAATGCCCACGAGAAAAAATAATTGTTTAGACAACATTCTTATTAATTTTGAAATGAATACCTTTGAATCATCAGTTATTGATACAAAAATGTCAGACCACTTAGGAGTATCATTAATTGTTAGTGTTGAAGATGCAAATGACAGTGTTGAATTAAAGATAACTACATCTCAACCAATTACTCAAAAAGGTTGTAACATGTTCTTTAATATTTTTAATAATTTGTCTTGGAATTTTATGGAAGATGCAAGCTTAGGCACAAATTCTAAGTTTGCAATCTTTTATGAAAATTTTCAAGATGCTTTTCAATTAGCATTTCCACAACGCCATTTTAAAGTTTATAACAATAAAAACAATTTACAGTGGTTCAATGATGATATAAAATCATTACGTAATCAATTTCATTGCCTAATTGATTTATATCGTCAATATAAGACAGATAAATTTAGGAAAATGCGCAATATAGCTCGTAACAAATATAAAAAAGCTATAGTTAATGCAAAAATAGCTGCAAATGATAAGTTTATATCACACACAACAAGCTCTACAAAAGCAATGTGGAAGATTATAAACTCACATAGGTACAAGAAAAATTATTCTGGGCCGGTTGGCATCACTGCAAATGAATTCAACGTGTATTTCAATAATATATCTACCAGTATAGTACAAAAATTACCTAAACCATCTACAGATCCGATAATTTTAAACAATAGCAGAACGAACTCTCAATTTAGGTTTAAACAGGTTTCTGAAATGGATGTACGAGATTCGTTAAAATCACTAAAATCCAGCACTACAAGAGATGTCTATGGGATTTCAACCTATATCATCAAAAAGCAGATAAGTCAATATGTATCGCCCCTAACAAAACTTGTAAATTTAACCTTAAAGACAGGCATATTTCCTGATTTACTCAAAGTGGCTAACATAATACCTTTATTCAAGTCGGGAGATGTAAACGACATTAGCAATTATAGGCCTATATCGATATTACCTGTTTTTTCTAAGGTCTTTGAAAAAGTAATATATAATCAAATATCAACTTATTTTGAATCACATGATCTCTTTCATAGTGCGCAGTATGGGTACAGAAGAGAAAAAAATACAATGGGGGCCTTAGTTAATTTGGTTAATACTACTTCATGCTGTTTTGAAAAAGGCGACTATCTACTTGCAATGTTTCTTGACCTATCCAGAGCTTTCGACTGTGTATCACATGAAATTCTGTTACGTAAATTACAAATATTTTACAATTTTGATAGTAATAGCTTAAAAGTCATAAAATCATATTTAACAAATAGATTTCACCAAGTAACAGTGAACGGCAAGATATCTGGTACACTTGAGGTAAATAGAGGCGTGCCTCAAGGGTCAATTTTAGGACCGTTGTTGTTTTTAATCTTTTTTAACGACTTCCCCATGTACATCAGCAGTATTTGTGATCCTATCTTATATGCTGATGACACTACATTATTAATAAAATCTAAACGAGTTGCAGAACTTTTTACAGCTAAATTGGAAATTCAGACGCTAGCACAAAACTGGTGCATCAATAATGAACTATGCTTAAATAGTAAGAAAACAAAAACATTGATTTTGTCATTACGACCTCATTTGTATACAAATCCGACATCAGTAAATTTTTTAGGAATACTGTTAGACCCTAAATTAAAATTTGCTCTTGAAATAGATAAAATCAGTTCTAAAATCTGTAAGTCAATTTTTATCTTACGTCGATTGAGAGAAAATGTCTCAAAAAAGATATTAAGAACCGCCTATTTTGCAACAATTGACTGTCTACTCAATTATGGCATACTCGTATGGGGTGGGTGTCCGGCATCTTCTAGAGCTTTTAAATTACAGAAACGGGCATTGCGGATTATCAGCTCTCTAGGATACAGAGATGATTGCAAAACCCAATTTCAAAAATTGCGTATTTTGACTCTGCCTTCTAAGTTTATTTTAGAGAGTATTTTATATGCCAAACTAAATTTAAATTTAAACTCGTATAATTTACAATCTGACCAGCATGAGTACAACACACGAAATAAGGGTAATATTTGTATTAAATACTGTCCCAGATAATGGCCCAGAATATGTATCACAAAAGTTATTTAATCACCTTCCATATAGCATAAAGCAACTTGATAAAAATAAACTAAAACAAGTCTTAAAACAAATTTTAATACAAAAAGCGTATTATACAGTAAACGAATTTTTAAATGACAAGCTGTCTTATATTACTTGAGCTATGCTTCACTATCTTAACATTATACTTGTTTGCCATTAACCATTCAAGTATATTTATATATGTTGTGTAAGTCAAGTGTTCTTGTTACTAGTCTGTTTTTTTTTTTTTTTTTTATTACAACGTTTTTCATTTAGTATTATTTAGTCTATTTACATAAGTGACAAATTGTCTGTGACATGCGTGTTCTGTTTTCCTTATTTTTGACTTGTGCAATTTACTTTTGTAAAATCACACAAATAAATAAATAAATATAAAATATAAAATGTATACTATTTTTCTCCAAGCACCTAAATAACACGCTATATTGTGACAGTATTTCGCAGTCGTACCAAAGGTGGCTGATTTCGGGATTCTTCGGTGTCTCCATAGCAACTGTACAAAAAGTAATTTGACCTTCACTAAATATTAGCTTCGTATGAATGACGCCCAGCAACTATCTTCCTCGTCTCGAAAATTGACATTTTTTATACTAATGAAACAAAGCTATTTTAAAGATTATTTACTACATCTAACAAACAACCAATCACAGAATGCTACTTTCCTCAATTGGACAAAAACAGGATGTTTTTACACTGAATATTTCGGTATTTCCTAGTGCGTCCATCTAACAGCTTATTGTTTCTGTTGTTATAATGTTGTCTATTTTCGTTATGAACGTATTATAAAAGAGGTTGCATAGTTATTCTAAAAAAATTACTATCGTGTGTTGTTTTACACCAGATATCTTTCAAGTCAATACTACCGTGTTTGCTAAAACTAAATTTGAACCTATGATTTATTTACATCAGAAAGAAATCCAAAGTAGATGATATTTATTATTATCGATATAGCACAACAAATGGTTAGTAGAACAGCACTAGGAAAAGTGGCCAAGAGAAATTGGAAACTATTTTCAAGCGTCTGAAATGACCGGTAGATGACGTAAATACGAAGACAAAAATAGAAAAACCAGTTTCTCTTAAAAGTGCCAGGCATTGATACACCAAAAATAACTTGTTGGACATCTCCAAGAATTTCATATACTTTTTGTTTAAGGCTTTTAGTCTACCTCTTCAAATACACTTGCTGTCGCGTGTATGTCGCGTGTATGTTGCGTGTATGTCGCGTGTATGTTGCGTGTATGTCGCGGGTATGTCGCGTATATGTCGCGGGTATGTCGCGGGTATGCACGTGTATGTCGCGTGTATTTCGTGTGTATTTCGTGTGTATTTCGTGAGTATTTCGTGTGTATTATATTTGTATGTGTATAGACTTTACGTATTTTACGTGTTTCACGCGTTTGCCGCGTTTAACGTATTTTACGTATTTCGCCTGTTTCCCGTATTTCGCGTATTTTACGTATTTTACGTTTTTACGTATTTTATGTATTTTATGCATTTTATGTATTTTATGTATTTTATATATTTTATGTATTTTATGTATTTTATGTATTTTATGTATTTTATGTAATGTATGTATTTTATGTAATTTATGTATTTTATGGAACGACCGTGACAAATCGGTTAGAATTTTTATATGCATGTTGCCGGTCGGTAATTAATCATATTGGCACATACATAAGTTTGTCACAAAATTAAATTGGTCGTATGTCGGTAAATAATCGTCACCGTCTTGAGTTTAAGCCGCCTACTTTAACCCATTAAGTATTGGTAATTAAAGAATTACATTCAAGCGTAAGTAGGTATTTGAATGTAGACTAAAGCTCGCAGGAAGCAATTTATCTATTGAAAATCAGTGCTTGCCTTGCAAAAAATTACTATTTAATTATCACAAGATATTTAATCGCACGAAATTGTCTCGTGATGTAGGGTGGTAAGCGGTAATTTAATTGTCAATAATCCACCTACCAAGCACGGTTACTAAGTTGAAATCTGTTAAAAAAAGACACTGCGTCAGACAGTACAGTGTCCCTCCCTCATTACTGGAATAAGTTGGCACTGTTTACTAATATTTTCTCCCGCGTAGAGGACTTAATACGTGGACAAACGTGGCATGATAAACCTGTCTAATTGTTACTATTAACGATACCGGGGTTTACATAAACGTTTCTAGATGCCATTAAGAATTTTCAAGAGTATTTGTCTATTTGATTCCGCCAGGTTATTTAGAATTGTCTACGAATATATGTATATAAGTAATTTGTTGTAATTGTACGAATGTATTTTTGGGATTGGGTGAAAGGTTGCTTTTATTCACGATACAATTGTGTATATGTAAATTCTTTGTCTATTTTTTATGTTATTGACTATGTGTAGTTTAAATTCCATAGCAGTTACCTTATTGCTACCTATTAATTTTTCAGCTTGTTTTATTTTATGTGTCACTTAATTCGCATTATTATATTTCTATCGGCATGATTGGTTGTATAACCGACACAAGTTTGGTGTCACAATTGTGGGTGTCATTTCACTGTTTGTTTTTTAATGTACTTATATGTAATTAAGTTGATTTTGTGTTTCTCTTACTTACTTTTATAATTTTTGGCGCACTTTAGCTTGGTTTAATGGTATAATGCTATATCTGCATATTGCGACTTTTTTTCTCTGTTTTTTTGTTCAGTGATTTATTAATTTACTTGTAAAATTGCTTATAGATTAATAAACTGGGTTTTCTTGGTAGTTCTTCCTAGTAGTCAAATTAACGGTTTGAACCATCATCGCGCAAAGCTCGAGTAATTTTATCGTTTACCTGTGCCCCTATGATGCAACACGTAACCTCATCCATTCCTATCTCATTCAATTAGCACAGCGTGGCCTACCACTACGCGGCCTATTCTCTTTATCAGATTTGAGTTTTGCGAATAATTCAATGTTACACTTGTAAACAAATTCTAAGGTTTTAATTATTGAAAAGAAGTCAATGTGATGCACGACATAGCGTAATTATCAAGATACATCAATTAGCTTTTTTTTAAGTTCAATATTATGCTCTTAAAGAATTTATATTCTTTTAATTATTGAGAGTAACTTGAAATTACGCCTTTAAGGGTAAGGTTCCTTGTGACACTACAATATTAATGTTTATTTTATTTTTATTTTCCAGAACGTATGATATGCAGTGTATAACCCACCTTATTTCATCACCATAAATAAAATGAAAACAAAGGAGGTATTGCAATATAGAGAATTTATACTGAAATAAACTAACAAATAATCACTGAACCAGGTTACATATTGAACTATTTACTCAACTAGTTTGCTTCAAAAAACAAAAAGAAAGAGCAGTGGAAAAATCAAATAGTCAAATTGATTTATTTATTGTCTAATTTTGGTTAGCTTAATCTTATTTAATTAAAAACGTTTTTTTTTTAAATACCGGTATCAAATCAAAAAGCAGTGTTTCTTGAATATATGCAGAAATCAACTATTGCAAGGATTAATGCAGTACAATATTCGGAATGGCGCCGTTACAATATAAGAGTTTTTATTCTTTTAGCAGAGCGTTAAAGAACCACTGGAAATGCTCATTGCCCAGTATATACTAGACAAGGTACGGAGAGAACAAAGGAAACTGTAGAAAAATTCTGGCTTATGTGGAATTTAATCCACATTTAAGCAGTATATAAACTTTCAGCGATTTAGGCATAGTACAATCAACCATTCAGGAAAATAGGTATACATTATAAAAGATGATGCTTTATTATAAGTTTTTATGAATCCGTTATTTGATTGAATTTGAGCTAGACAAAGATTTTGATCCCAGGTGAGATCTGGTATTGGCTTTTAATATGCTTCATGAAAGTCTTCTAGTAGTTTTGCTTATATTATGGACGATGGTCGAGTTAACTTACATAACATGCACTACTGGTCAGCAACTAATCCCCACTGTATGCAAGAAGACCAACATCAGGGCCGGTGGAGTGTTAATGTTTGGTGCAACATTACAAGAGAAATAGGGCCGTTAATCTTTAACGAGATACTGAATGGTGCATCTTACCGCAATTTCTTGACCAACGATTTACGTTTTGTTAGAAAATGTGCCCTGCCTCAGTTTTTACCAACATGATGGATGCCTAACATATTTTTGACAAACGTCTGTCATTTTTTCGACAAAACATTCTCAGATACGTGAATAAGAAGAAGAACTTTAATTTCATAGTCAACCTGGTATTGTACAACAATTGTAACATTTATTGATTTTTTGCAGACTTAAACATAATTTCTAGCAATTTTTTTGCCCTCTTTAGCCAAAAAGCATTTTTCCTAATAATAATAGGTGTAATGTCTTTTGCAACGACAGCCAGTTACAAGGCAATAATAAAAATACAGAAAAAATACATAGTGTACAAACAAAATTTCATTAGTAGTAAAACAAAACGAAATTCTATTATCATAAATGTACATTAATAATAAACAAAAAGGAAATAGATTGTTATCCGTACATTTAAAAAATGAACAATAAAAAACAACTATTACCACATTCTGTAGGGATATTGTTGAAATTCGTACACATTGTGTAAATATAGGAGATACATTGGTGCGAACATTTGGAGGATAGAACGTGTAGGGATTTCGAGAATTTAGACGAGGAATATTAAAATAATTTTTTTCTAGTAGGTATGGACAGTCTAACTGATTGTGTAGAAACTGATAGAGTAATTTCAGCGATGCACAAACCCTTCTAGTTCCACAAGAGTGCATTATGAAATTTTCTAGAAGCAGTAAGTGATTAATACCTTGTGGAGGTTATATATCGTATAGCTTATATCATATGTATTTCAAGAACTTCTTTGTATTTTTTCTATGACGTTCAGTATTAGATTCCATGTTCTAGTTTTGAGCGGCCAAATGCAAAATATAACGATCGTACGACAATAATATCAGAAAATGTTTTACAATTACGTATAACAAAACCCTTCATCTTATACGAAGATGTCACAGTTTTATCAAGGTATCTTGAAAACGAGAGTTCGCTGTCAAACGTAATAGCTAACTCTTTAAATAATTGTAACCTTTCGTTTATTTCATAATTTAGACTGTAGGAAAAGGTGATGAGGATTTTTCCGGAGAATATATGACAGTTTTACATTTAGCTACGTTTGGCAAAAGCTTATTTAAACAACACCATTTATAAAAAATGTCAAGATTTGACTGTAAGGTAATGCAGTCCTGCGTACTGTTTATAGACAAAAACAGTTTCACATCGTCCGCAAACATCAACACCTACCAATTTAAGTTTTTGAGGTAAATCGTTGATATATATCAGAAATAGGCAGGGGACCCAAATTGGATCCTTGTGGTACACCAGATGTTGGATGATAACCTGAAGATTTAAAAAGTGGTGGATTTTCATTAATAATAGGTTATGATCAATTTTGTCAAATGCCGTAGATAGGTCAGTGTAGATAACATCGGCCTAGTTTCGGAGATATTTAAGTTTGTTCAATTTTTTTCGTTGATAACACTGATGAGTAACATTAGTCGGTCAAAGCAAGCTGTGGATACATAAGAAACTAAAAAATATTAACTGAAATATATAAATTGTAATTATAATAAATATTGCATGAAACCACCATTTTAAAGAGATATATGAGATATTTTTAAACGATTCATCGTAAAATTAAACAATTTAATCAAAAGAGCGTAAAACAAAAGATGAACGAAAACAAATGAACAAATCAAACTTGTCAAACAATGCTAATATTTGTGTAGTATTGTATACTTACTTCCTAAATTACAAAATGAATTTTTCGAAAGAAGAACTTGTTAATATGATTTACGTCCTTGGTGAAGGCGATAAAAATTGTCTTTTAGCTCATCGAATTTATAAGCAAACATTTCCAAATGCACGACACCCGCAAGTTTCAGCATTTGCAAGATTGAAAGAACGTTTCGACCAAACAGGCAGTATTCATTACGAAGACAATTTAGAACGAGAAAGAACCGCAATTAACGAAGGTAATGAACATTTAGTTCTTCTATCCGTGATTGAAAATTCTCACGTTTCTTGCCGACAATTGGAATTAGAAGTTGGAGTTTCAAGAACATCAGTTAATAGAATTATAAAAAAATATAAATATCATCCATACCATGTCCAACTTGCACAAGAATTAGACGAGAATGACTTCGTTAATAGATTAAACTTTTGCAATTGGGCCATAAATCAAAATTTAGAAAAACCCAACTATTTTAGCACAATCTTATTTACTGATGAAGCTACTTTCCACAAAAATGGATACGTTAATAGACATAATTTCCATTAATACGATACTGAGAATCCTAGATTTATAATTCCTGTTGACATCAACACCGCTGGTCACTTAATGTTTCGGCCGGAACTATTGGGGAAAGAATTATAGGACCATATTTTATTGAAAACACGGTCAATGGAGATTCATTTTTAAACTTCTTGCGCAACGAATTTGAAACTTTTATTGAAGATTTACCTTTACAAACCCTTAGAGAAATGTGGCTGCAATTAGATGGCGCTCCTCCGCATTTTAGCAGAAACGTTAGAAATTATTTAAATATCCAGTTTCAAAGAAATGGATTGGAAGAGGAGCGCCGATCACCTGACTTGACAAAGCTGGACTTTTTTCTTTGGGGTTGAATTAAAGAAAAAGTCCATCAAACTCCTCCAAGGACTGTAGATGATATGAAGGCTAGAATTAGAGACGTCATTCAAAATATAAATGTTTCCACGTTACGAAAAGTAAATTTGTCGTTTATTCAGACTTCATGTTTGCCAGCAACAAAATGGTGGTCACATTGAACATTTATTATAATTTTAAGTGTTTGTATTTCAGTTAATGTGTTTTTTAGTTTCTTATGTATTCATAGCTTGCTTTTACCGACTAATGTTACTCTTCTTCAGTGTTATCAACGAAAAAAATTGAACAAACTTAAATATCTCCGAAACTATTAGAGATAGGTAACATATTTAATAGAAATGAACGCCGATTAATAGGCGAAGACAAGACATTAAAAAAATATAGGGTGTGCCATTTAAAAAATGAACATATAGCATTTTCAAATTTATGTTATTGAATTAATTTTTGTGATCACTCTGCATATTGAAATCCAATTTTGACAATAGATAAAATAACTGAGATACGCCTACTTGAATTAACTACATAAAAATATCAATTTTTAGTTAACTTTGCAAATATCTCAAAAACTGTAAGATTTAGTTTGTAAGTAATTCTTATAAAAAAGTTGTAAAATTATAAGGAGAATCGAAAAATAAAATAATATATAGGGTGTTCTATTTAAAAATCAAAAGTTCTATATTGTACCGCTTTTATATTACACCCTGTAGAAACCAAACTATTTTAAAATTATGCAGCTTATAAAAATAGACAACTTTCGTATTTAAACTTATCTCCTAAGTTTAATGGCTAAGGAGCTATCGATCGAATACGCACTATGGTTAAATTGAGGCAAAGTTATGTAATTCGATGCAGAACTAATTTTTTTTTCGAAAAGTATTCCGAACCGTACCGGAAATAATTTTTTTTTAAATACGTACCTAGATTTTTCTATTTCATTTTCTAGATCACCAGGAGTCATAATACCCATAACCAACATACATTTTACCGAGCATTTTACTGCGAAAATCGGAAGTTTGGTTACTTTATTTTTTTATCAAAATGGTCGATACTGCCCTGAACACTAATATTAGTGAGTTTTAAAAGGCCACTTATTGATCCAAAGTACATAAATCGCACGGTTTTAGACTTCTCTGAATTTGAAAACATCTCGGGGTTAAACTGTTATTATGCAGAACACATTAGGGGCAAAATATCAATCGGAGTTATACTTACCACCATTCGGTATTTATTATTAAAAAAATTGTTTAACTGAATTGGAAAAATTATTTGCGCTCCTATAATACGCAATTTTAAAAAAGGAAAAAACAATTACCCAATTGTTTTCTATTGTCACGGAAACGGAAAAGATACAGTTGTAGATATATGTATAAAACAATTCTGGCAAGATTTTTATATACCAACATTAAACAGTCAATATCACCATTTCAACATGGTTTTATGGAAAATCGGTCGACCAATAGTAATTTAGCTTGCTTTACTGAACAAGTTCTTGAGGTTCTAGACCAACAAGATCAGGTCGATGTTATCTACACTGATATATCTAAGGCGTTTGACAAAATTGATTATAACCTATTATTAATGAAAATCCACCACTCAAATATTAATTTAACCAAATCTTACTTATTTAAAAGAGCCCACTTTGTAATGTACAATGGTTTTCTATTACCACGGAAACGGAAAAGATACAGATTATATGACTATCTGCTATAATTAAAAATGAAGATAAAAATAATGTGATGGAGCTGCAGTCTAAGAAATCTTTAATTAATTGTGAGAAAAAAAGTCGTCAAAGGAAAAATTGAGAGATGAGTGGAACCACAGGATGTGCTGTCTCTTGTGCTGATAACGTTTCCATTAAACATATCCATTAGGAATTCGTACACATTTCAGGTGTTATGTGCGGGATACTCACCCATCTGTGACCATACATCCTGATTCTCACGAACCACATTCTCGACAGTAGATCTTATATTTTCGATTATTTATTGCAAGAAACAATCTCGTCTCAGCTTTCTCTCTAAGAAGTTAGGTACAATTATGTGATGCCCTAGAATACCCGCCTAAGCGTTGACTTCTTGGAGATATTGGATTCTTTCATGGAACAGGAAACGGGGAGACCACATCCTAGTGTTTTGATTATTCGGTGCCATTGTTCAAAGTAACCATATACTCGTCCATGAATGAAATATCGCTGAGAAAGCTGCTTCTCCGAAGGGTGCCACCATAGCAGTAATAGTAGTTTACGAGTGCTATAAAATATGTACGCCACTCCCCGGGAACAAGCTCTTCACCTCCTCATCCAAGCACGCGCACACACGCACGCACACACGTCCTCTAAACGGCACTAAGGCTTCAGCTACACAAATACTAAGCGAGTGCGTTACAGCTTTTTGAAATTTTAGGCTAATCCATTCTAAAAGTGGATTGATTTTGTAGTCTATTCAACGTATCCGTATTTTTTTTTGTAAGAAAAATGCGAGTTGCTCAAAAGAAGTTCAAAACGGTTAAGAGACATTACTGACATTATCTCGTTGGAATACAAAGTACTGTTCGACCAATAGGAAACAAATTTAAGCATCTGAACTAATCCGGTCCATATCTGGGGGCTTTTATTTGTTCAGTATTAATATCCTTCCAGTTATCTTTAAAACCTTCTCAGCAGTATATATATTGGTTTCTGATACCATTAGAATTAAATGTCCTTCGTTCACAAATAATGAAAATAAATCAGAAGGATTTTTTAATGTCACTATTTTCAAATTTTCTGCATAAAGCCCAAAATTTTTTAAATGGTTCGCCGTTACTTCATTCCACTGATGATCAGTAGGTTGTACAAATAATTCATCGGGTGAGGAATCGCTACTCCATCTTCAAAGTGTGCAGGACCACTGACATCTAAACCAATCTGTTCTTCATTCTCTAACATATATCCGGTAGAGAGTTGATGGGATGAGGTACTGGGTGTAGCAGTCGAATCAATTCTTATAATTTAAGGCATTTTGTAATCTTTTTTTGTATTAGAGAATCTGATGGAGAAGAAGACTCGGATCAAATAGTGTTTGCTGTTCCAGCCATAATTATGTAAATACACCCTTCCCGGTAAAACTACTTAGTGTTAAAGGCTTTGACAGTGTATTGTATAAACTAATCCTCTCAGAAAGTTACCTGAAAAGGATTTAACAAAGATGCTATTATTTGTAATATTATAAACCACCGACTTCGAGTCGCACGAGCAGATACCATTTTGCACTTGTTGTAATCAGTTTAAATTTTCCCAAATAGTGTGGTATTAAATATAAATAAAACTATCATGTTTTAATTAACAACACAGTGTATCTCAATACAGTCCACACAACACTTGCCTTGTAACTCCGATAAATATGCAAAGGCTTCTTCATCTAACAAAACAGGATTCACCCACGCTTGCAAACGCAATTGTTCCTTTCATATTCACTGATTTTACTAATTTGGCACTTTTTTACAGATTCGAACTTATCCTTGCGGATGGTTAGTGTAAATTAAGTAAATGGGTGGGTTATGTTGCACCACTAATTGCAAGTGTTTACCTGTTTATTCCTGTCAATATGCGAAACATGGATGCATCGCGCGGTCTCAAATTTAAAATGACACAAAAAAAATATATAACAAGTATAAACAATTATCTGCTCTATTTGTGATGTTTCTTGACCTTTAAAATAAAAATAGTTTGGCCTTAGTTATGACCAAATTTGTAATTACGACAGATTTTCACCGAACAAAAGTTCGGAATATGGATTCGTTAAATCTGTGTGTCTGTGTACCTTCATGCGTGCGTGTTTGTGTATGTGTTTGTAGCTTTTTTTGTGTTAAGGAATATTGAAAACATGACTTCATATTCTGAAAGAGGATGAAAAAATAATAGGAGTCACCATTTGTATGAACTTTGTATCTCATCGGAAACATGGTCAAAATATAAAAATTTATAAAAAGTTAAGTAACGTCGAGCGCGGTCAGTAAATGGATGGGTGACCGCTTGGGAACACCCCGTGTCGTTGTCACTCGACAAGAATATTACATATATTTGACAATGCAATTTTGTTAGGTCTGGCAATGCTAGAAGAGCATTCTCAACTGGTTTAAAATTAGATTTCGATAACACTTTGTTGACCATGTTTATGATACAATCTGAATTGTAAAAAGTATCTTTTTCTCATCAGTCGGTGGATTAGATATTTATTTATAATAAAATTATATTATTACGTGCAAAAATTAATTAATTGAGATCTCGCTTTCAATAAACAAACATAAAAGAAGGCCGTTAAAACAATAACTTTCAAATTATACTTCCTCATATTTAATTTGTTTGGCACATACGAATTAACAATGTACTTTAAATTTAATACAGTAATAATTAATTAACATTTCACGTTGTTAAAATATTTGTATATTGGAATAGAAAAGTGTAAGGCGCAGAAGAGATTCTAGAATAAAATTGGCGTTTAACTACCTCTAGAGTGGTAAGTATGTCGGACGCACTAGCCTTTTCACTTGCGTATAATCCTATTAGAAGTACGAAAAATATGGCTTTTGTGCCAAGGGACGACAAGTATAAAAAAAAAGTTGAAGAAACTGATAAACCGGGGGAAGGACGATGTATTGAATGCAAACCATCACCAAATTCCGACACCAAACCAACAACTAAAGATGAAAAACCAAACTTACCACAAGCTTCAGATCTAGATAAATCTAAACCAATAAAAGAGCTAGGTTTAATTGAAACGGTATTTGAAAAATTATCAGATGATAAAACTGATTCCATAACGGACTCTATACTTGCATCTGAAGTTGAAAAAACTATAGAAAAAGAAGCTATGCTTCTGCCTCCTTTAAACTTCGAAGTTAGAGAGCCCCAATCCGTGCCTTTAACAAAAAAAGAACTTGCCGAAAACGAATTGAGCGTAACGAAAAGCACTTCCAATATATATACAGTAGTTGGATCATCTTCTTCAAGATCTAATCGTAGACGTACAAATACAAGTAGTGTGTTTCCAGTAGGTTGTATGGGTTGTAAAGATGAATCATTAAATGAAAATGACGCAATCGAACAGATTCACACGAGCGTTATCGAGCATATTAACAAAAGTGACGACTTGAAATCGGTAGAAGATGAAAATCCTTCAATTTCGAGTAGCTCAAAGGAGGTAGAAAGAACCTCTTTAACCGGTACTGACACTCCACAAGAAACCCGAAGGAGAATAATTAAAAGAAAAGGTAAAACGTGTCAAAAAAGAGAAATTAGTAATAATTGTTTTTAGATGGTAACCCACTTCTTGGACTTGGCTATGATGATGCTAAACCAGTTATATCAAACACTGCATGTAAGGTGCCTCCTGGGGTTTTTCCCACCGTTTGTGGTAGACATCTTCCATACCCAAAATATTTCAACTCTTGAGAAGTAAATCGACTTTTTTTTAATTTGTAAAAGAATGCTGAATAAAATTAAACCGTAACTGTTTCTTTTCCAAAAGACTACCTGTTTGAATATAGTGATCCTGTAACTCTTTACAGATAACGTATCTGTTAAGTAACTGTAAACGTTATAAATAAATTTATTAATTGTACAAGTTTTCTTTAACAGAACTTGACACAAATACAAACATTAACCGTGGGGTTGTGCTTAATGAATTACAAACAAATATCCGAATTGCCAAAGAATCCGATTAACTACATGACCAAGCGCACGACTAACAATCTCAAAAAGAAAATTGAGAATAAATATTTGGTATTTTTCAAGATTACATACATCTTTTTGATCGCCTGTTTCATTAAATATATGGGAAATGGGAATTTGAATAAGGTAAGGGCACCGGTAACTGACAGTGCCCCTATACCTAACACATTGTCTGTATGTGAGAAGTTAAGGACGGGTCATTTATAAGCCTAATCGCTCTCTTTTGAATACGATCAACGATATCGAAAGCGTATTGGGGAGCTCTAACCCAGAGGTGAGAATTATATTCCAGGTGAGGCCGAATTTGGGCCTTATACAGCAAAAGGAGTTGTCGAGAGGTAAAGTACTGCTTAGATCTGTACAAAAAGCCTATTTTACGAGCACCTGTTTTGGTAGCTGACAGAAGATGGTCAACCCATGAGAGATTTGAAGATACAGTCATACCCAACAGAGTAATAGAGTCTGAAAACTTAAGAAGTGAGCCATTCATACTGACAACAGGAAATGATCGATCTTTTTTGGCGGACACAAGGCAACACTGAGTTTTGTTAGCATTAAGTTTAACTAGATTATTGCTTCCCCATTCGAGAATACGTTGAATGTCTTTGTTGATTGAATTTGTCATTTCAGCTTTAATTTCTTGATTTGACATAGAAGGTGGATTATCACTATGAGTAGACTGAGATGAACTACAGTGAAGAGTGCAATCGTCAGCAAAGCAATGGATGGGTTAGTTGTTGAAGAAATAAGGTCATTTATGTACAGCAGAAAAAGTGTAGGCGCTATAACGGATCTCTGTGGTACGCCCGCGTTAATGCTAATTTCTTTTGAAAAAAAGTCATCAACTACGACACGTATTCGTCTTGTATCAAGGAAACTAAAAACCCAGTTGATGAGCGTATCATTTAACCCAAACGAGGTGAGTTTGGCAAGTAAACACTTATGCCAAACTTGGTCAAATGCCTTTGAGATATCTAAAGCGACTACAACTGTTTCACCGAACTGCTCTACTGTATTGTTCCAAACTTGGGTCACATATGAAAGAAGATCACCTGTTGAACGACTTTGCCTAAACCCATATTGGTGGTCATTAAGGAGTTTGTTAGTTTCAAGGAACGTGAGCAGTTGCTGATTGGCGGCCTTTTTCATGATTTTAGACAAAATGGCAGTGATGGCAATTGGTCGGTAGTTTGAGGGATCGATCTGATCGTCTTTTTTGGGAACAGGTTGAACATTCAAGATATGGAATAATTATACTGATATGGAAAGAAAAGAAAACGAAAATCAAAATCCTAATATCATAATAGAAATAGTTGACATTAGAGAAGAAAATTTTCCAAATGAAATCAATGAAATCGAAATAGAAAATCTAAACATAACTATTGATGAAGACAGTTTCTATGTTGTTGGTGGTGATGCTAACTGTAGGGTTGAAAATGATGTTATTGATACAATCACTCAAAATACGTCCACGCAAAAAAACGAAATTAATGGTAGTACTAACATAAGTGAATTGTCCATTGACAAAATTAATGTATGTGACCATAAGAAACAAAACAACTGTGATATAGAAATCACCGAGCATACAACCAACATAAAAGTTATGGTTAAAGGTCTACCATTGCATTTACCAACAAACATCAATGCTGATAACGTCTGGGGCAAACATTTGCATTTTCCAGCTAGAATATAAACTTCTCGTGGTCAAACGCAAAACAATGCGCCCCCCCCCCCTCTTGCAGTATCGTCAAAAACTTGGAAATAATTTCACGAAGGAAAAGAAACTGAGGAGAAAACCATAGAAGATGCTAAAGGACAGGGAAGACTTGATCGAGAAAATAGAAAAGAAGTAGTTGGGCAAAATTGCAGAATCTGATAATTCCGATGATATGGAAAATGTTTCTGATTCAGATTTTGACTTGAAAGAAAATAACGAACAAGAAAATAATGCAGAGATAATGACAGAAATACGATCAAGTAGTAAAAGAAATAAGTCACTCGGATTCATCTAAATCGAATTCATATACAAACACTTCAAGTCATGCTGGTCAGGCAGTAACAGTAGCAGACTTTGTAATTATAAGATATGAAGGTAATCATTTTCCTGGTGTTGTAATCTGTAAGAAAAGGAATGAATTCGAAGTCCGAGTTATGCACAGAGTGTCCCACAAAATTGGAAATGGCCAGAAAAGTTAGAAAACATTGAGCCACCAGAATTAGTGAGCAGTAGAGGAAATACGTATTCTGTAGAAAATACGTCTTTGAATAAAACTGTTGTTCACTTGGTCTTTATTTCTTTATCCCAAAAATCACTGCAATCATTGGATAAACTTTGGTCATTCCGGGTCATTCGCTAAATATTTCTGGTCAATAACTGGGTTTTTTTGAACTTTTTAATTATCATAGCAAAAAATTTAGAATTTTAGTTTATTTCTACAGAAAAGAACAACTATTTTTGATTTGTATATGATTTAAGTCATTTTGTATTTTGATTCAAATAACTACCAGAGAATGTGCTTAAGTGGTCATTTATTGGGCAGTTCACTCTACCAATAAAATTCGAATTTATGGTGCTAAACGTATCTCTACGTACGCCTTCTATAGGTTGCTTACACACGCATTCATCGATTCAACAAGTTAAGATGACTGCTCCAGCTGAAACGTGTTGATGTATTTTTTAAAATTTCCGTACATTCTAATAAGGCTTAAAACAGGTAAGGATTACATAATATAAATTGTACTTTATTTAATTTAGAACTTTTTTGTCATTAATTTAGATGCAAAAACGTTTGGTGCAAATTGTTTTTAAGTTATAACTCATTGACCTTGGATGCTTTAGGTTTAATTTTTTCGAAAGTTAACTAGTACCTGACATTAGGCGTCGGACATGGAATCATATCGAAACTTATGAAACCTAAACCTGAATCGTATTTTGATGAGAAAAATAACGTGAAATATTATATTTCGGATGGCAACAACAAAAAAAATTCTTCACTATGAGGAAGAAAGTATGACTCAGGCACTAACTGCCGTACGTAATGGTTTAGCAGTTGCCACAGCTGCAAAGCAGTACTCAGTTCCCAAAACAACTATTTGGTGTAAGTATCATGGACAATATCCAGATCAAACAAAAATGGGTTCATTGTCATTTTTTCATCAGAGGAAGAGTGTACACTTGATAACTGGATCAGATTAATGGCTCGTAAAAGGTTTCCGATAACAAAAAATCTCATCATATGTGTCAAAAAACTGCCAATAAAATTTAAAAAAATACAATAAAAATGGTCACATTTAAGGCAGGAAAAAAAGTTGTTTTTGGGGTTACGAAACGACATCGCGATATTAGTCAAAGAGTTAGCCAAAATCTCACAAAAAGCCGTAGAGATGTGACAGAGAAGCAGATTCGAAACTGGTTCCTAGAAGTTGAAGAATACCTAACATCCAATAACCTATTTGATATTCTTTCCGATACATCCCGTGTGTTTAACGCTAACGAGTCAGCTTTTTTTTAATCCGAAAGGGCTAAAAGTATTTGCCCCTGGAGGTGACAAATCTGTTTACCAGGCTGCCAATAATGATGAAAAGGAATGCTCACGGTGTTGGTGAACTGCAACGCAGCAGGTGCACTAGCACCTTCATTAATTATTTTAGATATACTAGAACTCCAACAACTTTGGCAGAAACTGTTCCAAAAGAATGGGGAATTGGGCGATCAGAATCAGGATGGATAACGGCAGAGGGTTTTTACGAGTACATCATCAACATATTTGACACATGGCTGATTCAATCAAACCAGTTCTACTGTTCGTTGATGGTCACTTGTCTCACATGTCCACTCAACTCAGCACTTTTTGTTCAACAAATGGTATTGTTCTTATTGCTCTCTTTTCAAACACCACGTGGCTGCTTCCACCCTTAGATATAGCGGTCTTTAAAACTCTTACAGCCAACTGGAAAGAGAAAGTTTATAGTTGGAAACTGTATAGAAAATAGGAACTCCGAACTTTAGCGACAAAACTTTGCTGCTATACTAAAAGAAGTATTATCAGAACGAATACCACATGTGTAAATGTTTGGAATGGTGATATCAAAGATACCTCTTCGTTTACAAATTGGAAAACCATTAGAAATGAAATGCTGAATGCTACAGTTAATGTGCCCCAAGAAATTAATGTACCCGTTAGTGTTAATAAAGATGATTGGGTAATAGACGAAAGGATTGAAGGCATATTGACAAACAGTGAAATCAGCAAAATTGAAGCGAATATCCACGCAACACCTTGGCTACCGTGCTGCAAACGGTTGCAACATGGTAAGTATGAAGTAAAATACCGTGGTACATACGTCAGAATCATACTATTTTTAAGCCGTAACCGTGGTGCAAACGGTTATATCAAATGTTATGGACTTGTCCTCACAAGTATTTGCGAAAAAAAAGTAGTGGGAGATCTGATCCCCCATTCATTATCACGCTGTTTGTTGTAATGGAGGCATTAGAAATTCGAATTTCGCGCTGTTATATGAAATTAGATGGTTATTGGTTATTTATGTATAAATGTAATTAATATTAAGATAAAAAGCTTGAGATTGTTTCGACGAGTATTTGCATAGTAAATTGGAAAGCTTTTAAATATACGCGGCAATTTGCGGATATGACTGTTTTGTAAAAGGGAGCAAGTAAAGACGCTGTCATAATGAGGTGTGTTTGTTGGTCAGTCGCGCTAAGTAGGCGAACAGAAAGGATCGCACTAAATAAACGATCATTGAATTGAAGTTAACCAAACGTGTGAAAAGCGGTTGCCGTAGCATGATTTATGCTGCAATTCAACTTGTGAATTTATAACGAAAAATCAGTTAGTATTGTGTTAAAGAGAATATAAGTAATATTTTCCGCATCAGTGAGAAAGAAAAGCTAAAACGAATTAAATTGTAAATGCTATCAAGTTGGTGGTAATAAAAAGATTGCGTAATAATTTACAATAGCGTTTTAAGAGCGTATTGAAAGTGTTCCAAGTTGATGTTTTGATAGCAAGTGATAAATGTACTATAATACAATCGACCCAGTTAATAGATCGATATCGGAAATATAATAGATAAAAAACATTGATAATTAAAGCATAGCCATTCGTAAATAGCTTGCATTTTGTTGCGTTATTTGTAATTAAAACTGTACAATTAAGTAAAAACTGTAATGTAAATATATTGAGCAATTATTCACAAAAATCATTAAACTGAAGAAAGAAAATTAGAAGCATGTTCATTTGTTTCATTCATTTGTTGATCATTTGTAAAGGATTGTTTTTGCATGTTAATATTAAGCAGAATTAGAATCATTTTTATATAATGCTGTAAACAAAACAGTCTGCATTTAGAATTTGACTTAATTAAATATTATTACTTTTGATTCATTGTTATTATTGACTGTTGCAAATCTTAAAAGCTTATACAAACACTGCATGTGGAGAAAGCAAGTTCAATTAATTGCAAAGTAAGGTAATTAATAACATCATAATGAGAATAATTTTGATTAATGATAACGATAACCGTTTAACCTATTGTTAAGCTAGCTGGAGCGTCCCGATTAAAGGAGAAAGGAATTTGTTGAGTAATTATTAAAGTTCATTTACACAAACCGAAATGTGATAACAATAAAAGTAAAGATTTAGTTAATGAACGTTGTCTTTATAAATTAAAATTACTTATATGACGAATTTTACACAATAATTTCGAATAACAGATTGAAAAAGAACCATCACAAAATAGCCCCCCCCCCAACAGAAGGACAAACAAAAAGAACCATAACAAAATGGTGCCCAAATGTGAGGCCCATTACATTGTGCAGTTGTGTTTACGCCTTCGCATCAGTTTAGTCCCGTTTTCACTGTGCATTGCATCTGTTTTATTTTATACAAATTGATACTAGACCGCGATAATTAGCAAAATAAGTTCTTTACTTCTGTTTTTGTTCTTGATGTAATACCGCTTTATGTTCGCAAGATCACTTTGAAGAGTATCGAAATTGTTTAAAAAAGCTCGTTTTTTGGCCTGAACAGAAGGATGAAAAATCTATGTCCAAAAGAAAAAAGAAAAAGTTCCTAGTGTTATTACCTCCCAAAAATGACAAGAATATAAAGAGAAAAGATGAAAGAGAAAAACTAGAGATAGAGAAAAAAGAACGCAAACCAAAAAGAGAAATGGCAAAACTTGAGAAAGAAAATAAAAAGCGGGTCTTGGAATCAACAGAGTCATCTGAAGAATCAGAAGAAGTTGAATTTATGAAGTTCGATGATTATCTTTGGAATGAGGCGACAGAAACAAGTTGTGAGAGCTTCGGTGAATTTATAAAAAAGAAACAATTAATTCAAGGTTCATTTGTTCTAGTAATGTTCATGGGGGGAAAGGACCCACCCAGAATTTTATTTATGTTTGTATTGTCCAGGAGATTAAATCCAATGATTTAAGTTTAATGGCATTAAAATATTTGGATACTGCTAAAAATGAAAAGGACGTATCCTTTGTCAAATTTGACCAAATTGTTGTGTTGTTGAACCCTCCTGAAATGGTATCTGCAGGGGAAAGGGCCAGATATGTATTTCATAAACCGATCATTGAAATTAATGAAAAATAATGTTTTGATTTTGTTCAATGTTAGATTGTTATGTATTAGGTTAAAGAAAATTTGTACTCAAGCATAGCATAATAATAATTTTTTTTGTTTGGTTGCTTTTTTATTAAGTTTTAAAAATTTTTAATTGAGTAATACACAGAACAATGTGTTTAATCCAAAAAGAGAGCCTGTCAGGTACAGGTTCACTTTGTGCCAGGTTAAGGTTCATTCTTCATACCGAACTGTCAGGTTCAGGTGCAGGTTTTTAAATAAAACATTAAAAATGTATAGATGTTTTTGCACATTCTAATAGCCACAATTTGTTTACTACAGTTGAAATACTCTCAGAACAACACAGTGCGCACAAACCAATATTGGTCACAATTCGACAATTTGCCGTCGCGTGCGCAATTCATAGGCGTAGAAATTTTAAGTAGTTTATTTACATTTCGGTGCACGCTTGAATTATAGGTTATATGTCTGACTTTTACATTTTCTTTTAATAAACAGTTCTTTTCAGAGCTCCTTTTGACCCTTCGTGTATATTTTGGTAAGTTTGCAATATCTGTGCTTTAAGCGTAATTTACAAGTATGTTTTTTGTCTTTTTATAGTCACCAAACAATGGCAAACAAATCGAAACAGATCGGCGTTCGTGGAAAGATTCTGCATAGTCAAGCTCGAGAAATTGTTGCAAACGTCATAGAATTCATGACAAAAGAAGCCAAGGAGGGAGTGACAATCCCTTTGTCAAACTTTAAGGAGAGAATTTTAGCTGCTAAGAAGATAGGTGAATTAACTTATCGTAAAGTTATATCAGATATGAAGGAAATTTCCCAAGGCAAAGCAACAAAGTTTTCTTCACCTAGAAAAAATAAAAACAGACCAAACCCTAAAAGTAATTTGTATCGGGGGGGAATTGGAGCAGATAAAATCCATTATACATAATTTTTATATTATTGAAAAGAGAGAGTCTACGTTAAAAGGTAATGAAACAGTTTTTGCATGGTAAATATAATTACATTTAAATTAACAGGTATCCACAATAAAATTCTGCAAAGGGGTATTGATTTTAAAGGAGGACTTTCGACTTTGGGAAAGATTATTAAAAAACTGGGTTTTCAGTAAGTCATATAACTATTTGTGACATTCACTCATATTAACTTATTGCATAAATTTGTAGATGGTGCAACACTGTTGATAAAAGGAAGGTTCTGATGGAATCATATGACATACGCTTAAAGCGTATCCAATATTTACGTCAACTGCAGCAATGCATTCAAGATAAGAGACCAATTATTTTTACAGATGAGTCCTATATCAACAGTTGTCATACAAACCCAAAAAATTGGACAGATAATTCTACTCTGGGTTTTAAAAACCTATTGGCAAAGGTCCACGTGTTATCATGGTACATGCTGGTGGATCTGAAGGTTTTGTTAATAATGCACTACTTATGTTCAAATCAGGTACGAGATCATTATCATAATTGTAGTCTAAAACTAAATCTTATTAATTATAGGAGATTACCACAACGATATGAACCATACAAATTTTATGCAGTGGGTACAGAAGCAGCTGTTGCCGAATATACCAAAGCGAGCTGCACTTGTCATCGATAATGCATCATATCACAATATGGTAATAAATAAAAATCCAACATCCATGACCAAAAAGGATGATATGATTATGTGGCTTCGTCAACATTCAATTATGCATGATCCTCTTTCAACAAAACCTGTGGTGTATGCAATAATCAAGGATCAGTATATTTTAGATACTGAATTAGCAAAACATGAGCATATAGTGCTTAGACTTCCTCCGTATCATACAGAACTAAACCCAATTGAGAAAATATGGGCTGCAGTGAAGCAGTACGTTGCATCTAGAAATACTACCTTTAAATTAAAGGATGTAATAAAATTATCTGAAGAAAAATTTGCGATGATAACTCCTGAAGATTGGGCAAACATATGTACACATGTTGATAAAGTAGTTGAAGAATACAAGTACAAAGAACACATGTTTGACAAATCATATGATGATTTTAGATTCGTTGTGAATACAGGCGATTCAGATGAATCTACTGAAGAATCTTCCGATGATGAAGATGAGGGGGATCTTGAAATTTCTCTATTGCCTGACTCTGACTTACACAACAAGCAGGACCGCGCACAGAATAAAATAATTTATTAGGGAATACCTATTTACAATTTACACACATTATAGGTACTTTGCAATTTGTTCAGTTCCCACAATGAAACACACCTTATATCGTGATCTATTTAATGTTTTGTGAATTTTATAAAACTAAGGTGAATGTGTAGTTTCAACCAAAAAGTGTGTTGATTCAATTGTTTAAACCCTAAAACAAAATCTATCATTTCTTAATTGTTTTTGTATGTATTTATGATAACCTATTTACCAGAATTTTACATTAGGTATACTAAAAATAAACTTTAGCAATTGTAATTTCCTATAATTAGATTTTTTGTCATAAGTTGGTTTGTGGCATAATTTTAGTGAAATATTTAATTATAATTCTCAATTCATTTTTGTGAGTTAGCATTTTATATTTCTGTAAATATTTACGTGTTCAATTTATATTCTGTTTGTGAATAAATAAATTTAAAAAAATTTTTAAAATAATTTACTCCTAAACCAAACTAATCAGAATCTGGTGCGGTTACTCCTTGTTCCTTTACTACTTGTGTTATTAATTTGAAAGCTTTTGTTATACACATCTACGTTTTAATTAATGTGAATTCGTTTACATAGTTTTCTAAAATACAATATGCTTTTTTGGGGGCGTTTCAAATAGTATATTTCGTTTATTAAGTTTCAACATATTCGACATACTATTAAACTGTCTCTCAAAGAGCCGGATATTAAGGTTTTCTTTCATGTTTTGCAGGTACATGTATCATTTTACAGTAGTTTAGGATAAATTACAAGATTGTACTTTTGTATAGATCATTTTGTTATTCTGTAAATAAAGTTATTCAGCAGACATTGTTGATGACAAGTATTCAAGGAGCTCCAAAACAAAACTGCGCCTATTTGTAATCGTGTAAACCAAGCTATAATTGCTAAATTTCACAAAACATGGTCTTATATAAATTATTGCTTGGTTTAACTTCAATTTGTAACATTTCTGTTTAACCCCATAACCCATTTATGAAATTTTCGTGCAACGCCACTGGCAAACCAGCTGATTTTCGCGCAGCTTTTCATGACTCATTGTGTTGTTCTGAAAGTATTTCTACTCTAATCTCATATTGTGTCATTTAACAAAGGTGTACAAGCATAACTTTATAATAATAAAAATTATATATATATATATATATATATATATATATATACAGGGTGGTCCACTTAAGCAGGATTGCTCCATAACTCCCTTACTATTACAAATACGAAAAAATGTCTTATACAAAAGTTGTCCACAGTCATAAACTACACGTTTTAAAATTCTTTTCAGAAATGGCGGGCTTCCGGCTATACCGGAAACTCATGCCAACTTCGTTATTTTAAATAGAACAACCTATATATTATTACATTTTTTAATTCCTCGTTCAATTTAAAGGTCACTTTAGTAACCATACTATGGGTCTACGTCGCATTGTTTCTGAGTTATTTGAAATTTTGTAGAAAAAATGACGTTTGCAGTGCCTCCGAAAACTTTCAATATCTCGAAGACGGATCGGTAGAGAGATGGGGCTTTCGTTTTTTACTTCCGAAAAGGGTACCGCATCATTCTCATTCATTGCCAAAAATCTTGCTTTTAGAATTCAATAATTTCTATCGCTCCGAAAATATTTTTTTTCAAACATGGATAACTTGATTTTTTTAAATGCAACCAACCATATTTTCTTACATCAGCGGATAGGAAACTAAATTTCCTTTCCATTGATGTAACATTATCAATATTTTCGAGTGATAGTTTTCGAGATATTCACATTTTTATCTAATTTCGTTTATCAATTGTTTTAAACAACTGATAAGAAACATCAGTTTCTCGAGATTCTGTTGTGCTTTGCTGTCTTGTGCAACAGCCTTTCAAAAGTTGTTACAACGTTTTACAAACACCGGACGCGTGCAGTATCAAACGAGGGAACGTGTCAACAGGATAACCTGTATTTCTGGTGCATTCCTTTTGTATATCTTCTGTAATCGTTAAGTAATTGTCCTTATGTATTTATTGATCGTTCCTTATGTACCTATTGTGTATTTCTTCTCTATTTCTTGTGTAAGCCTTAAGTAAATATTTTGTATTACTTGTGCAATCCTTATGCATTTATTGTTCATTACTTATGTATTTATTGTGTATTTCTTTTGAGTTTTGTGTTCTTAATTCTTGAGTATTTATTTTTTATTTCTTGTGCATTAAAAAAATCAAGTTATCCATGTTTGAATTTTCGGAGCGATAGAAATGATTGAATTCTAAAAGACAAACGTTTTCCAAAGCACCGCGGCAATGCGCAATAAAAACTGAAAATAGATAAAAATGTGAATATCTCGAAAAGTATCACTCCAAAATGTCGATAATGTTAATGATGCGGTACCCTTTTCGGAAGTAAAAAACGAAAGCCCCATCTCTCTACCGGTATCCGTCTTCGAGATATTGAAAGTTTTCGGAGGTACTGTAAACGTAATTTTTTCTACAAAATGCCAAATAACTCAGAAGCAATGCGACGTAGACCCATAGTATGGTTATTAAAGTGACCTTTAAATTCAACGAGGAATTCAACAATGTAATAATATATAGGTTGTTCTATTTAAAATAACGAAGTTGGCATGAGTTTCCGGTATAACCGGAAGTCCGCCATTTCTGAAAATAATTTTAAAATGTGTAGTTAATGACTGTGGACAACTTTTATATAAGTATTTGTAATAGTAAGGGAGTTGTGGAGCAACCCCGCTTAAGTGGGCCACCCTGTATGTATATATATATATATATATATATATATATATATATATATATATATATATACAAGGTGTCTCAGCGAGACCGTTGATTAGAACTTTATTATTTATTGCAGTTTTTGCCAATATTCAATCTCGCGGGAGAAAAAGAGCCACTTCATTCCTCTTATTACAAAGGATTAAAATGATATTTCTAGTCCGGAAATGTGAAAATATTACTGGTATTGCCTTTGCTATGCTTTTTAAGTTAATCTGTAATTTCTGCAAACACAAACACAATGTCTAATAAAAATAACAACTTGGTATTTAAAAAAGAACCTATAACAATATGCATAAACAAATATTTGTTTTCATGTTGCATTTAATGTATAAAGGCTTTATAAATAACTTTAATACATTAAGGCAAAATCCTTTCTTTAATTTATTTAAATTTATAGTCATATTTAAACATGTGCTAATTTAATTACCTTGATCATTTTCAAGAAATGAAATTCTTAGCAATTCAATCCAATTATTTGTCAAATCCTGACTCCAACTAACTGTTCGAAAAATTTTATATTTTCTTTGATTTCTCTTGGGTTCATGTAAACACTCATCATACTCAGGCATTCCACTGTATCTAATATAATTAACTTTATAATTGCTCACAATAAATTTTAAATAACGAACTCACTAGCAGTAACATTACGTCTGATTTTTATTGTTAATAGATACAAGGACAAATATTAGCACAAAAATAATCTAAATTTACATTTGAATACATAGTGATGAAAGCAATGGTTTTTCAGATTACTCGATATTTGGACTGTTGCCTTTATGTAAACATGAAGAATGACCTCAATATGTGCTCCTAATGCATTAGTAAGTTTAATTACTTTAATCTATCCTTTAAAAAAATTATAAACAGAAAAAGGAGGATATCATATAATTTCTGGCCCACGTCCAGGTTTATGTCTGGTTATTTTAGACATCACTATTGAAACTGTGTACATTTATCGTAAAAAGGAAGTCTAGACGAATTGTAACTAATTTTAATCCTACATTAGCATTTCTCCAAGATGTTAGAAATGTTTAACATAAATATTACATATCGTAAGTATAAAATTATGTTATAATAAAATTAATAAATAAAAATCAATATCATCACAAAAGTAATAAAGGCTTCAGAACTACTGCTGTATTAATTTTGATAACAAATAATCAAAAATATTTCGTGCTTTAAAAGGCCATACTTGAATTTAAATGCCAAATGGTCATAAAGGTAATGCAAGTGTATTCACCAACATGAACAACTCATTAAAACCTATATCATTGATCAATGAATCATAATAATTCAGACAATTACCTTGTACATGTTTTGTAGTTGCTGATTTTGGAGTAGATGTCATATTTAACAACACCCATTAGCACCCCACATCACAAAAAACAATTATCAACATAATGGCTACATTTTTAAGACAGTAAACAAAAACATATGGACATGTTACACGGTTCTTTCCTTTTAAACATTGCACTGCGAAAAATAATAAATAAAAGTATGTTTTAAACAACCTATTAGTACTGTCATGTTGAAATGACAACTGACAACAAATCAATGATTGTTATGCTTTTGCACCTTAGATTAGATCTTTAACATGTCTAAAGTTTTGCACTGACATAGACCGGTTCAATAAACACATCCACTTATTTATGCATATTTTTATTTGATACTTTATATTATTACATATTAAAAGTACTGTATATTTAATATATTAATACGGTATTTATAAGAATTAGACCAAATACATAAAATGTAATATTTTTTTGTGAAGGTGTTATATCGTGTTAGATTATTAACTATAACCAACTTCAAATTTTAAATGAGCATTAGCATAGCGTATAACGATTTACACTATTGCATTAGATTCACAAAATCGTGATACACTTAAATACAATATGCCTGTGCGCAATTCAGTTTACTTACTTCTCTGCTTGATGACGTCACACCGAAGCAACTTTATAATCCTCTATTCGAATTATTCAGAATGTTTTTTGTAAAGCTGAATTCTACAGTGGAAATATCAGAGTTTGACATGAAATTAAAATAATTCCTAGAAATCCACTTGATACTGTTATGATTCCTATTTATCAGAAGTATTGAATACAATTGTGATTAATTGCTCTGAAAAGACACTGCATTTTTGCATTCGCCTTAGCATTCAACTGTTAAACTGGTGTGTAGTTTTATACAAATTTTGTCATAGTTTTTTGTTGTAGTTGACGGCAAGTTTTTAAATTGGAAAAATAAAACATACTTATTGAGCAGTTTCAACAAGTTATATACTTTTGGTTTACAAACTATAATTTTTTTCCATTCTATTTTTCAAACTCACGAAAACTTATTTGTTTATTAATTTCTCAGAAACATACATAAGTTCTTGTTTTACTCTAACAATAAATTACATCATATGTGATGGTATTGTCTAAATTTTTAGTTGCTTCTTTGCCAAAGTTTTTAATAAGTTATATGAAAATGTTCTGTGGTAACTTAACATATTTAAAATAAAAAATCCATAAACCTAATGTTCCTTAAAGACCTATTTATTGTTAGTGCAATCGATACTCCCACATACAATTTTGCAAAATATCTTACATTTTTATTACAACCTATTATGTTAAACATTCTGCCAATTTCTATGAAAAAGTAACCGTAATATCAAAATAGATGGTGGTCAGTATTTGATTTTTCACAAAAGTTCCTTTAAAAGACACTTTTAGATATATGGATCATAATTTTCCAAACTGTATAAGTAACTATTTTTAGTTATTAGTAGTAGTAATTATTTTTCAAAACTTACAACGACTTATTTTTAGTAGTGGAATAATAAATTCTGTGAAAAGATAATATATATATATATATATATATATATATATATATATATATATATATATATATATATATATATATATATATATATATATAAGGTCAATCACGACCAGCGCCATGGAGTTCTACGGCGAAGCGGCATATAATCCTTAATTTCTAATACATTGATATTATGTAAGTCAATATGAGCAACATTTTAAAAATATTTTTAAATATACAGGGTGCTACCAAAAAAAGTAGCATATCAAAGTTATGTTTTTTTAAATGACACACCCCGTATATTATTGCAATGTCGATTGTTACATAAAAAATAAGTCGCACTTTCATAAGGGTTTCCTATGCCTACATACAGAGTGTTTCAAGTTGTATAATTTTCTTTTTGAAAATGTAGGGTTTTGGGAAAAAATACATATCTCCTAATAAAATTAACTCCAACAAATTCACTCTTAGATTTAGGTAAAATACTGTTCCTTTAGTATGTTTATTGACTGAATAGTAAACACCTCTTTACAGGGTGTTCATTTTTTTCAGTTAAATTAGTAGAACATTCATACTGAAATATTTGGCTTATTTTAAATGGAACATCCTGTATTTTATACGCTTATCGTTTAGCTTACTTAATTACCTTTCAACTTCTATAAGGGTTTTATACCTAAACCTTCAAATTTTCAACTTATTTAATAATTTTTGGAATTCGATATGATGACCATCTTTTTGAATACGCAGTGTTATTCTTTTTCCAATGAACATCTTACATTTTGCAACATATCAGGGGTGACCGTCTCAAAAGCATTTCTGATTTTTCTTTTCCGTATCATCTGTGGTGGTGGGAGGTGTGCTGTAAACTAAATTTTTGATATAGCCCCAAAAGAAGAAATCCATGGATGTGAGTTCCAGAGATCTAGGTAGCCAGGCAATTGGTCCACCTCTCCCAATCCACTTATCAGGAAAATTTCTATTTAAATATTCTCTAACAGCACGTGGAAAATGTGCAGGTGCTCCATCTAATTGTAACCACACATTTTGTCGAATACCTAAGGAATACCTTGCCAACAATTCCACCATACACATTAACACTCCATCGATTTTGACGATCAACAGTATTAAATAAATGTTTATTTTCGGTGTCGTAATAATGGAAATTGTGCCAATTTACTATCCATTATTATGGAATGTTGACTCGTCGGTAAATAATACATTTTCAAAAAAATGTTCTTTGTCACTAACTTGATGAAGGACTCATAAGGAATAATCAATCCGTTTTTGATAGTCTGTACCTTTGATGTATTTGTATATGAAAAGGGTGGTATTTAATATGGTATTTAAGATTCTCCACACACTAGGCTGACTAGTTCCTGCTTCTCTTGCAATTACTCGTACTAGTATCTTGGTTGTCAACAACGGAACCTAATACCAAAAACTCATTATCGTCATCATTTGTAAGAGGCTTCACTTTTAGTTGTTTTGGGTAAGCTACATTTCCCGTATCACGAAATGTTTGAAGTAACCTTTCAAAACCTTTTTATCGGGATGCACCTGCTCAGGGTGTTTTTCTGAGTACACTCTTGGAACAAGTAAACAATTTTCACAGCATTCACCAATGATTAAAATCGTATCAATTCTTTCTTGTTGTGACTAAACCATTGTTAAATTGCTAATATTTCAATAGACTAAGAAAAAATAACAATACACAATGACAAAAGTCACGCCCAATGTCAGAATTTTAACATTAACAAATGCGTTACCTGCAATTTCACAGGACACTACAAAACTTGCAAGATTAGTCATATTAACATTATTTGTTAATATGTAAATTACGAATATCTGAAATCTATCATGTACACATAAGATTGGTACCGAGTTTTCTACTTACTGGTAAAGAAAACTACTACTGCATTAGCAAAAAGACATTAAGTAGGCTTTTTGGGAGGATATTTCAATCTACAAATGATTCAGGAGCAGACAAATTCCAAAAATTATTAAATAAGTTGTAAATTTGAAGGTTTTGGTATAGGAAACCTTCATAGAAGTTTAAAAGTAATCTAAACGATAAGCTTATAAAATACAGGGTGTTCCATTTAAAATAAGCCGGATATTTCAGTATGAATGTTCTACTAATTTAACTGAAAAAAATGAACACCCTGTAAGACGTTGTTTACTATTCAGTCAATAAATAGACTAAGAGAACAGTATTTTACTTAAACGTAAGAGTAAATTTGTTGAAGTTAATCGTATTAGGAGATATTTAATTTTTCCTAAAACCCTACATTTTCAGAAAAATTGATATAACTTGAAGCACTCTGTATGTAGGTATAGGGAACCCTTATGAAAGTGCTACTTATTTTTTATGTAAAATTTAAAAATGCAATAATATACGGAGTGTGTCAAAAACATAACTTTGATATGCCACTTTATTGGAGGACCCTGTATATTTAAAAATATTTTTTTAAATGTTGCTCATATTAACTTACATAATATCACTGTATTAGAAATTAACGATTATATGCCGTTTTGCCATAAAACTCCGTGGCGTCGGTCGTGGTTCACCCTGTATATATATATATATATATATATATATATATATATATATATATATATATATATATATATATTCTTCCATCCTATAAGGTGAGCCACGTCAATAGAAAAGTTGCATTTAAAGTGAAGCCCGAGACTTTGTGAGAACCTTATATGGACCTCAAGTTTTTATATTCAATTTATTTTTAACTATAACGTTTACATAAATGTTATATAACAGAACTAAGAGCACTTCCTGCTTGATAAACTCCTTTAGAAACGATTCACTTTACTTCTTGATGATGAATCTTGAGCCAGGTGGTGCCTCCTTTATTACAGAAAAAAATGTTTATTAGCCTATACATAACTAGATGAGGATACAAATTCCAGTTTCCCAAGGGGCCACGACAAGAGGGCGCAGGCCTTAACACAAGTTCCTATGTCTGTCTTATAAGTTAGCAATAGGCCCCTTATTAGAATACAAGTTCAAATTTCTCGCAATAAGTAATCAGAATGTAAACACTTAAATACAAATTCAAATTTCCCGCCAAGGGACCAGGGGCTAAGACCCGAAAGCAAATCGCGAAGCCCTATGTATGTCTGTCTTATAAGTTAGCATTAGACCTCCTTATTATAATACAAATTCAAATTTCCCCTCATAGCAAGTGCCACAAACAAATTCAAATTTTTGGTCGAGGGCGAGGACCTGAAAATAAGTTGCTAAGCCCTAGAAGTTAGCATTATACCCCTTATTACAATACAAATTCATATTTCCAGCCACAACCTGCAGAGGCTTAAATTCAAATTCAAATTTCTCACCAAGGAACCACGGGACAGAGCTCCGAGAGCAAGTTGCGCAGCCCTACACCTGTCTTACCAGTTGGCATTAGGCCCCTTATTATAATACAAATTAAAATTTTCCGCCAAGGGTACCACGACAATACACGAATCCCCACGAACAAGTTCCGATCACGACAAGGGACGAAGACCCGAGAACAAATTGCGACGCCCTACACCTGTCTTACAATCTCGGTTATGTTCGGGGAGGATTGGAGTGGGGTCGCCGAAACCCTCGCGTCGCAAAATCTTACCTATATGATAACGAATTCATACCAAAAGAAATTGACGTGACTACAGAACATGGTTCGTTACTGCTGATGCTGATAAAGCCACCTCGAGATTATTTTATAACAAAGCCCTTGTCAAGACGGATAAGGTATTTAGAGGACAAATATCACGGCTTGAAATGGCGGTCAGGGAATGTGCCCTACAACGATTTCCAAGAGGAACTCTGCTGCCGTTTAACAAAATTCACGTTAAGGGTAGTGAAAAACAGAAGTTTTTAAGATTACTTAACAGACTAATACTAAACTTGCACGAGACTGGCCGTCCATCGATAAAAAATTGAAAAAGGAAGCAACGGCGTATAGTTGTTTAAACCATAAGATCGAGGAGCCTATGTGTTCCCTAGAAAACGCATTACTACTGCAAGACTGGGCGCATACCAACTCCAAAGGCGTATGTGGTACAAGTGTTGAAATGTTTGAAATCGATCCCCGGCCACAAGAATGTGTTTCGACTTGTGTATGTGCTTCTAATCAGCTACCCCGACACGCACCTAGACCTTGTGTAATTATTATAAACACGGATGCAGGGAACAAACCAGGTCAGCATTGGACTGCTATCTACATCGACGAGAATGGTAACGGGGAATGTTTTGATTCAATTTGGACGACCTCTGCCAGGTTACCATTTACGTTTCCTTGAGAAGAATTCTAGATGGTTCCGCTACAACAAAACGACGCTGCAGGATTACCATTCGGATGTGTGTGGAATTTATACGATAATGTTCTTGTATTTTAGAATGAGAGATAATTTACCAATGCTTGATTTTGTAAATAAGTTTTTCACTACATGTTTGGTTATAAATGATGAGATAATAAAATTACTGTATAATGCTTGTTTTTCAACCATGCTACTCTGATAAATAAAATCGTTTTTAGTAGTATAATAAAATTACTGTATAATGCTTGTTTTTCAACCATGCTACTCTGATAAATAAAATCGTTTTTAGTAGTTGTTTTAATTAAGAGTTCCGTAACAAGAATATTCTACTCTGTTTTATCGTGCTTATCTTTTAACATCAAGATAACCCTATTTTATTGTTGTCTTTTAAATATTTGCTAAAACCAACACACGCATCGTACATTAACAATAATAGTTGATGTATATCTAATTTATAATGTCTAATTATCTGCCTACTTAATTGCCGCTCATTTATTTATTTTAAAGTAATTTGTGTGTGTGTGTGTGTGTGTGTGTGTGTGTGTGTGTGTGTGTGTGTGTGTGTGTGTGTGTGTGTGTGTGTGTGTGTGTGCGTGCGTGCGTGCGGGCGGGCGGGCGTGCGTGCGGGCGTGTGTGCGTGCGGGCGTGCGTGCGTGCGTGCGTGCGTGTGTGTGTGTGAGTAATTAAACATACATATAAATCAGGCATAATTTTTTTCGAATACATAGTTGCTGACCGCTTAGATGGAGAATCTGCCTGTATAAAACAAGCGCTATTGCATCAGGGTAGAAATGATTATTATTATTTCATCTAATATTTAATTTAGACCTTAATGTTTTTTTGCAGCAGCAAATTTTTAAAATATTTGTAAACACATTAATTAACGCGATGTCGATGACTGATTTCTACTTTCCAATTAATATACATGAAGTTGTATAGCTGTTTAATAATAATAAGCACATATTAAGAAGCCCGTGAACAGATTCCCGTTTTACAAGACTACGGCCCCTTATTAGAATGCAACCCCCCAATGCATAAATAAATTAGGTCGCAATCTGTATATGGGATTAAAAAAAATAATTATGCAATCTCCTTTGATAAAAAACCGATCCTAATTAATAACAGATTAAATCTTTTTATTCTCAGGTGAAAAAATGCAGTCCCCACGTGGGCATACAAAAAAAGTTAGTGTTCCAGGGGTGGCGTGACAAAAAACAAAATGGCGGAAGGTGCCGGTGTTCTACTCTTGTACCATTATATTGTGTATAATTTTTGCAATTTACAATGTAGTACGTTGGCACAGTTGCTACATTACTAACGGGATTAGTACAGATGTGTCGCGGAGCGCCACGCAAAAGAAAAATCAAGAGTGTCGGTTTGTAGAAGAGAATTGATCTCTGTCTCTCTCTCTGAGCCGGTCGATTCCTTATGAGCGAAAATAAGTCTCCATCAGAAAAACTTTCTCCTCTGCAGTTAACACCGTTTTTAACAATTACGACCTAACATCATTGTTTATAAACAATGCTAGTACCAATTTATGGCTTAGGTACTTGTCATGTAGTACTAGCAAACGTGGATATGAAGGCGCGCGCATAGAGACACCGCCAATTTAGTTTCAGTAGTTATTTGGTGAATACGTTATATATGTCCCAATGCCAACTTAATCTTAATAATGAATTTTTTTTTATATTTAAAACATCTGAAATACCGTTTCTATAGATAAATAAAAATAAGGTAACAACTCCTTTATTTATTCAATTTGAATAAAAAATGCATACAGATTTATCACCACATTTACATACACCTGAATGTAACGAAATTATAAAACAGTTAAAGATTTGTCATCTTAATGTATGTTAACCTAACAATTAAAAAATTTAATTTTTATATTTCAGAACTCTGTCAAGAAATTTTTTGGATACTGCAATACAATAGACAGTCTTATGTTAAAATGTTTAAAACGTGAACGTCAGGAACGTAGAAGAAAAAATTTTGACAAATCAAGACTATTAATTGAGAAGATTAAATCAAAAGAGTAAGATGATTCAATCTAACATACTTGATTCTATAAGTTTAAATACAATAGGTAAATTTCTGTCTGTCAGTGATCGTTATTATAAACATAAGTATTGTGTTAAGTTTACAAGTGAGCAAAATCTAGATCAAAGAGTTAGTTTTCATACTAATCGAATTTGTATGATTTCTTTAGCAGAAAATCATACAATAATTAAAAATAAAAAGAAAATTCTTAGAATAAATTGTGCAATAGATAACAAAATCAACCGTTTGTTAAATTCTGCTTCTGGAAAAGGTAAACGTGGTGCACAAAAACTAAATGAGGATTCAATATTGTGTTACATTGAATGTGAAGATGGAGATACTTATCCTGTTTATAGCTGTGTTCCAGGAAAGCTTCTAGAAATAAATGGAAATTTAATTAATAATCCTAATCTATTAGTTTCAAAACCAATTTCAAAGGGTTATATTGCATTAATCTTGCCAATACTAAATTTGTATGAAAGTATAAAAAATTCAATGCTTGACATGAATGAGTACACTAAGGCTGAACTTTGTACTAATCTACATCAATAAAAGTATACTGTAAAAATTGTTTTATTCATAGTCAGATTCTCATGAAACACATTAATTTTTTTTTGTAAACGGCCACCTCTGTTATCAGGTTTGGACCTGTACCACCCTAGTGAAAGCCAAGCACTCTTAAGTATTCCACTACTGAGGCAGTTACTCATGGTTTCTACTAAAATATTTTGGTTAACATTATAAACACTAAGTAAATTTACACGTCCATATTCATATGGCTGTTAACAAAATACTCAGTGTGTGTCAGTGCTTAGGTGACCATGCCATCCTTCATTACAGCTACTGTGCTTCTAAAAACTGATTAGATAGTATCATAGTTATGGTTCTGAATGTAAAATTTTGTACATAATTTTTCACATATTATTTATGTCAATACTGTGACGGATCATAAAATTGGGGATATACTGATATACAGTACTCTTTTATGGAAAAAGAATTATATGATGTAACAACAATGGATTAATGCAAAAAAGAACTAGGTTGTTCCTAGAGAACTAAACTAAAAACAAATTACCTTAAAAAAATTTAAATTGTGCTGTCACTATCAACACAAGTAAAAACTAGTGAGTGATAGTGAATAAACAACAAACGGAAACATATGTAATAAGATTAGATAAACCTACTTTAGTAAGAAGAAACAGCTGAAGGAGTTCTGCTAATTTGGCCAAAGAAGCAAGGCAACCTGAAGATTCTTTTAACATTTTATTCCGAGACATGCATCTAGATGAAGTCTTAAATGGAGAAAATTAACTTGCAAAATAACTGAAAATAGTATAAGAGCTATTTTAAAGTGCACATTTTAGAACTTTTATCGGAAAAAAAGTTAAAATACGGAAAATATATTTACTAACCCCAGACAAACGTCACACATAAAGTAGTAACATGAAAATTTACCAGACATTTTACAATAGTTATTTTTGCAACTAGTACGCTGTTTACACATTTATTGGTGCAAGACCGTTTTTTTAACCCGAGGCGTACCGAGGGATAAAATATAAAGGCCAGCACCAAAAATGTGACAGCGCACATGTTGCGAACAAAATTTTTTGTACTCGTTTATATGACATTATAAACAACTTAGATTTTGAAATATTTGTTGACTAATGTCAAAGTAAATACATAAAAAGGTTTATGTATTTAGTTATATACCACTTTTGGTTTATATGCATTTAAAATAACGATTACAAAAAGAAAATTTCGATAAATTTGATAGATTTGTGGCAAAATAACATTCTCTTTGGTTTGCTTGCATCTAATTTTATTCTGACGGAATGAGCTAAGTATGGTCAGAGTTAGGTTTTAAATATCGGAAACATTCGAATGGCAGTAAAAAACAAAAAATCTGTGCTTATGTAAAAACGATTTAAGAAACATTCAGTGAGAATGTATAATTGCGAAAAATCATTGTAACAACTTAATATCAAGAACTGAATCAAGAGTGATGTTATTTTCAACTCTGAAACAAATAAAAAATTTTTTTTGAAAGTACTATGAGCCTTAATGCCCTGGTAATAATAACCTTAATTCAAATTATGAACAGTTTCTTATAACAGTTTTGATGAAAACATTTTATTTCCCAAAAAGATGTGATTTGTTGTATAACAAATAATTTTCACTAAATTATGTGTTTAATTTTTTTGTGTTTCTGTACGTACATAAAAATTGTTTTGCAAGAGAAATATAAGAAGATCTTAAGCGTAATTTATTGGATGTGGCAATCACATACATAATTTTATAAAAGTTGTACTAATTTTGTCATTTATACAGTTCACTTCAAATTCTATTTCAATTAAAGTTTGTGTACATTATTTTCTTGAATATTCTTCATCACATGTAATATCCATTCAGTTCAATTGGTTATGGTCCAGTCAGCGAAGTTTATTTCAGAAAATAGGTACCAGATCGAAATGTTTTGAAAAAGTGGTAAAGTACAGAAGTTATGTCTGTTGGTGTGAAAATCATTTTTATTATTTATGAACAGAGAAAAGAAGCAATCTTAATCAATAGGGTGTCCGAAGTAAAAATGAAAGTTGAAAAATTGAATAACATAAATTATTCAAATTGGAAATTTAAAATGCAGTTGCTCGTAAAGGAAGGTTTGTGGAAAGTGATTTAAGGAGAGAACATTAACTCCAAAACAGGAAATGAATTCATCTGTTGTATCCTTAGATCATATATACTCCGTAGATAAAGCAATAGCCTTTTGTTTTGTGCCAGCTTGAATGACAAAGATACGAAATATTGCTTTATTCAAGAGCGTTGGGAACTTGCGCATTAAAGTACACTTGCAGTGGCCGGTCGGTTCTGGAAACCAGCTTTAAAGTACACATGTCCCTTTAAAGAATAACAAAATATCGTTTCTCTATCTGGGATCTTGGCTGTCTTGCCTGTATATGGCAAGAAAGGCTAATGCTTTATCTACAGAGTATATATGATCTAAGGTTGCATTCACTGAACTAAACTTATACTGAAACACGTGCTCCATCCACCAGCCTGATACGAGAGAGAGCAAGGGACATCTCTGTCCTACTCTTGAATACTGTAATGATGAATTTTTCAATGATTATTTACTACATCTAACAAACAACCAATCACAACATCCTCAATTGGTCCAATCGGCGCGTTTTTACATTGAATATTTCTTAGTGCGATTAAATTTTTGTTTACCTTTTTGACAGTCTGTAATAAAATAAAATAAAAACGTATTTGAATATTTGTAGTGAACATAATACTTTGTGTAAAATAATAACATAAAAACATAACATTATTAAATTAAAAAACTGATTTAGTAAATTTATTATAATAAATGAATATTAGCCAAGCTGCTTTGGTATGTGTGAATCCTTGCGATATTTCACGCTCACATTCTATTAATATAAGTAATTTAATTGTAATCTCATTATATTTATAATTTACATCAGTTCTACATACATAAAGACAAAATTTAAGTCGATTGGGGCTTAAATCTCGATAGCACAGTTGGTTAGCGCGGTACTCTAGCAAAGTACAGGTCTTAGTTTCAAATCCTACTCGAGGTAAACTTTTTATTTATGTATTTAATAAAATTAATAATAATTTTTGATTTAGTAAATAATCTTAACATATACCCCTCGACCTATGAATTTGCTTAAAACTGCAGCAGCTTTTTTTTAAATTTTTTTTTTGCAAATATTCTCGACTTTAATTCACAAAGAGCCCTCGACCTCCGGTCTCGGACTTTTAATTTGAATTAAGTCCCAAATATTTTCTAAAAAAATTTAAAAAACAAAGCTGCTGTATGAAAATGTAAACTTTCACCATTAACACTCATAATAAAATACTTATCTTTTTTGGGATTTTTTAATGGTGTACTTTAAATTATACAATCTAAACGTTTCGATAACACTTACAGTTATCTTCGTCAGTAGTAATGTTTGTTAAAATTGTTAAAGATGTAGTAAACAATTTTGTCAAATTTGAAAAATTCAAACATAAACATAAGCCTGCTATTAATATAACAGTTTGAGAAACGTATAAGCCAACTATAAAATTGTAGTAAAGAATAACTAGGTCATTAAAATTAAATATTGTTAAACTGCCTCAAAGATGACAAACCAGAACACTTCTCTACAAAGCTAACAATGAAATTTGCCAGCCAAAAACACATTTAACAAAACTTAATCGAGTTATGATGTAAGTGTAAAGTTGAAACTTCAATTTTAAAATGATAGAAGCATTCACAAATCCAAACATTACATCAAATAAATTTATTTATTTATTTATTTATTTGATGTAATGTTTGGATTTGTGAATGCTTCTATCATTTTAAAATTGAATATACGTTTCTCAAACTGTTATATTAATAGCAGGCTTATGTTTATGTTTGAATTTTTCAAATTTGACAAAATTGTTTACTACATCTTTAACAATTTTAACAAACATTACTACTGACGAAGATAACTGTAAGTGTTATCGAAACGTTTAGATTGTATAATTTAAAGTACACCATTAAAAAATCCCAAAAAAGATAAGTATTTTATTAAAAGCTGCTGTAGTTTTAACCGGAAAAATTCATAGGTCTTTGGATATAACCTACGATTATTTGTTAATAACATGGGCATTTACCATCCACGTCAAAAAATTGGTGTACTTAAGTTGTAGTGAATCAAGCAAAACAAACTTGTGGTCCTGAATTTTTGAAACAAAATCGCTACAAGCTCAGTAGCTTGTAGCGATTCACTTAATAATATTAACAGTGTTATTACTCTCGCTAGACATAACCATAAAAAACAGTGCTTAATGTTGTGACTGATTTTCTTCTTTTATAAATAATGTTACAGATAGAATTGAAAAAAACCTAATTAATCATAGCATTAGGACTGTTTTTAAACATACACGAAAAATTAAAAGTGCATTCAAGGTTACCTAAAGATGGTTCAAACGCATTATCATATTCCAGGGTGTATGAGTTATCTTGTTCATGTGGAAAAGTATACATTGGAACCACAAAACGTAGCTATGATATAAAACGTAAAAAACATGAGATTTTGTAGATTAGGTCAACCAGAGAAATTTGCGGTAGCTGAGCATGCTTTAAATGAGTTACAGCATAACATTCAATTTGATAATATGCAAATATTGCCAAGACAAACTCTGTTCGTTATATATATATATATATATATATATATATATATATATATATATATATATATATATATATATATATATAAATACATACACTCCTGGCTAAAAAATTCGGGCACTAGCATTTTTTTTAATTTTGTAGGTGTTAAGTGGTTAAATGGCGAAGAAGTCAACATTATTAATAAAAAGCGTTTATTTATAACAATAAAAATATGACAATAGGAAAAATAATAAGTAACGGAAAAGAAAGTAACATTTTCGAAAAATTAAACAAAAAACGAAATTTAATTACACACAGTTGCCTGTTCTTTAAGTTTCAACCCAATGTCAAGACTACAAGCAGGCCACTCCAAAACAGGGATTCCGACAATATTTAGGTAATACTTGGCAGCCGCCATTTCCTAAAATAATTTTAATTGGGATCATATGGCAAGTAATACCTCATTTGAAAGCTCCTTCCAAGTCCTTTTCAACAACATTAAAATATTACTACTGATTCATGAGTTTCAACTCAAAAACGCCAATTAATGTTTAACGTTGATGTCGTTAAAAAGGACTTGAAACTAGCTTTCAAATGAAGTATTACTTGTCATATGATCCCATTTAAAATTATTTTACAAAATGACGACTGTTCGCCACTTTTAATGATTACGTCACTAAATACCATCAAAAACGTTGTTTATGTGCTTTAGTTCGGTTTTCTAAAATTTTATTAATCCCAGTTTTATGGTTCACATAATAGGTAGGCGGGATATATACCGGGTGCCCGGAAATAGCATGTACCTAGAGAAGGAGGTGATTCTACATGAAAAAATAAGATTTTTTTTCTATGAACTTATATGTCCAGTACCGTTTTCAATATACAGTCAGTTGAATTTTGTCAGTTTTGGACAATATCTCGAGAACCGTTTGAGATATGATGTTCAGCTCTCATACACAATGTGTGCTCATTAAGCTTGTTTTCACCGTAAAATAAAGTTTTGAAAATTCAGTGGCGTGATTTTGGGTATTTTGGGGTTTCAATCCCTACTTTCTACCCACTGAAATAAATGCAATTTCAAGGAGCGCGTAAGAACCGCCTTTATTTTCTCTACCAAAAAGGTATTCTTGGTTAACAGCTCTAAAGTTGATCATTTCCGAGAAAAAATCATTTTATGAGAAAAAAACCATAATTCAATAAGTAGTAATTTGGAATTTATTACTTGCATTCTTTCCAAAATGTTATGCCTACTGTTAATAAATTGTTAATGAAAATGATTCTTAAAAATAATGTTTTCCCTCATTAAATGCCATTTTTCTCGGAAACAGTTGAGTTTAGAGCTATCAGCCAAGAGCACCTTTTTGGTGTAGAAGACATGGCCGGTTCTAAGGCGCTTCTTTGCATTTAATTCAGTGGCGTAGAAATTAGGGGTTGAAACCCTCAAAACACCCAAAATCCACGCCACTGAATTTTTAAAAACCTTCATTTTACAGCGAAAACAAGTGACTTGATGAGCACAAAAGGTGTATAAGAGCTGAACATCATATCTCAAACGGTTCTCGAGATATTGTCCAAAAACTGACAAAAAATTCAACTTTGACCCCTGTATATTGAAAACGGTACGTCTGAGCATATAAGTTCATAGGTAAAAGTCTTATTTTTCATGTATGTAATCATCATATTTTATATATAATATAATATATATATAGTATATATATATATATATATATATATATATATATATATATATATATATATATATATATATATATATAGGGTGTCCCAAGAATTTGGAGGTGGAAGATTACGCCTATACTGTTGATTTAATAAAAATCTTATAACAGATTATAGTAGTCAACATCGAGGAGTATCTTGTAAAATATTTTGTATATACAGGGTGTCCCATTTTTTTAATGGAACACCCTATATATTTTATGTATTTGAATTCTCTGTTAAATGCTGAGCAAAATGATATAAGTTAAGGTAAGTTGACATTTCTATGTAAAAGAAGTAGTCAATTAAGTAGGCTCCTGTGCCGCCATCTTGAAAGATATTGGAATGAAATTTTGGGATTTGTTTTTCCAATCTGTCTAGTTTTAACTTCTACATTCACATTGCAGACTCTTTTCTTTGCATATACAGAGTGATCCATTTTGCTCAATGTTATTTTTCTTTTTTTTAAATGGCGCACCCTGTATTTTATTACAGAGTTGAATAGCATTTTTTACGGGCTTTCAATAGGTGTTCACTTTTTACTATCTATTCGTAAGTGTTTTTGAGTTATATAAAATAAATAAAGACAATATCATAATTCAAAGAAAAACAAAAATGAAACAGCGCTAATTGCTGTAAAACCGTGTAGCTATAGGCTAATGACAAAATTCAACATTATGCACTATAAAAGAGCAACGCCTAATAATTACATTTTTATAGTGAAAAATTACCATAATCGTCAATTAATTCCAAAATATGGGGGTCTTACTGCATCCCATTTGTTACGGGTCACAATGTCGAGCAAGCAATTACTTGTAACTTTCTTATTCCGTTGTTTTTTATTAAGTTTAATTATACTCACTATAGTTTACCTCATTAAACTTAATTTAATCTAATGACTTATTAGTATGAAAAAAAATGTTTTTGATTATTTTGTGTTGATACTACTGCTATAATCTTAAATTTTCTGATGAAGGGAATTAGAATATGATACTCCCGAAACGTACGTAAAAATTAAAATGCAAAGGATTCACACAACCACTCTTGTATCACTCGACGATCCCGTTCTTCAAAATCGAACTGTTGTTACCATGATTGCCCTACTAGCTAATCGTTTAAAGTAATTCTTACAGTTCACGAAACCATTTCATAATAATTAAAAAACGAATAAAACGATAAACTCAAACTAAATGTTCAAAATGCTGACCACGCCTAGCTGAACACTTTGCAATTCACTCAACAACATTAGAGGCGAAACTATTGAAACGCGGCTCTAATTCTATTTTTCATATCTTCGCTTGTGGTGGGGGGATGTTGGTAAACTTTTTCTTTAACGTAGTCCCAAAGGAAGAAATCAAAGGGCGTAAGATCCGGTGATCTGGCTGGCCAGTTTTGCACACCACCTCGTCCTGTCCACCTCATCGGATAATTTCTATCGAGATATTGCCTAACGTTGATAGCATAGTGTGGAGGGCCGCCATCCCGTTGAAACCACATCGTACGAATATTATCTACCTCGATATTTTCCAAAAACTCCTTAAATCAGTTTCCAAAAACTATAAATATCCTTCTCCCGTAAGACTCCCATCAAAGAAAAAGGACCAACCACATTAAAATTGATTATACCACCCCACACATTAACTGACCATCGATGCTGGTGATCAACAACTCTTAAGATGTGTGGATTAGTATCTGAATAGTGATGATAGTTATGTGTATTAATATTGCCATTATTGTGAAGAGTTGCCTCATCCGTAAATAGAATGTCATTAACAAAATTGGATTCTTCATTGACTTTAGTAGTTACCCATTCGCAGAAAGTTTCACGATTTTGAAAATCTATTTCGCTTAAAGCTTGATGTTGCTCGATATGATAAGGATGCAATTTGTTTTTTTTTAATAAAGCTGCGAACTGTATTTTTATTTAGGTCTAGGTCTGTACTAAGCTCTCTGGTACTAATTTGTGGATTTTCTACAGAAGATGAACTAGAAACTCAATTTCTTCATTTGGGCTTGTTTTTGCGGGCTTGGGATAACACACTTCCAGAATTCATAAATCTCTCAGATACATTCATAAACGATTCTTTCCGCGACTGTCTTCTCTCTGGGCATCGTTCACAGTACAAACGGGTTGCCATCGAAGTATTTATTTGAGCTTCGCCGTAAATAAAGATCATATCAACCATTTTTTATTTGGAAAAATTCATTTTATACAAAAATCGACAAAATGACAATCCAAAAACACACAAGCTAATGGAACAATATTTTAATGATTATACAAACGTCAAAACAATAGATGCAATTGTTCCTCTTCATCAAGAGCGGCTAACCTACCTGATTTGTTTTGTTGAATTCTATTGTCATAGTAAATTTGTATTTTAGAATATTTTTACGTAAAAGCGTCAATATCTAAAGAAGGGCTCGTATTATGGCTATGAAACCTATTATCAATTAGTATCTACTTTTCATGGGGAATCAAAATTTGAAAAAATATACAGGGTATTACATTTGAAAAAATTACATTTCGCGTAAGTTAATCATTCTGTAGTTTTTCATGTTTTTGAAAAATTTACCAGTTTGTTAGTAGACTATTATTAATAGTCGGTGGTATACACAGATTTACAAAGTCGTGGTGACAACGCTCGCATCGTGGTTCCAAAGTTAACTCTATTTTGGCACTAAAGTCTTATTTTTCATGTAGAATCACATACTTTCTAGGTACATTATATTATATATATATATATATATATATATATATATATATATATATATATATATATATATATATATATATATATAGGGTGTCCCAAGAATTTGGAGGTGGAAGATTACGCCTATACTGTTGATTTAATAAAAAATCTTATAACAGATTATAGTAGTCAACATCGAGGAGTATCTTGTAAAAATATTTTTGTATATACAGGGTGTCCCATTTTTTTTAATGGAACACCCTATATATTTTATGTATTTGAATTCTCTGTTAAATGCTGAGCAAAATGATATAAGTTAAGGTAAGTTGACATTTCTATGTAAAAGAAGTAGTCAATTAAGTAGGCTCCTGTGCCGCCATCTTGAAAGATATTGGAATGAAATTTTGGGATTTGTTTTTCCAATCTGTCTAGTTTTAACTTCTACATTCACATTGCAGACTCTTTTCTTTGCATATACAGGGTGATCCATTTTGCTCAATGTTATTTTTCTCTTTTTTTTTTAAATGGCGCACCCTGTATTTTATTACAGAGTTGAATAGCATTTTTTACGGGCTTTCAATAGGTGTTCACTTTTTACTATCTATTCGTAAGTGTTTTTGAGTTATATAAAATAAATAAAGACAATATCATAATTCAAAGAAAAACAAAAATGAAACAGCGCTAATTGCTGTAAAACCGTGTAGCTATAGGCTAATGACAAAATTCAACATTATGCACTATAAAAGAGCAACGCCTAATAATTACATTTTTATAGTGAAAAATTACCATAATCGTCAATTAATTCCAAAATATGGGGGTCTTACTGCATCCCATTTGTTACGGGTCACAATGTCGAGCAAGCAATTACTTGTAACTTTCTTATTCCGTTGTTTTTTATTAAGTTTAATTATACTCACTATAGTTTACCTCATTAAACTTAATTTAATCTAATGACTTATTAGTATGAAAAAAAATGTTTTTGATTATTTTGTGTTGATACTACTGCTATAATCTTAAATTTTCTGATGAAGGGAATTAGAATATGATACTCCCGAAACGTACGTAAAAATTAAAATGCAAAGGATTCACACAACCACTCTTGTATCACTCGACGATCCCGTTCTTCAAAATCGAACTGTTGTTACCATGATTGCCCTACTAGCTAATCGTTTAAAGTAATTCTTACAGTTCACGAAACCATTTCATAATAATTAAAAAACGAATAAAACGATAAACTCAAACTAAATGTTCAAAATGCTGACCACGCCTAGCTGAACACTTTGCAATTCACTCGCAACAACATTAGAGGCGAAACTATTGAAACGCGGCTCTAATTCTATTTTTCATATCTTCGCTTGTGGTGGGGGGATGTTGGTAAACTTTTTCTTTAACGTAGTCCCAAAGGAAGAAATCAAAAGGGCGTAAGATCCGGTGATCTGGCTGGCCAGTTTTGCACACCACCTCGTCCTGTCCACCTCATCGGATAATTTCTATCGAGATATTGCCTAACGTTGATTGCATAGTGTGGAGGGGCGTCCTCCAGTTGAAACCACATCGTACGAATATTATCTACCTCGATATTTTCCAAAAGCTCGGGTAAATCATTTTCCAAAAACTGTAAATATCTTTCTCCAGTAAGACTCCCATCAAATAAAAAAGGACCAACCACATTAAAATTGATTATACCACCCCACACATTAACTGACCATCGATGCTGGTGATCAACAACTCTTAAGATGTGTGGATTAGTATCTGAATAGTGATGATAGTTATGTGTATTAATATTGCCATTATTGTGAAAAGTTGCCTCATCCGTAAATAGAATGTTATTAACAAAATTGGATTCTTCATTGACTTTAGTAGTTACACATTGGCAGAAAGATTCACGATTTTGAAAATCTATTACGCTTAGAGCTTCATGTTGCTCGATGTGATAAGGATGCAATTTGTTTTCTTTTAATAAATTTGCGAACTGTATTTTTATTTAGGTCTAGGTCTGTACTAAGCTCTCTGGTACTAATTTGTGGATTTTCTACAGAAGATGAACTAGAAACTCAATTTCTTCATTTGGGCTTGTTTTTGCGGGCTTGGGATAACACACTTCCAGAATTCATAAATCTCTCAGATACATTCATAAACGATTCTTTCCGCGACTGTCTTCTCTCTGGGCATCGTTCACAGTACAAACGGGTTGCCATCGAAGTATTTATTTGAGCTTCGCCGTAAATAAAGATCATATCAACCATTTTTATTTGGAAAAATTCATTTTATACAAAATCGACAAAATGACAATCCAAAACACACAAGCTAATGGAACAATATTTTAATGATTATACAAACGTCAAAACAATAGATGCAATTGTTCCTCTTCATCAAGAGCGGCTAACCTACCTGATTTGTTTTGTTGAATTCTATTGTCATAGTAAATTTGTATTTTAGAATATTTTTACGTAAAAGCGTCAATATCTAAAGAAGGGCTCGTATTATGGCTATGAAACCTATTATCAATTAGTATCTACTTTTCATGGGGAATCAAAATTTGAAAAAATATACAGGGTATTACATTTGAAAAAATTACATTTCGCGTAAGTTAATCATTCTGTAGTTTTACATGTTTTTGAAAAATTTCCCAGTTTGTTAGTAGACTATTATTAATAGTCGGTGGTATACACAGATTTACAAAGTCGTGGTGACAACGCTCGCATCGTGGTTCCAAAGTTAACTCTATTTTGGCACTAAAGTGACGATATCTGTAGAACGGTTAGTGATACAGATACAAATTCTAAATTTATTCTAAATGTAACAGTGAATCCAAAAATGCAAAATATACAGGGTGTTCCATTAAAAAAAACATGTTTGGGTTGGCATATTTTTGTCAATCACCCTGTATATACCTAAATATTTTTAGGATGTATATATACATGTATATACTGGGTGTCCAGTTTAAGATGAAATGTATGGGGATATTGGAAACCGTTAGAGATACGAAGATGGTTAAATGGAGAAAAAGTTGCGTCATTATATGCCCAAGAAGTAACCATGGTTACATGTCAAAAAATCCCTTCCATTTACTATACACAGGGTGATATAACTGAAAATATGCGTTTTCTAAAAATCGCTATATCTTGTTTCTTGCAAGAGATACATCCACGATTTTTGCAGGATGGGGCTAACAGGTAGCGAGGATTTCAAAAATGATTTTGAAAAAAATCTAGGCCTACTAGATTTTGAGATAATGCACGCAACTTTCGATTTTCTTATGGACGCCATATTGGATTTTTGCATTTTTGAATTCTTCATAAAAAATGCTTTTCAACCATATATCATATGTTTATAATCTGCCAATGAGAAAGTGTCAAATTACACAATTAAATTTATATCAAAGCAACCTTGACATATTATGTATTTTAATTAAATGAAAATTAATCTACAAATTAAACTAACTATTGAGAACAATATTATTGATTATTAACATAAATCAATAATAAAAGTGACAAAAAACAACAAAAAATAAAATTTAATATTGTACTGAATTTTACTATTAATTAATCAAATGCTCGAATAAACACCATCTGCATCGAGTTAGCACTGCATCACAAGAGTTCCTTATCATCTCGCATTTTTGAATTCTTAAAAAAAAATGCTTTTCAACCATATATCAGATGTTTATAATCTGCCATTGAGAAAGTGTCAAATTACACAATTAAATTTATATCAAACTAGGCCTTTGCCAATCAACCATCTATTCAATTATTGCAAGAGAATGGAAGTTTATTCGAGCATTTGATTAATTAATAGTAAAATTCAGTATAATATTAAATTTTATTTTTTGTTGTTTTTTGTCACTTTTATTATTATGATTTATGTTAATAATCAATAATATTGTTCTCAATAGTTAGTTTAATTTGTAGATTAATTTTCATTTAATTAAAATACATAATATGTCAAGGTTGCTTTGATATAAATTTAATTGTGTAATTTGACACTTTCTCATTGGCAGATTATAAACATATGATATATGGTTGAAAGGCATTTTTATGAAGAATTCAAAATGCAAAATCCAATATGGCGTCCATAAGAAAATCGAAAGTTGCGTGCATTATCTCAAAATCTAGTAGGCCTAGATTTTTTTCGAAATCATTTTTGAAATCCTCGCTACCTGTTAGCCCCATCCTGCAAAAATCGTGGATGTATCTCTTGCAAGAAACAAGATATAGCGATTTTTAGAAAACGCATATTTTCAGTTATATCACCCTGTGTATAGTAAATGGAAGGAATTTTTTGACATGTAACCATGGTTACTTCTTGGGCATATAATGACGCAACTTTTTCTCCATTTAACCATCTTCGTATCTCTAACGGTTTCAATATCCCCATGCATTTCATCTTAAACTGGACACCTGTATATATATATATATATATATATATATATATATATATATATATATATTGAGCTAATAATTAAATTTAGCATGACATTAATTGATAATATGGAAATATTTCAAAGACAAACTCTGTTCCATTATGTATATATATATATATATATATATATATATATATATATATATATATATATATATATATGTGATATATATATATATATATATATATATATATAATGAACAGAGTTTGTCTTGGAAATATTTCCATATTATCATTAATTATGTTAATTAATTATTTAAAGCATGCTCAACTACTGCTGAGTTGATATATATATATATATATATATATATATATATATTATATTTGGCAACTGATTTTTTCAGATAAAAAGCTATTTTAGACGTTTTACTACCAACAACATGATTGAAACATTGGCCATTATGATATTTCATAAAGAATCGTCTAGAACCAATGACTACCATATCTTCTGAATTGGGAATTGGGAATTGTGACCACAATCAAGGAACTTTGGTGTTCTATATCATCAACTGTGAAATCACAACGTTCTTGTCTTCTGGACGCTCCGGCTACACTATCTGAAATTAAACAAATTTAGTGTAGGTAGGTACACGTCATTTTTATTCTCTGCTCATACCTTTATTAAGAGGAAATTGTTGTAAGGAGCTTCCATTAAAAAGGTATTCATTCTCTGCTAAATACTTGTGATTTCCTTGGTCGGTATCCAACCTTTTTACTTTTTAACAATTCTATAAGTCTGGTGTATTTAGAGATATCGATACCATCATTCTGATTTATGGTCGATTTGAGCATTGAATTACTCAGCCCAAAGGCGGCCAGGAGACTTCAACTTCATGTTCCGTTGCCCAAAATACGCAATTAACACCTCAGTATGTCGCCTTGTACCTCAGTTTCGACTTCTCAGAAAGTATTGAATTGCATCCAATGGTAAAAGATCTTCAATTTCATTATCTTCGCCGTCTAATACCTCTTCGGACATTATTTAAGTTGAAAAACACTCACTAAAATTTGCCCAGAATTACAAATATTTTTTTCTGTTTACACATATCCATAGCAACAGTACACCATGAAAACTAAGAACCAAAGGTAACTTTAAAAAAAGTTGGTTGTACCTATTACAAATGTAGGTAATCAATGCACTTTTAATTTTGAATGTTTATCGTTCCGATTGTGCAAAAGGTAGTATAAGCATCAGGAGTGTTAAGGGCTTTACCGGTTTTATATACTATAATCTTCTACTATGATTATTTTATACCACCATCAAAATTTGAGGTTTCCGTAATTTAGTCTAGGTATAGTGCAACATTCTACACAATGAACGAACTTTACTGATAAAATTGTATAGTACTTGATAAAACATACCTATCCCTTCTTTGTTTGCTGCACAAATAGAATGTTTATTTAGTTGTTCTTTCTGAAAGTTTTGAACTTGAAAAAAATTTTTATTTAAATCAATTGAATATATTCTGTATACACTAAAAAAGCGCTGAAAAAATTACTTAGTGGGTACATCATTAAGGCCAAAAGATTTTCACTACTATATCAGTTACCAATATGTTTTCCTATTTCAACATATCTCAGAATTAAACTTGAAGACTTCATTTGGAGTCAAAAAGAAAGGGTTAACAAGTGGTTCACAAAATAATTTTGGAAATACCAATCTTACTCAAATTTGATTTGTTGGTTTTCTTTTCCATTCTAAGTGGAAGAAGAACACTAAATTTCATAGTTGCACATACTGACCTCTTATTTTTCATTTCCTAGTATCAATGTGTAGTAACTTTTCCACTTTACCTCAAGTGGGGTGTGTCAATAAATGGGCATAAAATTTCCTAAAATATTTTTTACATAATTATAATGAAAACGTTAAAAACCGACTCAAGGTAATCGGTTATAATATTTTCATGATACATGATTGTTATTACATATTATCGGTACTTTCTTTCTGACTGATTTTTCCATATATTGTTCAGCTATCGATGAAGCCTTCCAGCCTCCAAATTACTTTAATGTGAAGAGTTCACCACTGTTATGTGCCAACATAGCAGCACTCGACCATAGAAATATATGCCCTGTAAAACTTTTGTGCACACCCACGAATTGTCTAGTACACTTGGCTTTTCTGAAATCGACAAAAAAATTACCGCCTTGTAAGTTGGCCATGCCTTGCACGATAACTACTGTGAGTTTGCCATTAGCCTCAATATTTATATCAACAGACAATATGACAAGTTCTTCACGTCTACAAGCATCTTATATTCCAAATAATAAAATTACTTTCTCCAATAGAAAAACTTCATCTGCTGCTTCCATAAAAAAAGTTGTAATTTGTTCCACTGTTAACACTTTTGCCTTCTTGGGTTTGTACGACTCCGATTTTCATTTTAAAAAGGTGTATACTTTTCCATACCTATAAATCATTAATTTCCATAATAAATATTAAACTTTGAGTGTGAATTTTACCTAGAAATGCCAATATTTTCATACAGCTTCAAGCAGGTTTTCAGCGTTTATATTTTGCACCATAAACTATTAGGGACAAAATTTCTTGATAGTAAGGATACATAGCACAGTAAAATGTCTTCATTAGCACCTTCAGTTTTCCTGCTTTTTTTCCATTCGGAAAATTCTTCATATTATTTTTCGTATCAATTGTTGGTCTTCGCAGCTAGTAAATCTCGACTCACCGCAGCCGTTTCGCCCAGAATTTCTTGATAAAATTCAGGAAAAACAATTTCACCGCTTTTATCTGACATTTTGATTATTTATTTATTTCGGTGTTCACAAGCATTGCTACACAACCATCACAGCACACTGGAAAGGCTACTCGTGCTAAATATAGGATTATGATTTATGAAAATAATTTCGCCAAATTTAATTCTTTTATTTTAGTGTCATGAAAACAACATACAGCCGATATGGATAGAACAGACTCGGTTGATTATAAAATGTCAACTGCACCTCAATTTTACAATATCTCAACCTCGTCTGTTGTATACCCTATATCGGTCTAATACCATTATATACTATAACACAGTCTAAATGTTAATCATTTTCAAGTGTAATTTGATCCTGTAAGAATGTTCTTCATATGCCCAAATTTAAACATTCCACTAATTGATTGATGTTTTGTAGGTGTAATTTCATATTAAAATGAACAAGGAAAATAGCTTATATGCAAAAGAATTGGAAGTTATGAAGTTACAAGAAATTTATAGAGAACAGGAAAAATTTCTTGCAAATAAAACAAAGTTAGATCAACTCTCAAACATAAAGAAATGCCTTCAAATTATCAGTGATCTATCATCATTATTACAAAAGTTTCCAGTTGAATCAAGTAATGCACCTTATCTGAACATAGATCGTGCCAGTGCTTGTAATTTACAGCAGCTTAGTACTAATCTGATTCAACTTTATGCAGAGAAAAAAGAAATTGAGGGAGTATCATGCTGCAGTGATCTAGAGAGGAGTGTCAATTCATTAGGTGCATCGCTACACAAAAGCAAAGAACATTTAGATGTATGTCAATCTATTGTTGAAAACTTTGAAACTATTGCGGAGAAGCTACAGAAATGAAAAATTTATTAAAATAGAATGCAACATTTATTCATAAATTATGTTTTAAAAGTACAGTGTTTAATATAGTTTAAAATTGCTTAATTTTGCAACATGTATATCATATAAACATAATTTTTTATTAAAGTGATTGTCTTTTTATTGTTTTCCTTTAAATACACATTAAACGACAACATCAAATACAAACATTAAAAGCATGTAAAGAACATGAAACATTCAGTTTATCAGTACAGTGTGAAAAAGTTTTCCTGTTACATGAAATATCTACATGTAAATATTGGACCATTATTTTTAAGTAGATAAATGTGTGCTTTAGACTAAATGAATAGAAAACTTGTCGCAATATAAAATTAGATTGACATTCTATTTTTATTGTCGACCCTGTCTGAATAATTATAAAGGATGAGCTAGAAATTGTTAACAGATATGTTTTTAGATATATAAAATACTAAACTATACATGAAGTTGTTTATATCTATTGTCCTAAACGCTTTATTAAATTGGTGTCACCAATACCAGATTTGAAAAGTTGGTCATACAATCACAATTAATCCTACTTTATAACACGAACCTTGAGTAATTTTTAGAAATCTTATATACACAGTACATGCATTAAGCCACAGTAAGTTATGAAAATTGACATAGAAGCACCAAATCGAAAATATTACTATAATAGTTTTATTTACGTATATGTAAAAAAAAGTGAAGTAGATGTGGTTTCATTAACGATTAAAACATCTTTTTTTTAACAGCTGTAAACCTTTCCATATATAAATCATAACCATCAATGTCAGCAAGCTCTTTCACTTCAAATAAATTTCCATCAACTGCTAAATTCGAAATTTTAGAATCACTTAAAATTGCAGGATGTATGGCAGATAATTGTAAACAATTTTCCTCTAATCGAAGTGTTTTTAATCTTGGGCACGTTGCAATATGATAGGTGACTTCTGATATTTGATTTTGATTTAAAATAAGCTCTGTCGCATATAGCCCTGATATTTCAGACGGAATGCTGTTTATTTCATTTTTTGATAAGTCCAGTACATCTAAATGCTTGAGCCCACAAAACACCAGTGGAAAATCTTTCAAATGATTATCAGAGAGGTATACTTGCTTTAAGTGTATTAAATTGGATATAGTACGGGGTAGACTATTTAAATTATTATGAGATCCATTAAATAATTCCAGTTTTGTTAATGCTCCAATGCAGTCTGGTAACTTTGCGAGTTTGTTTTTGTTAAGATTTAACTGTTTCAAATGAATAAACCTACTTATTTCGTTAGGTAGCATTATAAATTTGTTATCAGAAATATCTAATGTTCTTAGATTTCCATCAAGTTGTAAAAGACCTGGGGGAAACTCGTTTAATTTCTGTTGCGATATTTTCAGTACTCCAGTTTTCTTGGAGGTTTCTAAATGTTGTTTTAGGCCTGAATTTCCCATAATTAAATTCAACTTTACAACATTCTTAAAAGCGTTCAAATGTTATCACAGTTTCACTTAATACTGAACAAAGTCGATAAAAAAATAATGAATTCCCACTTGTGTAAAGGCTTTACAAACATAATGTAGAAACATAATAGCAGAATACATTCAAGATACAATCTGTATTGTTAATAGGTATTTGAATGTCAAACTGACAGCTTGCTTAACTGCATGGTGTCTACATTACCGCTAGTAGTTCTAGCCACGAACAAATTTTGTATCAGCCACGCCCAATTGGCTAAAAATCTGAGGTAACATAATGATGAGAGGTTTTAGTTTTCAATAGACGGAAACGCCATATTAAAAGACCACCTTTCTATAACTATATTATCAATTCCTTGACGTTAAATTGACAACTAATATCCGCCAATTGAGGTACACCATTTTTGGACCATTCTTTGATACTTCAGTATTTTAACCCACGCCCTAAACTTTTAAAAAGATTTCGTCGCTTTGATTAAAGACTTGTTTACATAAAAAATTTCGTAATGGATAAGGTATATACTTCATAAGTATAAGGTGACCTTATGTAAATATCTGGTTCCAACCTACAAAATGGAAATTAAAAGACACAAAATAATTTTAATAAAAATTTTCTTAGGATAATTATGCAACCTCCTTTATAAGTTCATTACGAAAATAGAGCAACATTATAAAAACAAAACCAATAATCTATGTCAAACAGACGTTTAAAATTTCATGTCAGGTAGGGGTTAATAGGCATCTAGATGCTAACTTAACAAAAATTCCAAAGCCGCCCGGATTTATAAAAATATAATACAGTTTACGCATTTTCTATCATTTATTTAATTTTTACATTTATTTCGCTTTAAGAATGTTAAGAAACTTTATGAACAGTTATGTAAAATTAAATTTAAAAAAAAATATGTCTACACATTTTCTTATAAAATTAATCATTATTCAGATATTGAAAAAAACACTTAAATTCTACCTGAAGAATTTATTGCTGCTAAATTACACGTATCACACACACGCGCATACGCACACACCCAAGCACACGCACATGCACACGCACACGCACGCACGCACGCACACACACACACACCCACACACGCGCACACGCGCGCACGCGCGCACGGCCAGGCGCTCACGCACACACACACACACACGCACACACACGCACACACGCACACGCGCGCACGCGCACGCACACACGCACACACGCACACACGCACACACACACGCACACGCACACGACACCGCACACGCACACGACACCACAACACACACACACACACACACACACACACACACACACACACACACACACACACACACACACACCAACCTGGCGAAACTAGGCCACACGTAAAGTGAGCTAATTAGTCGATTTAGCGATAGTGAAAAAAAGTTGATTTCATAATCTTCTATACCTACATATGTATATGTAGGTTGGAAGGTAAAAAGGATATACGGGACATGGACGCATTGCCCGAAATGTCGGAGGGGTACAAATAATTTCTTTTAAATTAGATACAAAATTATGAGTTTTTATGCCCTCTAGTCTAAGTGGCAAATGTAGTGGTTGTTTATGGTAAGTTTTTGAGTGTCGTAATGCAAGTGTGAAAAAGACAAATAGAAAAAAATTTGTTTTATTTTGCATTTTACTTCGGTTTTTAAAAGTGAAATATCTGGGCGATCTTGGAGATACTTAAAAAATTTAAGGCAATTCATTTCAAAATTATGTTTTGCCATTAAAAGTCCTTTTAAAGTTCGTACCATAAGACAAGTTTTTTCGCTGGTCCAAATTTTATTTATATCAGAAAGAATCCTTTCCGCTGGGGCGTTGCATCCCGGTAAAGGTATGCACATTTCACAAATTTTTATGTTGTGTGGTATATCGACACTCTTGAAGTGACTAAAAAGATCGACCCATTGTATGTCGATAGGAACAGAAACTTCTTTCCACTCTTTTATTTTTTGAGTGGTTGTATATTTTTTAATGCACACAATTTCATCAAAAAGTTACGACTCATCTACATGAATATCAATATATTGCTTTTGAAAAAGAGTTAATGAGTTTCCAACATCTGACCACAGAGGTTCTTTTTTTAGCAATACCCAAGTGTTGTGTTCATTTATCCAAATAGGCTATGCAATGATGTAATAAATAGGTTATAATATATGGCTAGGTCATTCACCTTCATTTGCCAAATCTACTAGCATAGTGTTATTGGCATTGATAGAACCTTATATACTTCTACTAATGAAGATTTTTCAGACTTCACTTAGAGCACACATTTATGATAGAAGCTTCTAAGTGAAGAAACCATAACCAAACTTAAAAAACAATAGTTCTTAAAACTATTAATTAATTTTCACATTAGTTGTATAAAGGGGTGTTTTCGGAATTCTGGTTTAATTATACAGGTGGGCAGGATATAAATTTATACAGAGGGTTTAATTTTTTGTTATCTTTTATAGTCAAGGATACCTCAGCTGACTAAAAGTAACGTTCTTGGTTCTAGATATTTACAGCCAAAGCGGCCAACCGTAAGTACTTAGAATGGGTTGGATCTGGTTTTAATCTAGAGTATCAGAGGTATTGCAACTTCCCAGACGTGGCTTTAAGCCCGTTTTCTAGCGAAAGAGCTCGATATTAAGTTTAGGTTACCACGGCGTTACTCAGCAAATAGCCCACTCTTAGTACAGGTTGATAGTCCATCTTTTACGTTCGATTAATTTTTAAAAGGAATCGACAAGTATTTCAACTATTTGTGTTTATAAATTGTAAAAAGGTGTACTTTGAAATATTGAAATACTTGAACAATTAGTTCAATTTGTACGGAAAATCGCTTTAAGAGCGCTGGTCAGAATTTTATATTTTCTATTTTCTCGAATAAAGAGAAATCTTAACAGAAATTAAGGAAAGCTGTTGTAGTAATACTACAGAGGAATGCTTACAGAGAAGTGTTCTGCAGGGAAAGTGGCGAATTATAATAAAACTTTTTCTTTTGTACTTCGTACAGAAGTGGAGTTTTTGGCAAATTAGACGCGATGTGTTTTGTATATATAGATAAGGGGGCTGGTGCGTACGCAAACATGACGTTTGTTCACACATCTGGATTCTGGAATTGTATAAATTATTATCAGCATAATTTTAATATAATAAAAATTTATTCATCTTACTAATTTTTTTGGCTCGTTACACACTTCCCTCTCTTCGGTTGGATTAGAGTACAGGGAAACATCCCCAGTTCTTGATCCTGGCTTCATTTGACCCGTAAGTATGTCTCATCGCCGAGTGGTAGCTGGATGTGTCGCCGGTTCTTTTTCTGACGCCATGTCAGTATCTGGGTCGGTTCCTTGAAGGCAGCTGCGGGGTCAGGTATGTGCAGCGTCATGGGAATAGGTACTATACCCAAGTCATCGGCGCTGGGCATGCTTTCGGCAGGTGGTTGCTGGATCTCTAAAGACTCTAATTTTTCCAGCATGTCGCGCAGATGCACTGGCGTTCTTAGGGCTATGGTCAACCCTGGGGGTGTCGACGGCACCGGAGAAAGTTTCCAGTTACGGGGGAGATGGTGGTTTTTAGGAGTGGTCGGTTCGAAATAACAGGGAGAGATGGGCAAGGGAGACGGGGTGGATAATTGTACATCGGAAGTTGTCGATGGCCCGTACGGACTAAGGATGACAGGTTGGAATTTTGATAGGTATATGGGTGGTAAGTGCTCCGTATCTTGGGTTCTATAACGTTCGGGTTGCCAGGGGTGGATGACGGTTCGCCATCGCTTCTTCTGAGATTATATTTTTCTGTGGCAGAACGTTTAACTCAGTTTATTGCGAACCTGATTTCGTTGAGATGCGTATCCCAGTCTTTCTGGTCCCTCGCAGTCATCTGGGCTAGTAGGGTTCCAATTACTTTATTTGCCCGTTGAACGGGGTTGGCCTGGGGCGATTAGGGCGGTGTTGAATACCATATTCCTTCAGGAAGGAACTAAATGTGTGGCTGGCATATTGTGGCCCGTTGTTGGTAGTCAGCTGTGTGGGATTTCCAAACCTGAAAATGACATTATCCTTCATAGCTTGGATGATGAATCCACTGGTGGCTGGGTGGAGGCGAAGTTTGTCCTAAAATACCAAAAGAAATTTGTTACCTTTTCGGGACCTGGTGAGTGGTCCTATTAAGTCGCTGCTAATGGTCTGCCACGGTTGTCCTATTTTGGTACAGTGTAGTTACTAGGCTGGTTTTTGGGTTGGTGTTTTAAATTTTCCGCATGCCTGATGACGTCGCCTTGAACTCCTGGCCAATAATATTTTTTTATAAATACGGGATATGGTTTTCGCAATGTCGAAGTGTCCTGTGGCAGGTTCATCATGGCACTCTCAGGATTCTTTGCCGGTGGTGTTTGGGGACCCATAATTTCCAAGGGTTATGTACACCTGCTTCAATTTCGGTGGATGAACTGAGAAATCTTTTCTACAATTGGTTGTCCTGTATTTTAAACTGTTGGTGCTGGTCGGGGGTGTGTGTAGTAGTCGAAATAGATTTCGGTGTCAGGGATATTCTATTTCCTCGGGCAGTTCTTCTATGGCGTCGAATTTTGGTTCGGGCATCTGCTACCTGGTTAGTCGACCCTTTTCGGTGTTGCATATCGAAGTCGAACTGCTGGAGTTCTAATATCCATCGGGTCAACCGTGAGGTAGGTTTTTCAAAAGTGCGTAACCACTTAACCCTTTCAGTTTTAGTACTGAGTACACCACTCCCAAACATTTCAGTTCAATCGTGAAGTAATTTTTCTCAGCTGGACTCAGGGCCCGACTAATGTAGGCGATTACTCGTTCTTCTGGTCCCTGGCCTTGGGTTATAACTGCTCCTAGTCCGGTGGTACTTGCATCGGTTTGTAAAGTGAATGGTTTCGTAAAATCAGGGCAAGCTAATACGGATGGGGAGGTTGTCTGGTGTTGCGAGGTGGTTCGGGTTGTACGATGGCCTCGACTTTCTCGGGGTCTGGTTGAATGCCTTTGGCGGTGACGAAGTGTTCTTCGAAGGTGTTCCCCAATACTATTATGTCGTCCAGGTATACTAAGGCTTTTCCAATTAATTCAGGTCCAACAGCAAAGTCTAAAAATCTTTGGAGTGTTGCAGGTGCTTAATGTAATCCAAGCGATAATTGAAACAGTCCCCGGCCAGGGACAGTGAATGCGGTAACAGGGTTGCTTCCTTCCTCCATTGGTACTTGCCAGTAGCCGTGCTTGAGGTCCAGTGTAAAGAGATATTACACTTCTCGCAGTTGGTCCAGGATGCCCTGTATGTAAGGTAAGGTTACCTTATTAACTTTCCTATAATCTATACAGAATCTATAGGATCCTGATGGTTGCTTCACGGAATATGGGCTGGCTCAATGATGTCCTTTGCAAGCACTTCATCCACCTCTTGGTTTATAATCACTTGCATTGCTGGGTTCCTTGGATAGTACCTCTGTTTAACAGGTTCGGCTTCAGGGAGTAAATTAATATGCTGAGTTACGCTGTTAGTCATTCTTGGGGACAGATTAAATTTATGTACCTGCTCTTCTAGGAAGTGGTTTAGTAGTGGCAGTTGCTGTTCTTTTGGACCATGTTTTCCATTCAGACCAGGTTTACAGACGGTGGATAAACTGGGTAAGTAATGTGCTAAAATTTTGTAATTTTTCTTGCCTATTTTGCAGGGAATCGATATTTTCCTAACGATTCTGTAATGGATCCATCGGCTAGTCTTACATCATCATTGGCAAGGGATTCGGGATATATATGGTGATAAACGAGGAGATTCTTCATTTGACCGAAATATGTCTTCGAAGCTCCTGTGTTGATCAATGCTTTCATTGGGATGAATAATCTATCATCTGTGGCCATGGGTTGGAGTGACAGTGATGATGGCTTCTGGAAGAATTGTTTTACCTGTCGTAACCACTCATTCCAATCTTCTCCGAGAGTTGTAAGTTGGCTGCGATCCGTTTCCCGACTTGAGGCATGTGCAGTTCTTGGATAAGATTTCCTGCTTACCACATCTCGGGACAAAGGGTTTGAAGGTTCCACGACAATTCCCTCTGAAGTGGCCCTTCTCTCCGCAGGTCCAACATACTTCTTCTCTCCGGTAAGCATTCGTTGTACTAGTTTCTGGTTTAACTGCTGTTCTTACAGGTCTGGTGGTTTGAGAAGGGGCTGTTGAGTTCATGGTTAATCCACTGAAATGTACACGGGTGGGATTACGAGTTATCGGTGGACTGTGAGGACGTTGTGGTAGCATTTCGTATTGATTTGCCATGGTCAGGAGTTCGTGTGATATAGAGAAGTCTTGTTGCCTAATGTACAATTTATACTCGGTTCGTAGGATGTCATAAATTCGTTCCAATGGACATCTTCCCGTGTCCTCTCATTATGGTCGAGATGGAAGTGACGTAATTGAGTACCTTCTCACTAGGAAGTTGCACACGATTTCTAATTTCCTCCTCAAGCCGGCTGTGATACCTCGGTGGTAGAAATTGTAAATGAAACGCAGAAAGAAATTCATCCCAAATTTTCCAGAGATTTGTGTTGTTCCTCTACCACAGGAGTGCACTATCCTTAAATAATTCTGGAAGTGCTAGCAGAAGTTCATAACCTGGTATCTGATAGCATGTTTGTAATTCTTGAATTGTTTCCAAGAACGACAAAGGATCACCTACACCATCATATTTGAGACCCCATTTGCGTACTCGATCGCAGGTCTCTGCATGTTTACTAATTTGGTTAACTAGTTGCATCTCTGGAGGTGAATATGATGGCAGGGAAAATAAAGTTTCCGGAATCAAGGGTGCAGTTGTTGGAGCTGTTACTATACCTTCTCCAGTACGTAGGAAGTGAGTTAGGAGGGCTACACTTCCGGAAGTGTCTAGGTAATATTTTCTTGCTTTTTCGATAAGTGCATCTTTTCGTAGTTTATATACCCAGCTGACACGTATATCTTCGGTACTTTTCGATGTACTCATCTTGTAAAGTGCTTATTTGCAGGTTTATTATAACAACATTTAAATAATGTTTAAATAACTGGACCAAAAATATTATTTTATTGCTGGAAGTATTAATTTTAATTTTTCCTGTAACAAGTTATGTTAACTTTTAATCTATTAAGTCTGGAACAAAATTGTATTAGTTTTAAGCTGTAAATAATGTGTGGATTAGTTAAACTGGTTGATATTTAATCAACCTGCAATTGTAGATCTAATACTACCTAAGTTCGGTAATACAAAATTTTAAATGTTTCTGGTTGACGTGATCTGTAAATTACATCAATTGCTTCCTGGTGCTGCAGTTTATTTGTCTGTAATAAAACAATAAGTATTTATGTTCTGGACTAGTTGATTTCTGTAAAACTGTATTTTAAAATAAATTCGGTTAATTTATTTTCACCTGGTTTAAATGGTTACTTCAGGTGACCAATTTTGTAGACTTACTAACAGTGCGAGTCTACAGGTACGGGTTAATTTATAAAATTTGTCAGGCCCCACGTTGGGAGCCAAATTTGTAATGCCTCAGGTTGACTATCACGTTAATTAATTCCCTTCTAATTGAGATTTTGTTATATTTACCTTTATGCTAGCTACAGTGAGGGGATTGTACAGAAGTGGGTTTTTTTGCACATATAGAGAAGGGGGTCGGTGCGTACGCAAACGTGACGTTTGTTCACACATCTGGATTCTGGGATTTGATAAATTGTTGTATAAATTATTATCAGCATAATTTTAAAACAATAAGAATGCATTCATCTTACTAATTTTTCTGGCTGATTACAACTATTAATAATGAATGTGAGAGAAGAAGTAAGTCTATAACGGTTTGAACGTTTTTAATATTATCTCTATCGAAGATAACAACGCTAACCATCTGGTATTACTGTTTCCCAACAGTTTTTGGCATTCAACATTAACAAACTCTCAAAATTATTTTAATTGTTTAACTCGAACAGTATAAATGTAGAAACAGCCTTAGATTTTCACAATAATAGGCAAGCAGTCTGCTGATGTTTGAGTACAGTTATGAAGAATATGAGCAGCACGGTGCACCTCAACTGAAGGTCTTTTAAGTAACTGCTGAACTTTATGAAGGACGTTATTTTGGCCATGTTTTGTTGCTACTCCAAACTTGTAATTTGTGTTGTCAGCGCATATTGCCATTACTTTTGTTGTTAATCCGTACTTGTCAACCGTTTTAATAATTTGTTGGGATATAAAGTCTGAAGTTTTACCTGGAAGATCTTGAACTTCCAAATGTTTTACTTGAATGCCCTTTCAAAGTATTTTACGAGGATAGAAGAAGATTTTTCGCTCACGTAATTTGAACAATCGGTATATATTGTTACAAAACTCACCGTTCCAAGATCATTTTGTGTGGGGCTTAATGATTCTTTTTGTAAAATGTTACGCACAATACTTTTGACTTGGTTCTAACACATGCAAATTTTAGTTGGAAGGAACTTTTTATTAGCTTACCAGTGTAATCCATAGAACAAAAGGACTGATTGTGGATCACGTTGTGGTATGACCAGCTAGCTTTGGTTCTTCATTTCCATATGTGCCCTTAAGAAAAAAAGACGACACTTGGGTACTACTAGAAGTACTGCCTTTTTATGCTTAAGTGTCGATATGTGTTGAACAATATCCGCCTTTTCACCATGCGCCTAACAATGCACAACAATTGAAACACTTTACATCACTATCTGAGGTTGTCTTTTTAATAAATGGATATCCACTTTCCGAATCTCTATTAAATGTACACTTTCTGTTAGCATTTTTTGATTATGTTGAAATTGAAAAATTGTAATCAATTCATGAATTGAAACAGAAAAAAGTTAGTTGAATTAAAGTCATACGCTACTCAGGAAAACAAAAGAGATGCAATAATTTTATTAAGAACTAAAATAATGAAGGTAAGGGAAAAAAACAAAACATAAGTAACACTATATTTTATACTAAAAATACAAATTAACGAAAATAATTAGGTCGTGATGTAAAAAAAAAAATCAGTTCAATTAAAATAATAAGTTATATAGATCATCAACCACATAGTCATATCGATGTCCGCGTCTATGAATAATTGAAATTTATTGCAAATATTTAATACGAGATGGGTCCCGCAAGTAGTAGGGAGGCACTAGACGCCATCTTGGATTTTTTGGGGAAAACCCACCTTTCACTTTTTATACGCCCACGTGGGAGACCATATTTTCCACCCCTAATTATTTTCTATTAGCTTACGTGTAGGACGTATTTTTTTACCCCTATTTTTTACACACCCCCGTGTGAGACCGTATTTCTCCTTTCTTTTCGAAGGCCCTTTTCAACCCTAATTATTTTTAGTCGCTTACGTATAGGACGCGTTTTTTCACCCTATTTTATGACAGCTCACGTATAGGACACGTATTTTCTACCCTATGGTTTATTTTCGAGGGTATTAGAGCCTTTTTTGCACATGCTCACGTGGGGGGCTGGTCTTGGTGCTGGGTCTGGAGCTGGACTTGGATTTGGGGTTGGTCTTAGGATTATTTTTGATGGTCATCTAATTAAGGTCCTTTAGGCTATATTAAGAGCAGTGCCCCTGGAGGTTAGGCAAATGCACACGCATACAATGTTGGAAATTGCATAATTAATAATATATTATTATTAAAATTGTCGATCCTATTGTTTTAAAATGGTCAAATGCTATTGGATGATCTTTTACCTATACGAGAAAACGTATTTCTAATAAGGAGGTTCTTGTAAGACACGTGTAGGGCTTCTCAACTTGTTCTCAGGCCTTCGCCCCTTGACCGAAGGTGGTGTGTGAACCTAATCTTTAAGACAAGTGTAGAGCTTAGCCCCTATCGTGGCCCCCTTGATGCAATTGTATGAGGGTTCTAACTTAATCTTACAGCTGTAGGCCTTCGTGCCATCATACAAAATTGTATTCTAATAAGGAGGTTCTTGTAAGACAAGACTTGTATCAGGGTCTGCGCCCTGGCCCCTTTGAGTAAAAATTGATTTTAGCGCCATCTAGTGGCGTATAGGCTAATGAACATTTTCTATAATAGAAGCACACCTCTCTCTTGCTCTATCTTGTTTCTTCATCCCCTCTCTTTCTCTCACAAACACACAAACAAATCAATTAATTAATCAATCTCAAACAAATCACGCTCGATCACCAGATCAATCTCAATCAATCAACCGAAATTATGTCTTACAGTTTGCGGAAACCAGATTACAGTTCAAACTGAATCCATTAAAGTCTAATTAAATATGACGTGAAATAATAAATAATTTCTGCCCTAATGTAATGATGCTCTATGTATAGGCAGATCCTCTAAACAGTCACCACCTATACATTCGGAAAATTATATCTGATTTATTTGCATGCTCAGTTACATACATACAAAATTGTTTCATTGTAATGTGTTCATTAACAGTTGTAAAATCCCATTATAAAGGACTGGAAAGTAATAATTACTTATACATAACATAGAGTTAAATTAAATTAACATGTTTTTAAGAATACCAAACTGATATAACAAAAATAAAAGGCAAAAGGTTTTAATGGTTTTATTATTATACGTGAATTAGCAATAACTACAAGTTTAAAATCCACGAATACGTAACAGCTATTTTGAGAGTTGATCTTATGACGTCATCCTATAAGAGTAATAACAGATTTTAAAAATCTTTGTCGACATTTTTGTTAGCAATATCAGGTAAAAAACATATATTAAAAATAATACGCTTACCTTTAGAAGTTTTTTCCTTCAACTGTACCACACGTTGAACTGAAGTTTTTTTTATACAACGTGTCTCACTAAAATACGATTTGTAAATCGCTGGATATAAACAGGTCATTACATACCGATAATTAACTATTTTTGAAAGTAATACACAAAAAACCTGATTACAGCTACTCGTATTTAACAATCATGTTGTACTTACAAAAATTTACATTCAAAACACTTACAAATATTTTAAAAATTTTGATAACGCAGAAATTACTTTAAATAATTGAATCTTCAGGTTACATAACACTATTGTATACTCAATTACGTTCACACACACACACGCAAGCACGCACGCACCCACACACACACACACACACACACACACACACACACACACACACGTTCACACACCCACACACACCCACACATGTGATTCACGTTATCTGGATTTTTATCAGTTGGGATTAATAGCAATGTCAACTAAACGTTTTAAAAAAAATTTCTAATTTAACGATTATATTGTAACACCCTATAAAAGTAGCTAATAACCCCTGACAGCTTTTGTCAGACACTATTATTATTGTTATTACATGGACATGAGGTTATCCCTAAATTAACTGGTTTCAACACTGCTCTGGAAATTCTGCACACGCTTCAAATTTTTCAGTTCGTTCGCAGAAGTTGTACCGTATTCATTTCCTTCAATTTTTCTCTGCATTCTGTTTCGAGACTGTAGTACGTTCTCTAATACATAAACAGAATCTTCAATACTGTGATACATGTAGCAACAAAACACATTAGCTAGTCAGTTTCACCTCTATATTATTTTTGTTACACGTCCAAACCGCACTAGGCGTCGTGCATGCTTACTAATGTAAGCGGGTTGCCAAGCCAGCTAACAGGGAGATGGGCGTGGTCGAAATAATAAGTAAAATGAATGATTAATAAGCTCAAACACCTTACACTTATACTCAAATAGCTCAATTCGGGAAAATATGTCTCTAGGCGCCACCACAATCGAAACTTTGTTAATATAATTGTCTTAAGCTATCACTCGAATTCATTCAATGAACGGTAATTAATTTTTAAAATTCTTAACATGAACGTTATCTTCTAAATTTAATTTACTTTTTATAATATTTCTGAATCGTACTGACATTCGTAAACATTTAAGGTTTCAAAACTCAAACTTTTATCATACTTAATGAAATTTAAACTAACAGCTGATCTGTTAATAGTGCATTGCGCTAATGAAACAAACATGAAAATTTTGCAATCAACCTGGCTAATATGACTTTTCAGGTTGTTCCTTAAATTTGAAAAATTAAAATATGCAAAGCTTACTTTTAAAACTGTCAAAACAAGATCACCAATTAAGTAAATGTTACAACTGTGTTTCATACCTGGTTAAATAAACAACAAAATAAAAATTTAACGATAGATATATGTTGACCTGCATAAAATAATCAAAAACAAATGTTTACATACACAAGGGTATTTACATATACCTCAACAACGTGGTTGAAAATCAAAACCACACGTCACTACCAATTTCTGCAAAATTCTTAATACTATACAACCCAACACAACATAATTCGAGAACGATTATCTTTTCGTTTCTAAACTAATTAATATTTGATCACATTACACAAATGAACTAAACCAAAGAGATAATCGTGCTTTACTAAATTTTTAAAATACTTAAATATAAACCTTACTTAAGATCGTCCATTAATCCTTGGATTTTCTTTCTTCTTTCTTCCGTAAACCAAATATATGTAGTCCATTTGTACTGCATAAAATTGCCTGAAGCAAAATAAACAAACTAATTTTTATCTTCAACTTCAATTTAAATTATTGTTTTGTTTATGAATGTCTTTTTTTGATTCATCCCCGGTTCGGGTTACCCATTTGTTTAAACAATTACTGCCTCATTAAAATTCACAAACATACTCCAACATCATCACGTTCTATCCCACACTAACTCGCACGCGCCTTCCGCCAACCTTCACCACAAGCAACAGCCAAAACCGAAAAAGCTTAACTGCCTACCTCTAACTTCAACTAACTAACCCGTCAATCTCTGACTTCCCTATTTATAACTTCAGTCATCCATCTTTAAATATGTCTTCCTTCCGCGTTATATTCTCCAATAATATTCACTCAAAATGTCATCGTTCTGATAGCTGCTTCCCTCTATACAAGCACGCGTGTAATTACAATACATCGCCATATTTGTTTTCACTTACAAATTTTACAATTACTTCATGAAGAAATCATTTTTCGTCACCACATTCATTCAGTAGCCACTCTGAACCATTACGCAACTTTTAACCGTTATCTCCAACCTGCGCTCGACCTCGTTCCGCAACATTTGCAAAAATAAGTACAGTCTAATGTCTCAAATTCCATATACATACACATATTCTCAAAACAATTGCACAACCTTACAAAACTTTCTGAAATTATCACTTAAACATACCCAATCTTTCTCTACATATTTTCTAAAACATTCCACACTTATTCTTCACATTTTCTAACCAAGATTACCCATTTTATCATCAAACATTCCATTCTTTATCAGCAGCAAAACAGAAGCAATCCAGTGGAAAGCATTATCGTCCCATAGACAAATTTCTTTTCACATTTACATTCATCAAAATCTAATTATTCCAACACTAAAGTCTCTATAACATCCAAATACACGTATCTACATACAGAATTATATTTCTCCTACATTTCCAGTGGCGTATCATACACCCACCTACATTATATACACACAAAAAAATTTTTTTTCCGTTCAAACTCAATACACTCGTGCTCAAAACACGTAATACACGTCATTATAACATCCTACATACAGGGTGCGTCATCGCAACCTGACATTTTACATGCAAGCCTGACCTTATCATAAATACATCTACCAAGAGGCTAATTAAACATTACTCCACGGACTGGGCATAGCAAGCAGCGTTTCCAATTATAGCTTTTAGTCAACACAATATAGCCTGCAACTACATGCAATCGACTAGCACTGCTTTAGCACGAGGATCAAACGAAAACACGCACGCACGCACGTACGCACGCACGTACGCACGCACGTACGCACGTACGCACACACACACACACACACACACACACACACACACACACACACACACACACACACACACACACACACACCACACACACACACACACACACACACACACGAAAGCGCGAAAACACGCAAACGCAAAAACACACTAACACAAAAACACGCAAACACGAAAACACGCTAAAGCGAAAACACGCTAACACAAAAACACACAAACGAGAAACGCTATCACGAAAATACGCTAACACAAAAATACGCAAACGCGAAGACATACAAATGCGAAAACACGTAAAACGAAAACACGCTAACACAAAAAAAACACGCAAAACGAAAACACGCTAAAGCGAAAACTCGTAAACCTGCAAACATGAATCAAGAAGGTGGAGCACCGTTAAGGAAAAAAAAAGTTTATTAACAAAATTAAAGGAAAGCTTAACGTTTGAAAATCTATTATTATTATTATTACAAGCAACAATACATCATTATTATTTAATAACATGCTTTATCGGTTTCCTTCTTCTTTTTGAACCGTGATACGTCGTCATCATCATGATTTTGAGATTCGCCCTTCTCCCCTACCTCATCGCTCTTCTTTCTAAGACGGCCGTCTTAGGAGAAAATACCTCGACCATAAAAGAGGTGTTTAGATTTATAAACATGTCCCTAGGGTCGATGTTAGAGTGTGGTTAGGTCAATACTTCCGGCATCCCCCGACTCTACCCGAACATTGACGAGCGCGCTTGCGCACAAGATTCAAGGCTAGCTGTGTTCTCGTTTCTCGTGTGTTTCGCTCTTTAAAGTGTAACTGTCATCGAGTGTGCATTACTATGGTGTATTCTCCTGTTTATGAGCCAACATCAGCGGACATTAGAGATTTTACTGACTTGTTAAGAAACTATTACAACATAACCGTTCAAGATAATGATGAAAGCGATGACGTGGTTGAGCTGAATGTACTTCACATCCAAGGTGATGGTGATGGTTCACAGAAGAGCGATGAGCTAGGGGAGAAGGGCGAATCTCAAAATCATGATGATGATGACGACGAATCGCGGTTCAAGAAGAAGAAGAAAACCGATAAAGCATGTTATTAAATAATAATGATGTATTGTTGTTTATAATAATAATAATAATATATTTTCAAACGTTAAGATTTCCTTCAATTTTGTTAATAAACTTGTTTTTTTTCCTAACGGTGCTCCACCGTCTTGATTCATGTTTGCAGGTTTACGAGTTTTCGCTTTAGCGTGTTCTCGTTTTGCGTGTTTTTTTTGTGTTGGTGTGTTTTCGTTTGTGTGTTTTCGTATTTGCGTGTTTTCGTTTTACGTGTTTTCGCATTTGTATGTCTTCGCGTTTGCGTATTTTTGTGTTAGCGTATTTTCGTGATAGCGTTTTTCGTTTGTGTGTTTTTGTGTTAGCGTGTTTTCACTCCCTCGTGTGTGTGTGCGCGCGCGCGCGTGTGTGTGTGTGTCAGTGTGTGTGTGTGCGTACGTCCGTGCGTGCGTACGTGCGAGCGTGTGCGTGCGTATGTGCGAGCGTTCGTGCGTGCGTACGTACGTGCGAGCGTGCGTACGTGGGTGCGTACGTGCGTGCGCAGTGCTAGTCGATTGTATGTAGTTGTAGGCTATATTGTGTTGACTAAAAGCTATAATTGGAAACGCTGCTTGCTATGCCCATTCCGTGGAGTTATGTCTAATTAGCCTTTTGACAGATGTATTTATGATAAGGTCAGGCTTGTATGTAAAATAATATAGAGGTGAAGCTAACTAGCTAATGTGTTTTGCTGCCACACGTATCACAGTATTGAAGATTCTGTTTATGTATTAGAAAACGTACTACAGTCTCGAAACAGAATGCAGATAAAAATTGAAGGAAATGAATACGGTACAACTTCTGCGAACGAACTGAAAGATTTGAAGCGTGTGCAGCATTTCCAGAGCCGTGTTGAAACCAGTTAATTTAGGGCTAAACTCATGTCGATGTAATAATAATAATAATAGTGTCTGATAAAAGCTGTCAGGGGTTATTAGCTACTTTTATAGGGTGTTACAATATAATCGTTCAAGGTGAAGACGATGAGGTGATTGTATCCCAAAATCTCGATGATGATGATGCTCTCCATGAAATTTCAAATAAAATTATATTACGTCACTCTTATTTCAGATTACAAATTTTTTTAAAACGTTTAGTTGACATTGCTATTAATCCCAACTGATAAAAATCCATATAACGTGAATCACATGTGTGTGTGTGTGTGTGTGTGAGTGTGTGAGAGTGTGTGTGAATGTGTGTGTGTGTGTGTGTGTGTGTGTGTGTGTGGTGGGTGCGTGCGTGCGTGTGTGTGTGTGTGTGTGAACGTAATTGAGTATACAATAGTTTTATGTAATCTGAAGATTCAATTATTTAAAGTAATTTCTGCGTTATGAAAATTTTTAAAATATTTGTGTCTTTTGAATGTAAATTTTGGTAAGTACAACATGATTGTTAAATACGAGTAGCTGTAATCAGGTTTTTTGTGTATTACTTTCTAAAAATAGTTAATGATCGGTATGTAATATCCTGTTTATATCCAGCCATTCATAAATCGTATTTTAGTGAGACACGTTGTATAAAAAAAAATTCAGTTCAACGTATGGTACAGTTGAAGGAAAAAACTTCTAAAGGTAAGCGTATTATTTTTAATATATGTTTTTTGCCTGATATTGCTAACAAAAATGTCGATAAAGATTTTTAAAATGTGTTATTACTCTTATAGGATGACGTCATAAGATCAACTCTCGAAATAGCTGTTACGTATTCGTGGATTTTAAACTTGTAGTTATTGTTAATTCACGTATAATAATAAAACCATTAAAACCTTTTGCCTTTTATTTTTGTTATATCAGTTTGATATTCTTAAAAACATGTTAATTTAATTTAACTCTATACGCCACTAGATGGCGCTAAAATCAATTTTTACTCAAAGGGGCCAGGGCGCAGACCCTCATACAAGTCTTGTCTTACAAGAACCGCCTTATTAGAATACAATTTTGTATGATGGGACGAAGGCCTATAGCTGTAAGGTTAAGTTAGAACCCTCATACAATTGCATCAAGGGGGCCACGATAGGGGCTAAGCTCTACACTTGTCTTATAAGGTTAGGTTCCCACACCACCTCCGGTCTGGAGGCGAAGGCCTGAGTACAAGTTGCGAAGCCCTACACGTGTCTTACAAGAACCTCCTTATTAGAAATACGTTTTCTCGTATAGGTAAAAGATCATCCAATAGCATTTGACCATTTTAAAACAATAGGATCGATAATTTTAATAATATCTTATTAATTATGCAATTTCCAACATTGTATGCGTGTGCATTTGCCTAACCTCCAGGGGCACTGCTCTTAATATAGCCAAAAGGACCTTAATTAGATGACCATCAAAAATAACCCTAAGACCAACCCCAAGTCCAAGTCCAGGTTCAGCCCCAGCACCAAGACCAGCCCCCCACGTGAGCATGTGCAAAAAAGTCTCTAATACCCTCGAAAAGAAACCATAGGGTAGAAAATACGTGTCCTATACGTGAGCTGTCATAAAATAGGATGAAAAAACACGTCCTATACGTAAGCGAGTAAAAATAATTAGGGTTGAAAAGGGCCTCCGAAAAGAAAGGGTAGAAAATACGGTCTCACACGGGGGTGTGTAAAAAATAGGGGTGAAAAAATACGTCCTACACGTAAACTAATAAAAAATAATTAGGGGTGGAAAATATGGTCTCCCACGTGGGCGTATAAAAAGTGAAAGGTGGGTTTTCCCCAGAAAATCCAAGATGGCGTCTAGTACTAATAGTAGTAATACTACTCCCGCAAAATGAGGTTCCGTCCCCCTCTATAAAAACGATATCGTACTAAAACAAAAATTATTCAAAACTAAAACAACGACAAAAATTACTCACTTTTGGAAAGATATTTCTTAGAAAATTAGTAACTACTTCATCTGAAAATTGAAGTTAAAAAAATTAATTACGTATAATATTCTACTTACCCTCTTCCGTTCTGTTGAACCCTAAATCAACAAATTCAACGAAATCTGTAATAAACACGTTAAGTATCAGTAAAAAAAAAAAATGTTTATACATTTTTCTTACCAGCCATTATTTTAATAGATTAAGTAATATAGTCCTAACAAAACGCGATCTTCAATTTTTAAATTTGCCCATAGGTCCAAATCGAAATTAATATTTTTGAAAATGTGATTGCGTGTTACAAGCGGCATTTGTCTATTACGTTTTTTAATTTGTCAAAAATATGAAAAATGGTCCTAAAATTGACCTATACAATTTTAAAATAAACTGCACTTAAAACGCACCTTTTTTTGGTTTACGTACTTCTACTCATAAGAAAGACAACTTACTGCACGATTTAATAATTTTAATTAGTTTAGGACCACCAATTTGTTAGTTCCAACGCGACGTAAAATCATATGTGTAATTTCATGTAAAATCAGTACTATAATGAATAAAATGTACTTCAACAGAGTGTGCATGGTCAGCATTCTCATTGCAAGATATAATTACTAGGGTTTTTCTAATCTCATCCAAACCATGTAGTTTATTATCATTTTACAAGTTTCACTCATTTATTACTATATTACTTATATTTCTTATAATTTTTTATGTAACCACTAATTAACATAATACTTATTCTTTATCTTGCGTATCAGGTCTTCTATTTGTTCCCTTTTTGAAGACCTCTTACAAATTGCTCCTGATGCAAACTTTTGTATTGAGTTCTTGATTATTATACTGTATTTCTGCAGACTTATTAACTTCAATGAAACCCACATCTGTCTGAAGGCCAGTTTATACACCTACTTGTTATAAACCTCACATCTAGTTACATTTCTAGAGTAAAATCAAAATCGGAAGACACCAGCGCAGAAACGCATTTTTAAACTAGATAAAGATGCAGTAATGATTGGAAAATGACACAGATATTAGTACTGTGCGCTCTAAAAACGTTACTTTCCAGCTGATCGTTTGCCAACATTTGTTTATAACCTCTTTGTTTCAAATTTGTTCATTACTTATTCTACAAAACAGTTTATTTTAAAACTATCCGCTGCCTGTATTGAATTTATAAGTAAGTTACTTTAATTATTAATTTCATGTTATATTAATGTAACCAAATCTACTTCTTTATATAATGTGCGACGCAAGTATTATCTCATAACGCTCAAACACCTCAAGCAAGAAAACGCCATGTGTTATCTGAAGATGCTCGCAAGATTGTGTAGAACAATTACAAAAACTTTAAATGTATCAATTCAGGTAAAAAGCAGTTGGATAACAACGTTTTATTTTGTAATATTCCAAGGAATTTATAACCTCATTAAAGATGACGAAACAGTTGGATATTCGGGAAAGAAAACGTCATTTAGAAGTTTACTTTTAAAAATGAGCTTCAGGTAAGTTTACTGATTAATTTTTAATCATATCTTATCTTGGGTTTTGTGTAGGTGGAAAAAAACATCCGATCGTCGTAAGATTATAATAGAACGACATGAAATACGTTCTTTGCATTGTGCATATATACGTTCGATCACTAATTATCGGAAAGCACCACGACCAGTTATATACACATGTTTATTTAATTTTATAACGTAAATATGTTGCTATTTATCATTATTTTAGGTGGTGAAATGGGCTTTATAAATAATGCTTTGCTAATGTTTAAATCTGGCTAAAAATCAGGAGATTAATTGTTATTGGCAAATGTATTTTAAAAAAACTAGATTTTGTAACCATGACAATAAAATATGATTTTACTTTATGATTATTTCAAAAATTTTACATCTAAAATTGTATTCTTGAACAACAAACGCGAAGTAACATAACCTAAACTTTTATTTTTTCAAACATATTTTTTTGTTGAGCTTTACACTCTGACGTCACTTTTTTTGCGCAGCTTGGTGTCTTCCGATGTTGATTTTACTCTAGTTACGTGTGTCTAGCACAGATACGAATCACACATAACTGGTTATTTCCTTTTGTGACATATTTGCATAGCAGAGATTCAAACCACACATGTGTTTGGTCACCTACTATTTTTTAATAATGACTCGCACCAGCTATTTTTAATGATGGTGCTGTCACTATAATTTTTAGCTAAGACGCGAACCGACCATTTTTAGCTATGACGGGGCCACCTTTTACTGCAGACACGCACCGACTATTTTTAGCTATGATACACCACATTTTAGCGAAGATGCGAACCAGCTATCATCTGACCACCCAAGGTGACCTTACAAATCTAGTGACTTTTCTAGTGACTTTTTGGGCCTTGTATTACTACTAACGGTAACAAATAGTTTCCGAAAAACTATGATTTTTTCTTCAGTACAAGACAATGATCGAAAGCTGTGAAGGATTTGTCAAAGGAAATATTAATTATAAAACAAGAATAACATAACCACAAAACCGAAATTAATTTTAAGTACACACAGTACGGTGTCAGACCATATTAGAATTTGATATGTTCCAAATTTTTATTTACATTTTAAACGTGTTAAAGTAAATTATTGCTATTATTAAACAATAAACGTGAATTCTAATCTCTAATTCGATAGTTCGTTTTACGTCCACTGCCCACTTACTAAATTTTGGTGTGGTAGTATTGAATTGACCGTGATTGATGAAATTGCAAATAACTCGTAAACCGTTCACTTTATCAACTTCAACCAAGGGACCAAATTTGCAGAATAACGGGTCCAAAAAAGTCACCAAAGAACCTGAAAAATTACACACAAAAAGTTGGAATAGAAAGTATACGGGAACAATGTGAAAACCAATACTTCCGGTCCATGGATTATATCAATCGTAAGCATGGAACTACCGGAATGAAGCCCAAAGATGTAGGTAATCATACAAAGCTAGAGGCTTACACTCACATAAAAATATTCGATAGGAATCGATATTCTGTGGGTGACAGTACGAATCAGTAAGTTTAAAAGTATTTTCGCCAAAGAATACACACCCAATTGGTCTAGTGAACTACTTAAGATTGTGAAAGTTCGCATTACTAACCCCACTACGTAGATGCTGGAATACATGAAGGGAAAACCTGTACTGGGAGGGTTTTATGAACATGAATTACAGAAAACAAGGTATCCTGATGTGTATCTAGTAGAAAAAGTGCTTCGCTCCAAGAATAATAAGTTAATCGTGAAGTGGTGGGGATTGGATGAAAGATTATGGATGAATAAGGATGATATTGTTTTATAACATTTAACTTGTAATTTGTGAAATAAATTACTTATATTAGTTATATAGTTTGTATAAAAGGATGTAGCTCTTAGATGAAATAAAACGCACAAAAAAATAATAGTATTTTATTTTTTAAATATAAATATTACATTTGTTTTTAAAATTTCATTCTCTTATAAAGTGAGCCTCAAGTACTTCTATAATCACTTAAATTACTGGATGGCCATATCCCCGAATCTGGCCCACACCTCCATCCCAAGCAGGAATTTGAATTTGTTTCACCTTTATTGATGTTGTCTAGTATCCAGTAATAAATTTTGTGGTGCTCATCGTTTTCCCACGGTTGAAACTTATAGTTGATATTTTGTTCTAATAATATTTCAATCAAAATATCGAGGCACTTGTAGTTAGCATAATATGCCGCTTTCTCAATACATTCAGTTATAATAAATAAAGCAATATTTTCTAAGGTAGATTTAACATTTGTTGAATCATCAACCCATAATAAATTGTATAGATACATTGTAAGCGGTATGTCACTAAGAACATTCATATCGTCTAAGATCCTATCTACTTCATCAAAAGTTAATGAATTGTAGCGTTTATCGGTATACAATTGCATAAAACTTTTAATGGTATTGTCTAATTTAATTTTTTTATCAAATAATGTCTTAATAATAACTTCATATGCACACTTTGAGTTTACAGCACACCAGTAAAAACACTCATCAGGAATAACAATATATTGTAACATATTCACCACAAATAAATGGCTTTCGGGGGAGGACTTCCCCATCAAAGAACGCTTCAGGTACTTTCTGTAGATTTGATCACTACTGTACCATAGTTCTTCCTGCAATTTGTTTTCAAGACTGTCCATAATGATAAAATTGTTTTCTGAAACGGAAGACGAATAAAATGCTATGTAAAGTTAAATCCCCAAAATGAAATTGAAATTTACTAATTGTTTATCATCATAAGGATTAAGTACTACTATATTCTGTTTGATTGTAAACACATCATGTTTCTTTGATCTTATCAGATGCTGATAACGCCTTATTACGTCACTATCAAACAAAACATGTTTATAATCATTTATCGCTTGCGCGGGTAGAACCCCTTGATTTTTTTACAACTTTTTCATCAACCATGTAAGTATACATTTTTGCACGAAGTCCTACAAATTCCAACATAATTGTGCCATGATTTTCATCTTTCATTAAGCCAGGGACATTTTTATTTACTAATGGAATTCCAAAGATATTGTTGGGGCTATAATAAGATATATCGAATTTATCAATATCATCGTTAATGCATTCATAGATAGCGGGAACTAAAAAGACGTACATGGGGCTATCCGTATCCATGTACAAGAGATTAGCATTATTATGAAACTTGGGTAGCGTGTAACCGTAATGAAAATTGAATAAAAAAACTTGTGGTGGGAACGCTTTTAATATCTACCAGCCCTCTTGGAAAGCTATCAATTTCAATATTTAGAGACCTCACAGGTGATTTTAAATATTGTATAAAGGCCGACGTTCTGTCAGTTTTCTTTTTTTCCTGTACAATGTACCATCGCCAAGATACCTTATATGGGTTTAGGTTTTGGATTACGTTATTCATTATTATCTTCCATTTCTGCTGTTCTACATTGCTCATCAATTTTTTTTTGCTGTTAATGTTCGAAAACTTGCGAATTTTGATTTTAAATTGACAAGTCCCATCCCCCCATAATCTTCTAACAAGCGTAGATCCTCCTCTTTACACCAGTGCTTCCCCGACCATACAAAATTTGTTATAGTTCTCTGTAGTTCCTTTATCTGAATGTCATCCAACGTTATCACCTGAAAACTGTGCCACAGCTTCGGTGCAATGGATTGATTCACTACAACCTTTTTTGCTGCCATGGATAGCGAGAGAGTTTGGCGTCTCCATTTTGAGATCGAATTGCTAATTGTTTCTTTGAGATTGCAAAACGCATGTGCTGCATCTTCTTCCTGATTTTCAGACTCCCAACATTTTTATAGATGCGTTGGTCCATTTATATCCGAGGGGCTTGTATTTTCTGTTTCGCCAGCTTCCCGTCCAGTAGCCCATCGTTTTTTCTACGTTGAGCTCGGAACCCGATTGTTTCGAAAAATTTCATAGCTCAGGCGAAACTTGTCAAAGTCACTGTCATCAGAAATAAACACCGAAATGTCATCTGCATATACACTCACCACCAGTTTAAGATGTTCGATTTTAAGCATAGCGCCTTGAAGGGATTGTCTGCATAGGGAGTGAAAAGGTTCTATGACTAGAGAGTATAGGAATCCGGACATAGGGCAACCCTGACGTATACCTTTTTTGATCGTGATTTCACTTGTTAGTAGGTTGTTAACTTTAACTTGACATACGGCTTCTTTATATAGCGTTTGTATTGCGTACAAAAAGAGTTGCCAATATTAAACTATTGTAAATTGTAAAATTGTAAATATCGTGTCTATGAATGTGGACGGTATCGTAGATTGTTCTTCCTGGGATACAGTAGTTTTGATCCGGGTCAATAATTGTATTTATTACAGCAGAAAGTCTAGTAGATAGTGCTTTTTCCAGGATCTTCTAATCTGTTGTCAGAATTGAAACAGGTCTCCAGTTGTCGAGGTTTGTCAAGCCTCCTTTTTTTTGGCAGTAGATTCAAAACAGCCTTGGTCATTGACCTGGACATTTTGCCCTCTTTTAAACTTTTGGTTGCGACTTCGTGATATAAGGGTCCAATTTTGTTCCAGAACATGATATAAAATTTTGCGGTTAAACCGTCTATTCCCGGTGCGCTTCTTTTATTTAGTGACATAAGCGCGTTATTCAAGTCGTCCTTGCTTAGTGGGTTTTCTAGAGACATCTTGCTTAAATTTTTGAACAAGGTGGATGATTTATCTAAGCTCCTATGTCCTCGCGAATATTTGTTTTTGTAATGGTTCCTTACAATTGGACATAGATTAGGACGGTTACTAACGATTTTGTCATTCTGCTTTAGTTTTAATACTGGTTTGGCGCTAGAGAATTGGTTTATGGACAGGGATGGTCTATCGGTGTAGACTATTTTATCAAGTTGTAGTAAAATTGTTTCGGATTTCCTTTTGTACCAATCTTGTGCATCACTCATTATTTCTTTTACGTTGGATGTTAAATTGAGATGTGTATTAAGAATATGATTATGATTTATTTCTTCAATTTGGCCCTGTAAACTTCTCAGTTCGAGATTTTCAGTATTTTTCTGTTGTTTCGTGAATAAACAAATCATATACTTCAGATTGATTTTCCCACCAAGATAGAATATCTACTTACTTGTCTCTTTTTGCCACCCCTGTGTCTAAGAATGTGTTTATTGCGTCAACGATTTTTTTTATTTTCCAGTAAGAAATCGTTGAATTTCCAGTAGGCTGTGTGAGAGTTGTTTTCTTCGATTTTGAACGTACAGGTCATCAAAAAAGGACAACTTTAATGAAATGTTTGACGTGAATTGAACCAAGTTGTTAGAAATGTATATTCTGTCTAATATTGATGCTGATTGCCCGGTATAGAATGTAAAGCCTTCTTTCTTGTTAAACATTCTCCACATATCCTCCAATGCAAATTTATCTATTATTCCTTGTAATGCTTTCCTTAACGTTGGATACTGCTCGTGTGAGTAATGCCGATCACTTCATGGATTCAGTGTGCAATTGAAGTCGCCTGCAACTATCAAGCCTTGCTGTCCCCTATTAACGTTCTGTAAATCTTGTAGAAGAAGATTTAGTATTGTGGTTGCCGTTTTTCAGTTATATTGTACACACACACGCACACGCACGCACGCACACACGCACGCACGCACGCACGCACGCACACACACACACAATATATATATATATATATATATATATATATATATATATATATATATATACAGTGTTTGGTACATCGATGCAAAGATTTAAAGGGGTGATAGAATACGTGATTTTGAGCCGATTTAAGCAAACATACCCATATACCAAGTGTTGCCGTTTTTGAGATAATGCCACTTTTAATATTTCTTGATTTTACCGTGTTTTCTGCAAATATCGAAGTGTACAAGAGTAAAGCCGTCTTATCGCAAATTTATACTAAGTTTTTATTCCTTATGAAGTGATTGTTCATATTCTTTATCAGAAAAGCCTAATATGTCTTTGGTTCTTGCCTAGAATTCTTAAACATGAAAGTTTTAATTTGTAAAAAGCAATCACTAAAATTCAAACGTGGATTTAGTCTAAAATCTTTCGTTAATTTTTTTCCAATTTCAGTAAAACTTCCTTGGGCAATGGTCTTTAAGATAGCATGAATAGATTTACAAAAATTTTACAAACTGGAAAATTGAATTTAATTACAAGTACTAGGCGCATTCGCCAAAACGTAAAATAGCCCTTCATTATTTAGTTTAAATAGTTTAAAAAGCAGATTTTAGAAAATGTCCGATTTATTAAAACATTAATAGTATTATTATTGGTGTTCAAAATTAGTACTGCACGAGGCAATATTATATTGAGTATCAAGAACAGTAAGGACGTTTACCGGTCGCCGGCCATGTTTGGAGGCTGAGCGATAGCGAATTTGGCCGAAGACCGGTACAACCCTTAATGTTCGTGATGCTCATACTGTTTTTGCACGATTGTATTAAATTTACCACAATTGAAATTATTTCCACTAAATAAACGAAAAGTCAAAAGTGACGTTTTAAATAGCAATGTAGATTCACTTGAAAATAAACTCGATTTTGCTAAGAAAATTTTACATTCCAGTGTTAGTGAGGTGAAAGAAATCTTGAATTCAGAAACAGTTTCTGTAAACTCAAGTACTGGGTGGAGCGATAACCGCAAAACATTTTCTAAAAATCTGCTTTTTTTAAACTATTTAAACTAAATAATGAAGGGCTATTTTACGTTTTGGCAATGCACTAGGGGGTATTTTGGTAATTAAATTCAATTTTAATCCAATTTGTGAAAATTCTTTTCTAAAATCTTATTCATGCTATCTGTAAAGACCATTGCCCAAGAAGTTTTACTGAAATTGGAGAAAAAATTTAACGAAACGCATTTTAGACTATTAATCCACGTTTGAATTTTACGTGATTGCTATTTTATTAAAATTTCAATGTTTCAAGAAGTTTTTCTAGACAAGAATCAAAGACAGTTTAGGCTTTTCTGAATAAAATAATATGAACAATCACTTCATGTAGGAGATAAAAAACTTAGTATAAGTTTGCGATAAGACGGCTTATTACGCTTGTACACTTGATATTTGCAGAAAAGCACGGTAAAATCAAGAAATATTAAAAGTGGCATTATCTCAAAACGGTAACACTTGGTATATAAGTATGTTTGCTTAAATCGACTCAAAATCACCTATTATATCACCTTTAAATATTTGCATCGATGTACAAACATATTATATATATATATATATATATATATATATATATATATATATATATATATATATATATATATCCATAATATGCAGCTTTGTTCATTAGTAATGATCCTAACTCGTTGAACGTACGATTGGAAAACTACGTGATGATCTGTGACTCTTAGGTTATATAATAATCTGCGACACATGGATTTATAAAGAAGTTGTAGTTATTATATAGTCGGTTGGTTGGCAATGTTTTTATGTTTGACTCCTGAATTAATAACACATCTGGTGAATTTATATTTAAAAAAGTAGTAAATTCCTCTCATTTGCTTCTTAAACTTTTGGGGTTGAGCGTGAAAATAAGACTGCAAATGTAGCATTTACATCAAAAGCAGCAGGTAACATAATAACCTTATAAAAACATATTTTATTCATTACTTTATCATCTTAGGTATTACCGATAAAAGTGTGTACAACATTCTACATGAGTACAAGCAAACACATGTATTACATCCTCCGACTGTGTACCACCGACAACGAGCGATTTTGGACAACATTGACGACGAACCTAAGAGTAATCTTAGGCGTGTAGTCCATTCCTTATTTGAACAAAACCATACACTTATTCTAAATAAAATTGTGTGGCCACGAGACTTGGGTTAATGCTGGCCGTACAGTAAGCAAAGTATGAAAAGATACAATCATCTTGACTCCGAGGCAAGCGTTTGTTAATGGATTAACAACGATGCAGAGCACAAGTCTCTTTTCAAGCGAATATCCTACATTTTGTGACGGTTTCAACTGCATTTTTAATTCGGTCTATCATGTCTTCTGCGGTAATAGGAGTAGAGTAGCATACACTAAATTTTTAATATATCCCCAAAAAAAATACATCGGAGCGAGGTCTGCAGATCTAGGAGGCCAGTTAATTGAGCCAGCTCTTTTGATCCCTTTGTTGTGAAATTTTCGGTCTAAATATTCCCTTACACGTCGTGAAAAATGTGCAGGGGTACCATCTAATTGTAACCATATTTTTTGTATGATGTGTAATGGAATATTTTCTAAAAGTAGTCAAAAGACGTTCTTTAAAAAGTTTAAGAATTTACGACCATTTAAAGTGCCGTCGACGAAATATGGACCAATAACTTCATCCCTACAAATTTGTAGGTGCGTACTACTAACAGCGCATAGGCCTTGTTTACAACCATCAAAAAATTACTTGCTGGGTAATACAGTGGTTGAATTACATTCAACGGTTCTTTAATGTATGCATATGCATTATTGTAGTCCCTAAAATGTATAATTATGTAGTTTTAACAGTAATCAAATAATAAACATATCTAGAAATATAAATATTTTAAAATCACACACTTTTACGAATCAAAATTCGGTGTCACCAATTAATCGGTTTTAATACGGTTTGAAAACAAGCATCTTTAGTCTATGGGAATGTTGACATACTGTACATAACTCGTTAATGTTTACCGATCTGTCAAATCTCATATGAAGTCAAGTCAAATTGTCAGGGCAGGTATTTTGGAAATCGAAAAATAACATTAATTTATTTGTTCGTAAAAGGCTATAAGTCGGGCAGGTAAATAGTAAATGAATAGAACTTTAAGCTCACATTTTATTTTTATAGGAATTTACAAGTCAACTCCTGCTTGATGTCACAAGTGTTTGTTTATCTAAACAAACTGCAAAATGCAATTATGTTATAGTTGAGAAAAACCCCTTTATTCTTTAATAATTGCCACAAAATCTTTATCATAAGTAGGCCAGTCTTGTTCGGAGTCTGATGAAGAAGAGTCATGCCTAACTGGATGATCAACGGCACCACTTGAACTTCTATAGTGATATCCAATTGCCACATATTTTCCTCCACACTTTGCACGTGTCTAATGACATTTTTTCCATTATCTGACGTTACGTTTGCAACAGCGGTGCAAAATAATTGGTGCACATCTGCGATTTGAAATGTTTTATTGTTCCTCGCAACTTCACCCTTGATTTGTGCCCATATCAGTTCGATTGGGTTTAATTCGCAATGATACGGAGGTAAACGCAATGCAGTATGATTCTGTGTTTTTGCTATCTCATCGACAACTAATTTAGGAGCAATAGCAGCTTTTCTGACAAGGTCGAGAAGTGCGTCTTTGATCATATCTGGTTCGTAATCAATGGTTTTGCTGGTTAGCCATGCCTGAATTTCAGCTTTTTTTTATCCTGAATTTGGATTTTTGTCGATCTTTCTGCTATGATGGGAAGCGTTGTCTAACACTATAACAGCGTTTTTGTCTAAACGTCCAAGAACGTTGCGAAACCATTCTCCAAAAACAGCAGCTGTCATTTCTTCATGATAACCGCCAGATTTCTTGGACTCAAACAACAGCAAACCATCATCAACAAAACCGTCCTCGGAACCAATGTGGAGAACAATAAGGCGTTTTCGTTTTCCCGATTAAAAAAGATGGCAGCCATCACAAGCATTAGTTATAGTATAGTTATGTTAAATTGTTAAGAATAATATTATTTAATAGATTCGTAATATTGTTGAATAACTTTGAAACGTGATTGTTTAGGTATAGAATACCTTAGTACTATTTGGAAGATCATTGAATTGGCCACATGACATCTAAAATATATAGGGTGTTCCATTTGAGTTAAGGACGATAGAATGTATTAATACAACCGAAAAATCTGAACACCCAGTATAGTATTTTTCGCAATTAAATTGCCAAATAAACCAACGAGACAGTTTATTTTCGACATCCTGAAGCAGTTTTGACAACATTAGTTTCGTTTGGTAACAATTAATTTTTTCCCAAAACCTTGCAATTTAAAAAAAATCAAAATAAATCAAGACGCTCTGTATTTAGGTATAGGGAACTCTAACGGATGTCTATCTTATTTTTCATACTTAAATTAAAAAATGTGATTAAATATAGTGGCATAACTTTGATATGCCACTCTTTTTTGAAGCACCCTATATATTTGTCATTATTTTTAAAATATACCCTTAATGGACCCACACACTGTCCCTGCAACAAAACTCAAAAAATATATCCAGTTTTCTGACTCACCCTGTATATAATTATATATATATATATATATATATATATATATATATATATATATATATATATGTAATGATACATACAAAGGCCACTTCTTGAAAAACTTACACCTTTTGTGGCTTATTCATCCATCATATTAAAAATGGTCTAATCATTTTAAAAATGCTTTACCTACTTAGTTCTTCATACATAAGAAAGCCTCTATGCTTTTTCCTATTAAGCAAATAATTTTCCACCTATTCAGAAAGGATACTTTATGGCTTGTATAAGCTAGCTTTTAAGAGCATTTTTATCACCCAACAAACTCGTTAAAAAAATACCTATAATTGAATTACTTTTAACAAAGGTCACATAGCTTTTAGTTTAAAATTTCTGTTTTGGACATATTCGCAAGAGGAACTTCAGCTTATGAAGTCTTTATTTGTTAACCAATTGAGACTAAAATTTAGTAGAATCAAAATATTTTAGTAGTTACCTCTACATATATTTTTGTTAAATTCTAATCGGCATTTTAACAAATTCTGAACACATGTAAATCTATCAAAACACATTTCACAGAGAGAACTTTACTGATGGTATAGTCTATGCTTAAGAAAGTAATATCAAGTGTAGTATTTACCATATGCCTGTATGTACATTTTCTATTATGTAAATTACTATAAGAGCTTTGTATGTTATTTAATTAGGCTAATTGCTACAATCATTAGAGGATAAAGTACAAGAAAAAAAATGCAACTTCAATAAATTTTATTTGTATAGAACATTACAAAAAAAAATTAACATACATTACTGATTACGCACATGGTGCTAACAGTATACCAAATTAAATGCAACTGAAATTAAATGTTAATGCTAAGTATTAAGCAACCAGTTTAAGAAACTTTATATGTTTTTAAAAATTGTTGGTCTCCTTCAGAGACAAAACGTTTACGACCCCTAGAAGGTAACTTAGAAATAACCATTTCAGATAAGAAACCTAGTTTAGAGCAACGATCAACAAATCGGTCTAAAATTATGTAAGCCAATGGCACATCCATAGATATATCAGGTAAGTCTTCAAATACTCTCAAAAAACCTCTCTCCATTTGATCTTGTGTTATTAAAACTGCAGTATCAAACGCTTTTAACAGTCTACAAAGAGCTTCTTCTTTAACTGCACTATTAGCTTCCAAAGCCATCACAATTGCTTCATATACAAGCTCATGATGAAAATGTGGCACTTCTAAAGCATGTAAGCAACGACTTGCCTCTTCTATATCACCAGATGATACAAATTCTTGTAACAGAAGAGTCATTTGACGAGTCAAATTTTTGACAGGTCTTAAAGCACCACCAACACCCCAAACATTATGTAAACGAACAAGGCCATGTTTCATAGATAAGAGAGTATCAGCACGACTAATAGCTTCTTGAAGATGTCTTTCACTACTTTTTCCTTTAGCATTTGTAAGGAACTTTGGAGGGATACAGTCATCAGCAATAGCACGTGCAATAAAATTTCCAACAATAACGCATGCATCTGGTATGTCTAATATTAAGTCTTGTAAATTAGCAAGTAGGCTTTCAAATGCTTTAGTTATATCGGTTTCATTAATAACATGCCCAAATAAGTCTGAAATTAAAACGGATGTCATTTCTCTGTGAGATGGTTTATGATCCATTGAAATTTCTATACCCAGTTGTACAAACACATCACGAAATTTTATTGAGATCGTATCCTGAACTGAAAGTGCCGCTTCCTGAGTATCGCCATTTTCAAAGTACTCTAGCATAATAGGTTCAATTTTCTTCTTTAAGTCTTCAAGCGATACCTCTGGAATTACAGCTTTTAATTCAATATCACCATTATTTAAGTTTTCGTAATCGTAATTTGGATCGTTAATGTCTTCGTATGCCTCAAGTAATTCTGAGCCGGGTACACCCCAAACACCTTTACCTCCCGCTCCTCCTTTTTTAGGAAGTCCACGGCCATGACCGTTGCGAGAGCGGCGGCTATTTTTCCAGCTTCGAGGTCCATGTATGAATCCAGCATGAACGGCAGGATTTTCTTTGCTATGCTGGCGATTTAATTTTCGAGGTTTACGTTTATTAGAAGCCTCAGCGGGAGTAGATATTTCTCCATTTTGTTCTTGAATTTCTTTTTCTTCAGTATCATCTTCAATTTCCACATCAAGATCAACCGATTCTCTATCGGAGGCCATTTCTTAATTGTAAATAGCTATTTTCTATTCAAAAACTGAAAAGAAGAGCATAAGAGTAAATGATAGGTAAATAAACAAAACTGTTTATAATAAATCTTTTTACACGTCATACGTTATTAGTGTACGTGACAAACGTGCCCTACCTTAATATCTAATTGTATTAATGAATATGAAAATCAAACAAGTAGTTACATGAATAAACAAGAAAAGATTTCTATAATTATTTTGCTATTTAAAAATTTTAAGCAGAACAAGTGATAAAACGAAACGTGCAACATAAACAAAACCATCTGGGTGGGTTACCGGTAATGTAATTACGGACTTGGGTGAATTTAATATGAACAAGATCGAAGAAAAGTGCATACCTGTATAAGTAATTATGATAATTACTTTACAAATGTAAGAAACAACGTTGTAATTGTAAAAATGTTGCTTTTGCGTAATACACAACACACACCAGCCATAAACAATGTTATACCATTTTAAATTTGAAAACGTCGACGCGATGTAAATATAACTCCTTCTTTTTCTTACTCTCACAATGTGATACTGTTCTGACAGAAACAGCAGATCCCCTTCACTGTCTTAAAAAACGTATCTCTACGGCCGCTCGAAACCACACCATTCCTGCTATCTTTCATTTCAAATCTTCTACGCAGTAAAAAAAAATAAGTTTGTTTAAAAATAGCTAATAAAATAATTAAAATCAATTGAATGTTTTTAATTCTTGGCTTACCATAAAATGTCAAAATGTACGTATATCATTAAATATTTATTTTTAATGTAATAATAACAGTAACAAAAACATTTTACACGGCGGTAAAATTTAGATAATATATGTAATTTCAAACTTTTGACTAACAATTATATAATTAAACTATAGCTCGCGTAAAAAAAACTAGGGTTTCCTAAATTATTTCTTCATTAGAAAAAGCAAAATTTTATTATGCTTTCTGATAATGATATCACTCATTTGGTATAAAAACAACAATATTACATAATAAACGTCATGACCTAGGTACTTTGATTTTGAGATAAATGGATAAACTTTTTTTAACTCTTGTAACACAACATCGAATTTACATCATAGAGTATCGTGAACATTTATACAAATGGAATACAGGACATGGACCGATGGACGCATCACCCGAAGTGTCTGAGGGGTACCAAATACTCCTCACTGAAGGAAGAAGAGGGAGAAATTTCTTTTAAATAAGATCGTTGAATGATAATCTTTTAACGATAAGATACACAATTACGAGTGTTTATACTCTCTAGTCTCAGCGACAAATTTGGTTGTTTATGGTAAGTTTTTAGGCATCCCATGCCATAATGCAATAGTGTAAAAATAGTATATTAGATAACAAGGGATTGAAGTGACTCATTTAACCCCGCGAATAGAGGGGTTAAGGAACTTCAATCTCGTGGTATCTACACTATTTTTTGCACTTCGTGGAGTAATAATAGAAATAATTATATTATTTTCTGAAAATTAAAATATTACATCTATGATAAATTTAAATTATTAGAAAAGTCACTTTGACAAAGAAGCTACACTATTCAAGGCTAATGAAACTTATGAATTATTTTTAAAATCCCAGATGTTTCAATGCATGGGCGTAGCCAGCTAAGGGCAGGGAGGGGCAGCTGCCCCCTGTAAGAGCAAAAATAAATTAAATAATTTTTAAATTTTAATAAACAAAAAATTAAATCTAAAATATATATATTTTTCTGTTCTGCATATTTTTTTTGTTATCTGTTATTAGTTTAATTTAAGTATAATTAAAATCTCAAAGTTTTGTTTTCATTTGCCTTTTCTTTTTATCCTAAAATTTTACATTTGGAACAACCATGGACCATGGTTGTTCCCCCTCTTATAAATCCTGGCTACGCCCTTGTTTCAATGCCATAACAAGATTAATTTATGCTTTAATCCCTAGAGATTAAAAGTAACACTTCAGTCCCCGAAATGGGGGAACCAAATAGTACTTTTAATCCACGAAGTGCAAAAAATCTATTTTAATCTGTATTTTCCTTCGGTTTTTAAAAGTACATCGTTAATAAAATAAAGCGAAACGTTACTCGTTTGTATATTTTTCCATTTGTAAAATATCCGGGCAATCTTGGAGATACTTAAAAGATTCAAAATTATGTTTTGTCATTAAAAGCGCTTTTAAAGTTCTTACAGTAAGGCTAGTTTTTTAGATGGTTCAAATTTTATTCAAATACTGAAAAAATTCTTTCCGTGGCGACGTTGGGTCCTGGTAAACACATGCACATTTGAACAGTTCGGGTGGGTGGTTCGGGCATGCGTGCGTGCTTGCGCGCGTGCGTGCTTGCGTGCGTGCGTGCGTGCGTGTGTGTTGTGTGTGTGTGTGTGCGTGCGTGCGTGCGTGTGTGTTTGGGTGTACTTGTGTGTGTGTGTGTGTGTGTGTGTGTGTGTGTGTGTGTGTGTGCGTGTGTGTGTGTGTGCGTGCGTGCGTACGTGCGTGCGTGCGTGTGTGTGTGTTTGTGCGTGTGTGTGTATGTGTGTGTTTGTGCGTGTGTTTGTGTGTGTGTGAGTTTGTGTGTATGTGTTTGTGTGTGGTGTGTGTGTGCTGTGTGTGTGTGTGTTGTGTGTGTGTGTGTGTTTGTGTGTGTGTGTGTTTGTGTGTGTGTGTGTGTTTGTGTGTGTGTGTGTTTGTGTGTGTGTATGTGCGTGTGTGTGCGCGCGCGTGTGTGTGTGCGTGTGTGTGTGCGCGTGCGTGTGTTAGTAGTATTTAAGATTGTTTTCATTTGGCTTAGAGCTGATTAGATTTTGAGAGAAATACAGTGGCGGAGAGGTTGGTTTGTTAGCGTCAGTTATTGGTTATTATCAAATATTTCTAAAACAGCTGCATATTTCGAAAATATAAAAATACCTAGATATACACCTTAGACATACTGATTAATTATATTCAATGCAATTTTTTGATACGACGCCTAATTTCGTGGCAAAAAAAATTCTTAATGTATAAATTGAGTGTTAGTTCAAATTTTTAAATTATCTGAATAACGACGAACTTTATAAAAAAATTGTAGACGTATTTTTTATTTAATTTTACATAAATTTCCTTTACAACGTTTTTAAATGTAAAGCGAAATAAATGTAAAAAATTAAATAAATTAAAATGCTGAAGCTGTATTATCTATATTTTTATAGAAGCGGGCGGCTTTGGAATTTTTTTTACGTTACATGTATTTATGTCTATGAATCTCTATCTGACGAGAAGCTTTAAGGTACGGTCTGCTTTCAGCGAGTAGTCGAGGCGTTTAAACGCGGCGTTTAATCGTGTCAATAGGTTATAAAGCCTGTCCGGTAGAACTGAACGGGTATCGGATTAACAAGGAGGATTGTCAATATATGGTTCTATTGTGCTTGAAACCGCCTTAATGCTTTGCTGTCTCGTACTTATTGTACGTGACAAAGAAAGATGGATATATTATGAATAATGCCTCTATTTCTGCCGAACAAAAGCGTTTGCAACTTTCACACATAATGACAAGGCAATAAGAATCAGATGCAGGTAGAATAGAAATTCAATAGGTATAATAAAATGCCAGTGGTTCTCAACACTGCTTTAACATTATATAATTTGTGAAGAAATGCAACTTTTGTATAATAAAATAATAATCGATTACTAATTACCTATAAGTAATTTCAATTGACACCTTTCACTTATACTTATAACAACAATAACAAATACATTTTTATTATAGTTAGTAAATATTAATTAAATTACAAAGATATACTTTTATAATTAAATGTAAAAATTATAATTGTCATTCGGCTTCAGATTCATCACTTCCTGAGTCATCCAAATCTTGGAAAAGATCATCGTCATCACTTTCTTCAGTGTTAACTGTGAAAATAAGAGGTCTTACTTCATCCACAATCTCTTCATTAACAAAAGTATCTTTAATTATTTTATTATATTAATGGTTAGTTTATATAAACGCTTACTCAAAGAATAATGATAATATAGATATTGCAGTTGTTTTATTTATACCTATATGTACCTACTAAATGGTATAATAATCTATTATTAATTACTTATTGTTACAGTATTGCATATTTATTTGGATTCTTTTTGTAAGTAATGTAAAAATGTAAACTTGGCAACTGTGCAAATATAAAAGACGAAGTGGCAACAACACCACCGACGACAACAGATGCAAAGTAAGATAGACAATAATGTAAGCGTTCTGAATAAATGTTTGAAAATTACAAATCTTTTGATAAATAAGAATCGATCAGGCAATCAACACTTTTGTAATTGGAGTACACTAAAACGTCATTACCATACTTAGGTATACAATGAACTTTCTAAATGTAAATTGAAATACCTATACTTAATCGAATATTCATTATTATGAATGGCTTTTATAAATGTTTATTATAAAAACTTGCATTCTTCCATAAATTTTAAATGTAATGTTAAAGCAGTGTTGAGAACCACTGGCATTTTATTATACCTATTGAATTTCTATTCTACCTGCATCTGATTCTTATTGCCTTGTCATTATGTGTGAAAGTTGCAAACGCTTTTGTTCGGCAGAAATAGAGGCATTATTCATAATATATCCATCTTTCTTTGTCACGTACAATAAGTACGAGACAGCAAAGCATTAAGGCGGTTTCAAGCACAATAGAACCATATATTGACAATCCTCCTTGTTAATCCGATACCCGTTCAGTTCTACCGGACAGGCTTTATCATATATCATAGGGATGGACTGGTTTAAGCGACAAGTCGATACAAGTCGACACAAGACGCGTCGTCTCGTGGCAAAATCGGTCGACAGGCAATTTAAACGCGCGCGTTTACTAATCGTTATCCGTCCTTTTTCCAGTCACTGAATGCAAAACTCGTTGGAAAGGTTTGAAAGACGTCTATTGGAAAAAGAAGAAAGATATGAAGCAGGGCACTGGTTCTTCGGCCAAGGTTACAATTACATGGGTGCATATGCATGCTCTTAACTTTTTCGAGCAAACTAGGTCTAATAGAATGTAATGTATTTTTATACACATATTTAATTTTAAATACGTGACAGGATATGCTTTTTTAGAACGTTAAGCAATGTATCGGTAGAAGAAGAAACAGACACAGGCAATTCAGATATCCCAAATGACGCAGCAGAAGGTACGGACCTTAAGCACCGAACCTGAGTTTTTCCCAGGTGAAGAAATGGAAGATATTGTAGAAGATGACGATACAAATACGGAAAGAAATTGATGCATTAGCTTTGAAATGATCATTAACGTGGGCGTGTCACAGTAATCAGTTATAGCGCCTACGCTTTTCCTATACATAAATGATCTTATTTCTCCAACGACTAACCCGATCCATTGCTTTGCTGACGACAGCATTCTTCATTGTAGTTCAACTCAGTCTATTCATAATGGTAATTTACCTTCTATTTCAAATGAAGGCAGCTGAAATGGCAATTTCAATCAACGAAGAAATTACACTCCCCTAAAACATATATCATTTCTTCTTTAGAGTAATTCATTGTTAGTATAATAAATTATAACTCGCTAAGTCTTAATTACTCTTGACATAATACTAAACAACTGCCACGAGCATAATTTTCTTTCATAGGTAACTATGTTTATTTTATTTATGTTTATCTCAATTATTGTTATTTTTTTACCTAGATGTAATTTTTAGTTTTCATTTTTTTTAGTCATTAAACAAAATTTTGGGTACATACTATATTAAAATATGAAATAATATACTAGTTTGAAAAAAAAACGGATTTTAGTTATTTTGAAATGATGAAATGGGGTCATTAAATTAAAACACCTTGTGAGATTCTTGTTCATACCTTAGTTACATACAGGATAGAAATTTTGAGTCTGGTTTTATAAATGTAAGTTTGAGGATTTTATTTCTCTGTCTACGATTTTTCTGAAAAATTATTTAAATCGTCAGTAACCTGGTTTTGCATTAAAAAGCCAAAAACAAAATTACTGTAAAGTAGACGTCAAGGGGATTCCAAAAAAGCAATGTTACACGGGGGGTGTCACCTAAAAAATGGTCCTCTTTTTTGCAACAGAATTATGACACGCCCTGTATATTTGAAAATAATTTTAAAACTAAGCCCTTGTTGACTATATACACTCACAATGAAATCTTTTTATTTTCTTTATTAGCCTAGCAGTTATTCTACAAGTGAGAATAGATGGGCCACCCTGTATGTCAGTACAAATAACAGCGCGTTTCTGAGATGAGTTGTGGATGTTTAGAACGAAGACAAACGTTGAGTAGGCTTCAAACTGTTAGAATTCTCAAAATATCACAGCCGAGCTTACAACCGCCATAAAAAGACAAGTTTTATATTATATACGACTTTATCTAGGAAAGTGAATCCAACACCTCTAACACCTATTTAATAACTATACTCTGCGCCATTTTGCATTAGAGCAAGCCCTGTTTTTTTTTGTAGTGGTATTTCCATTTGTCAAAATGACAAAACGTCAATTTCACGCCGTCCTGTCAAAAGTAATCGTGCTTAAGTAACGCATAGCCAAGTCTCATATTGAACTAATAATAATTTGTTGAGAAAATGCCAAAAGTCGTCGCAGAGTACAAAGTTGCAAACTTTAAGGAGCACCTTAAAAATAGGGCAACGAGGAAAAGTAATAGAGAACTAATCGTAATGGTGTCGGATATATTTCAAGTACGTAAGAACTTAAATCACTTTTTAGTGCGCACCTTAACTATGTGTTTGGTTTTATATTTCACAGTGAAATATCCAAGACATCATAACGGCCAGAAATGTAAAGTCGTCGTGTGGTAAACGCGGAAAATCTTGAGTTTTAATAATAAAGTAATATGTTACTTTAGACAAATTGTATCATTGTGTTAAAACAGACTTAGATTTTGATGAGGCTCGAACGAAATTATTAAGAATTTTGAAATCAATAGGTTACAAAAATAAACGTGTCAATAGATAGAAAATTTTATGTGAAAAGAAACACGTCGTAGCCAAAGTTAAGTTTTTGAGAAAATTTCTGCTTCTGCAAAGTTTAGTCAGTAAACGTGGGTTTACTAAAATGGTTATAATATCTATCGTTGGGTGTACGATTGTGACATCAAAAGTAATCCATCCAAAATTAAAAGTGAGGGTAAAAAGCATACCATTTTACACACGGGGTGGTATTTCGGGTTTGTTAAACTACTTTATTCGAAAAACGAGGGTCGGTGGATTATCATAAAACTGTAAATAGGGGCGGTTTCAAAATTGGGTGATCAAAGAGCTTATTCCTGCGCTGTGCAAACTACCCGGAAATTGTGTGGTGGTTATGGATAACGCACCGTATCATTCGGTGCAGTTAGACAAGCCACCTTCATTATCGAGTAAGGAAGATCAGCTGCAGGAGTCGTTTGGTTACGCACGGGGTCGAAGTTGAGGGCAAAATTACAAAAAAAAAGCAACTGTGGAAGATAATTCAACCTTTTAGGTCCAGAGGGAAAACTTATGTAGTTGATATTTTGATTAAGCATGAGTATGAAGTTTTACGATTGCCTAGTTATTATTGTCAATATAACCATATTGAAATGGTTTTTGTAAAATTATTACAATAAACAAATAAGCTCTGAACCTCCATCGAAAGATAGGGTTCAGATATTATGGCTTGATGCTTTATCCAAATGTTCTCCTACAACGTGGCAACATTTTTGTTCACTCAAGGAAAAGATTATTTCAAATGATTGGGAGAAACATAAGAAATTTTTTGATTGAAAATATCCCACCTGTTATAGCGCTAGGAGAAACCGATTCAGATAGTGATATGGATACAGATTCTTCTGGTGTATACTGCAGTTGGAATATATTACTTATAAAATTGCGCTGGATTTTCTACATATTTCTCCCCTATTTTTTATTCTGGAAGGGTGAAAAAAGGAGAGGCGTTATTATTAATTTTTGCGTAGATTTGGTTAAAAAAACATCTCATTGTATTAAATAAGACACGATGTTGTCTTTTATTACCAGTGTAAAGAATGTACAATTTCCGTTTTATGTAGGTAGTAGACGTTCGAGGTCTGAAATCTAAAATATACTTTTTTTTAATAGGTCGCTCGAAATTCAACGATTTTGATTCAAACAAGGTGTAAATAGTGTGAAAAACTATGTTGCAACGCTGTATAGTTTCACTATAAAAATATAACCTACAATTTTCAAAAGTCAAGCTACAGTAGTAACTTTTGTTTTTTTGATAGTGTTATCACACTCCCCTTAGATTTCCATGATTTGTTCTAATGCAAAATAAGATGGAACAGAGCATACTAACGTTATTGCAACCGATGTTAAACGTGGTGTAAACGCTATGATACAACCGATCATATAAATCTGGTTTCGTAACGCTACAACACGTCATCATTTGGTGCGACGTTGTAAGACTTGTTTCATAAAGCGTGTAAACAAATAAAGTATTTAGAATGTCAAACTAAGCCAAGCAAACTTTTATTTTGACTTGCGACTTAAATACCTATGTTAAATTTTAAGGTTATTGCAATTCGCTTTTTTAGGTGCATTAATAGCTAAAAATTCTTCGAACGATTGGTACTTACTGGATTTTACTGTTCGAACTTTACATACAACCATAAAATATACGCTGTAACTTCTATTTTGTATAACGTTCTCCAGAACTCAGGATTGATAAAACCAGTAGTTATCAAAGTGGTTTGAGAAGCTCGTGTAAACTCACTTTGATAATATGTTATCTATAATAACTAACAGTGTGACTAGCATCCTAGTATCGGAATATATGCTAATCCCGACAGATATAAAAAATACAGCGAATGCTTCACTGCTAATTGCGATTTATAAAAATACCGGCTAAATTGTCGAACAAAATAGATGGTAAAGTCACGGCAAAATCTCTTCCGCTGTGGGGGTGAAATTGTTAGAGAGAGACAAACTTAACATACCAACTTCCATAATAACCCTGATAATTACAAATGATATATCTATGTTAGTGAAATACACGCTGTTGGGTTGTTAGAACTGCCGAATAAATTACAATGTTGTCAGCTCTTCTGTTTACACATAACTTCTAATTTTGACGTTTTCCACATTTTGAGATTTTCGATTCGTGTGGCTTGCATTGTTCTATTATAAAAACAACTGTTCTTTTCATAACAAATCCTTGTGTCATTTGTAAAAGTATTGTTACTTAGTTGAGAACGAGTATTTCCATCAAAAACTAATTTTCAAAATAAATGTAAACAATATAACCTAAGTATTATGTTGACGTCGAATTTCATACGTTTGGCAACAATGTTAAGCGCTGACGTTTATCCCCACATTGGAAAAGAGTTTGCCGCGACTATATAAGTACGCAGCCGGGATACGCTGTAATTCCAGCGCATTTTAGCTACAAATAAATAGCAACAATTTATTTGCAGGGTTTATTGGGGTTAGTGTGATTAATCGAGTAATTTGAAAATGTAAACTTTATTACAGATAATTAAAACACTTATCTTTTGGGTTTTTTAAATCGTGTATTTTTATACGTATATTTTATATACATTTAAACGGTTCGATCACAATTACAGTTATCATAAATACCGGAATATAGATTTTTGAGTTATAAATTAATTATACTCTATGAATCGTTTAAACCGATGCGTAACTTGGCCACAAAAAAATTCAACTTTTTTCAATATTTGAATAACGATCAACTTTATAAGAAAAGGTGTAACCATTTTTTACATAACTTTTCGCAATACAAAGCCAAATAAGCGTTAAAAATTAAAAAATAAGATTTAAAATGGTTAAACTGTATTATCGATATTTCTGTAGAAGCGCACAACTTAGGAATTTTTTTTCATGTTAGCATCTAGATGTCTATTAATCTCTACCTGACATGAAGATGTAAACGTCATTCTGACATAAAACTCTTGTTGTTTTCAGAATGTGACCAGTTTTCATTGTGAACGTATACGAAGGCGTTTAATAATTATACGGTATACTATGATTGGAAGATAATGACTATACCATACATACTTCTGAAAGTAATATCTTGGCCCCGGGTTAGTTTGGTACATCCTTCGTCGTCTGCAGTAATACTTGTGTCATCAGGACAGATGCCTTTGTCTCGTTAGAGCTCACTCTAAATACCTGTTAATTAAGTAATACGTCATTATGTAGTTTTGGATACAAGCCAGCCCCAGCCCCCGATACGGGACTGCAAAGCCAATGGACCAGTAATTAGCCCATGCCTCTTATTGCCTTACCTACACATTTAGGTCAAGGTCACCCCTTAACTGGTTCGCTAGCAATAAGGCCTGGATCTCGTACTAGGTCGACACCTGGGGCTATCCAAAAGACAGCGCCCTTCAACGGTGGGCGGTCACTAGCCGCCACCGTGTCATGAGCCCATGCTAATTAACTATTAAGCATTAACTGATACAATAAGGGCTTAATACGACAATAGGTAGTTAGCAAACAATATAAAACATATTCACTTCAGTAAACACTCTCAACTTTTTAAAATAAACACATTGTAAGAACTCGAGACCACCCTTATCCAACGTCTATCGCACCACTGATATTCTAGACCATCCTCAATATAACCCTCGCTTTGCTTTTGAATTATGACGGGTCGGCTAGATATTAAGCTTTTGTTAAATAAGGATGTCAATCATAATGATCTCTTTATACAGGGTTATTACAAATGATGTTCCCAATTTCAATTATAAATATTACTGGATTAATCTGTTTTAAGACCATTTCACTTGGTAACACTGGAAAGAAAAACTCATAAAGTTTCGTTTACATTGGTTTAGGTACGTATGTGCTGTTTGTTAAAGTCAATTGTGTAATGGCTGAGTTTGAAGACAGGAAAGCATTTTGTGTGTTGGATTACCGCATCAATAAATCAGTTATTAGTGTGCAACGACACTTTAGAACCAAATTTAATGAAGATCCTCCTAGCAATCACTATTCGAAAGTGGTAAAGCATGTAAGGTAAAGTTTTACGCGTACTCGACAGAAATCTAGTGTTAAATGCAGCAGAGAGCTTGGTATACCACAGCCAACAGTGTAAATATCAAGCCTTACAAAATTCAGCTTGTTCAAGCATTAAAACCAAACAACAAAAGTTCTAAGACTTTCATTTGGTGAGAACATGCAGGCCTTGATGGAAAATGGAAACTTTGTAAAATGGTTAGCCTTTAGTGGTGAAGCCACAATCCACTTGTGTGGTAAAGTGAATAGACATAATGTCAGAATATGGGGCTCGGAGAACCCACACACCTACATCGAGCACATGCGCGATTCTTTGAAAGTTAATGTGTTTTGTGCTATCACGTATAACAAAGTGTACGGGCCTTTTTTCTTTGTTGGACAAACAATAAATGGAATAATTTTGTTGTATATGATGACGGAATGGCTTCTACCGCAATTAGAACAAGAATACCCAAATTTCATTCTGCAATTAGACAGCGCACGTCCACATTACTACTTCGGTGTTAGGCCTGAACTTCGAAATCGGTGGCCTGACAGATGGATCGGTCGTGCTGGTCCAAATGATGGTGCACTCTTGAACTGGCCTCCAAGATCTTGGGGCATCACCCTCTGTGATTTGTTCTTGTGGGGATACATCAAAGATAGATACCGTTACCAGAAAGCATACCTGAGACAACAACGGATTACCCGAGCCAATGAAACAAGACACTCTTAACAAAGTATGGCAAGAGTTTGAATACAGCCTTGACAACTGTTGTATCATAAGCGGTTCCCATATCGAACATTTTTTAATTCTTGACACCTGGGATGAAACTTTTTGAGTTTTTCTTGAAATGTAACCATTTTATTTTTTTATATGATAAATAAAACCAGATTTATGTACACTTGAAATCATGAACATCATTTGTAATAACCCTGTACTTAGCATTCACAATTTAAAATATCGGTCTTACACCTTTTTGGAAATTAACAAAAAAATTATTAACGTAAATGTCATGTGGTCTCAAAAGACAATATTTTTATACAATAGACATATAGAATTCTCCTGTTATGGTAAATTCTCTTAGTTTTTTAGATTTTGTGTTTGGAATGACTATAAAAAATGCCGTGGCCAGATCTCATATCACAAATCTTTAGATTGTAAAGCTCATTTTTGCGACAAGCTCCCGTAACACCAATGGCAAGAGCGACCTAAAAAAGATTTATATAAATTAACAAGTTACATTCTAATTTTGTTATTGTCCCTTGCATGCTAACGTGGGCCGCCTTTTGAATACTTTCTGTTCACATGAAATAATAATAGTTAGACTAAATGGAATTATGTATTTTTTTTTATTTATTACAAGAAAAAATGCAAAAATAAATTAACAACCTTAAAAAACCTAACAAAAGTGATTCATCAAAAATAAATCTTATGTATTTTTTATATAAAAAAAAAGTTAGTTGGATAATCCAGGTAGCGCTTCAATCTGGGACCTTGCGTTCTATAAAAGACAAAATCCGCCAGAGGCGTAACACTAGAATTTAGCTTGTATTTATTAGATAGTCGTTATTTATTAATAAAGATAGAATTAAGAAAAATGGAATTAAGCCATATAATTTTTTTTCGTCGGTTCAGGAATTAAATAACAAACAATTGCACTTTTTCGTAAATAAATCGCACAAAATGTATTTTTTGCGTTTTTGGATAACTCATGTGGGTACAGAGATTATTCTCTTATCATTAAAGTTGGGAACACTTTTGATAATGCCGCAATAAGTGTGCTATTTTCATTGACAAAAACTTAATTGTCAAATTTAACAGGTACCCGATAGGGCTGTTTTTCTCGCGTGACTTGCGCATTGGTGGGTACAGTTTTGACGCGTGATCGGTCTGTCAGTTATCAATTTCAGTTAACCTAAACCAGAAACTTAAAACACATTATAAGTGATTAGAGGTTTTATGGCTTAAATAATGTTAAGGTACGTTTAATAACACTTTAAAAGATATTCGCTATATAAACAGATTGTTAAATCACAAATAGATTTAAAAATTATTAAATAATTTTTAATTACATATTTACCTTTGAACTTATTCGTTCATAACAAAACTTATAATAAACACAAATAGATTTAATTAAAAGACGTTTTTTCTATATTTTGAACTATTTATTATTTTGTAAACAATTAATCTACAACTACTAGGATGATTTGAATTCTCAACACAGACATTCATCTATTTTTTTTTCAGAAATATGGCTTCCTCATTACCTGTAACAAAAGTACAACTGCTGGAAACAGATGTACCAGGTGCGTCCTTTTCCTTTAAACGATGTATTTTTCTTATTTTCGGCACTCATTTTCACAAATCTTAACACTAATACGGCTTTTTAAGTGTGTGCTCAAAAAATAACCGTAACAAATTATAAAAATTTTACTTTCAACTGACAGCTCTGTTTGACATTCTTTACCCGCTTCTGAGCATGCGCCAATGAAATTCGCCGAGAAAAACACTGCTATAAGCATTGATTGCTACTATCTACATCGTCCTCGCTTAAATTTAAAGCAAAACTCGTTGTCGAAGTCAAACTCGAGCTAATTCAATTAATAAATAAAAATCCCATATGGTGCGAACTTTAATGGTGACACTATATAAAAAAATTCTAATAAGAAAATAAATGCTAATACATAATGCAATTATATTATTGCCCCCGAAATAAAATTGGTTTCTCACGGGATCACTTACCTACTTCAGATTGTCTCTTTGATATAAAATGTAATCTTATATTAAAATATTTTAAGATGACTGATTCTACCAAAAAAATATATATGATTATTGTTACAGTATAAAATATGTTCTTGTTTATATGACCTTTTCCTCACACAAGGGTCATTGGCAGCAATGCGCATTACGAGTCTCCTCTCTTTCCTTGTCTAAGCTCTAACTACAATGATTACTACATTACAGTGGCGACAAGCAGCGATTAGCTCCGCCCATCTGTCATTAAGAGGCAACATTTTCGGGGGGTAGGTATTGCATAGCTGCGATAAAAGAATCTTTTTCTTTTTCGATGTGGCCTCTTTTCACTATGAATGCATTGCAAAAGGGGTTGGATAATTATACAATAAAAATGTATTATTTCATTTCCACTTTGTAGGGTGGAAGGTCATAATATGTTTTGTTAGTGCTTATTTGTAAAAACCATTTATTTGTAAGCGAATATTGTTTATTTTACAATACAACCTAAAAAACAATAATTATTCAATTCAATGCCTACATCTACTTAGTAATAGATAATTTAACTCATGTATAAAAAATCGTATGTCGCAGTGCAATTATCACTTTGACAGTGGCAAACGTTACATACAATTTTTACAGCGACAAATGAACTTACTACAAGAATATTTCATTATTGTTTTTACTCCTTAATATGCAATACTTAAAAAAAACTCCAAAATAGCACGGCAATAAAACTGTGAATGAACAAACTAGTGCTTTATGGGGCCCCGTTACACCACACAATTAAGTTTATTATAACACTTTATATTTTTATTTACACTATATTTACAAGAAACAAAATTAACATCAATAATTACTTTCTTATAAGGCAAAACCGAGACAATCTAAATACAAAACACACGCTGCTTAAACGCCAACAAAGAAAATTTGCCTCTTAATGGCGGCCGTACACCACGTGACTAGCCTGGCCAATAAAAATCGATTGGCGCCACTGTTTATAGACCAAGCTGGTAGCGTAGTGGTGACACAACCTGCTTAGCATTCGGGAGGTAATGGGTTCGATTCCCGTTACCGTCTACCTTGTATGAGGTTTTTTCAGGGGGTTTTCCTCATACACATGTAGCGGCGTGGTCACTGCGTATATGCACACCATGTGCGACTACTTAGGCGAATGCTGGGGTAGTATTTTCCCCCTCAGAACCCTAACTCCGTTCCTTCCGATCATATCCTGACAACACCCATCCTTAATGCCACCATGCATATATACTTAATGTATGTATGCATGCTGGGAATCCGTGATTGTGGCTGAAGGAGCTCGAGCAGCCCGCCCTCCCCCTTGGGGAGGAATGAAATACGTGCCCTTTTCCTTTTCGTTACTGTTTGTAGTAGTCTCTGTATAGCATTAACCTCTTGGCCACGCCACCGTTAGGAAAATAAGTTTATTAGGTGCTGTGTTCATGGCACTCACGCGTATTATGTTTCACATTTTGTGTGAATAAAAAATAGGAAACACAGCAGAGTTGTTCACGTGAATATTATCTAATTTATTACTTACCTTTGTTGCTAAATATATATTGTCTGGAGCATTTTGTAAAAATTTTCGCTTGTAAAGACTTTCGATTTCTTAGTTATGTATCAGAACAGCGTTTTAAGAATACTTTAAGTTTTTTGTATCTGGATATATCTGTACCATTTTATATTTATTGTTGCTTTTAGTATTGGAATATATTTTCCATTATGTTGAATTCCATTTTTCTAATAAATCACAAAAAAACGCAATTAAAATATTTTTTAACAAGGAACCCAATTCTTTGTTTGGATCCAATCCATAAACAGTGGGCAATATTTTTCTATTCATTGTTTGATTTTTCTGGTAACAGGTTTTCCACTATTTTATTTGCATGTTTTGCAATTTCAGGTGGCGTATTTGCATACCTTAATTCTGGATCACTCAATAAATTCATTATAAATAGATTTAAAACTTTACAATCGTTGCTATAATGAAGTTAACAAATAATTGTATGGCAAACCTTGTTACAGGGTAACAGCTGACAGTCGACAATATGAGAAAATTTTTCTGATCACAAGAGACTAGAACAGAATGGATTGAAATTGCATAGGGCCAAAAGTGTTGCAGAATATTTCTTCAGCCTCAATAGAAGGAATGTTAATATTATGTTATTAAATTTGATTTTAAAATTGTAAAATTCAGTATTGATCGTGGAGAAAATTTTTTTTCAAGACGACATCTAAGTTTAAATGGCTGTTAAGGTCTATCCGACATGAAGGTTTAAACGTCTATCTAACATAAATCATAACTGCTGCTTTTTCGATGTTGCCTCTTTTCATTATGAACGAATTGCAAAAGAGGTTGCATAATTATCCAAAAAAAAAATGTATTATTTCATTTCTACTTTGTAGGGTGGAAGATCATCATAAATTTAAAGTATTTATATTACATTTTTTTATAAACTAATGTGATTGCAAAATCATTAACGCATAATAAACCAATAATTTTACATAAAGAATCAAATACATCTTCAAACCAATTTTTTGTAGAAAATTGCATAGCATTTACTGACTTCTTAAAACCAACCTATTCGCGATTAGATATCGCTACTTGTATGAGTTGAGGACTTCCAATTTGTCTATTTCGACCTGGTATAAGTATATGTTATTAGAAAGTGGTTATATATTTACAAGTTTATAAAATCAGATAATGTTATCAAAAAACAATTTAAACTATTATAATGAGAAAATCACAAAGTACAGTGGTATATAAAATTAAATTTACTAGTGCATGTCCTTATGTGCCTTGTCTACTATAAGTAGATTAAGCTCACAGATAAACGAAAACAGATATCTTATGCTTACCACATAAACTACCTTATAAAATTGGAACTCACTTTGGGTCGGTATAACAGGTTTGTGGACAGCTAGTAAATACCTTCACCCTCTATCCAGTAATAGGACAGAAACCCAAAAATCTGTGACCATTTTATTTATTTAATTAAAATGTGTAGTATGTAGTATCACTGTAAATGCTGACAAAACAGTAATTATGATTTCTAACTAGAATTTAATCCATAATTTACAGTTTTAAGGACATAGAAATATTTCCGTTCTGTATATTTATCTTTCACAAATTCTTTAAGATATTTTGTTAAATTAATATATTAGGTGTACAGTTTGTAATAGGGTTCAACACCAGATTGATGAATAAAATGGTTTAAAGCTCAAGGCCTTAAAGTGTTTGCAATCCTATCTTGACGACCATTTGATTATATCACAAAATTGTCTACTAGGTTCAATAACTGATACTAAGATAAAAATTCTGAAATGCTAACAGAATTTGTACAGTTCATGTCAATTTGTTGCTTTGTGCAACAAAGCTACATATGACTCAATTGTATTTGTGTTAATAGCTCCAAAATTAAATGAAACAAAATATTTTTGTACGCAACATTTAATAAAATGTGAAAGTATAAAAATTAAAACAAATTCATACCTTTATTGTGTAGAGTACAATTAAAATAATATAATGTATATAAAACACTTACTAATATTGATAAAGTACAAATAATGATCTAACCCACTTTGTGAAATTATGAATAACATTGAGTACTATTTACTAACGTTTCCAACACAATAAGAATATGGCCGAATAATTCTTATTATGAAACATTTTGCAACTGTAGATGTTTAAATTTTGAGCAGTTATTAAAATCACAAAGATTCTAATAAGTAATGGAGCATAAGTGCTCAGTACCCTTTATGAAATGGTCGAGTTTGTAAAATACTCTTACCAACTAATCGTTCTACAACTTAGAATACGTTTACATTTACACAATACGATATTGAATACTTATGTATCACACTTGTGTAGTGCATTAGATAGTATTCAATTCTTTACAAATTAAACAGTTTGAAAAAATCTAAAAAAAAAAGTATCTAAATGTGAAAAATAAAATAATTGAAATAAAGATTTAAAACAGGGTAAAATCGTCAATAACTTGCTATAATTTAAAAACTTAATTTTCTTAGTGACAGTGTTCCGTTACATCAACTATAACAGATTTTTTCCAACCAAATAAAAAGTATCCCACTGCTGCACCAACAACCACTGCTATACAAAGCCATACGTTGTATGTCATAAATATTAACATTAAAAAGTAGGATAAAGTTATTTGTATAACATGCAAGAACGTTTGGAAGAAGTGCATAGAACTCAACATTGTTGGCCTAGAAAACAAACAAAACATTAGTTCAAATGTTTATAAGATCATTACAGTTACACGATGGAATGAATTTTATTCAAGTCACGTGTAAAGGATCTTTAAATTAGCACAGAAAAGTAAACTGTATTTAGCATTAACCAAAATTGAATTGGTTTAACCCAAGTGTTTAGTATTGTCATAGTAATGATTGTTCTAACAGCTGGCAATTTTAAATGATAACCTTAATTCAATTTCGCAAATGCCTATTAATAATATGTGTTGCTGGTCTAAATACTATAGAAAGGTGCATTTTTCAGAGAATTCCATTAGGTGTTGTAAGACAATTATTAATACCAAGCAAAGAAAAATTAGCCATAGATTATGATACAATTTAGTGTGTATCTACTGTTAATTACTCAGAAGAAATTTTATTTCTAATTAATTAATATTACCATAAATACAGCGGGCATCTTCATGCAAAGCTTATGTAAATATTCACATACTAAACTTACGGTTGTTTATGGATGACTTCACCAACCATACTGGACAAGAACGAAATATATAATTAATAACGTCACAAACATATTTTAATTAAAAGTACATAATTATATACTTACTGTACAACTTGATTATCTTCATTAACTACATTTTTTTCTGCCGGAAAAGTTACTGCTCTATATTGTAATGCATTATATGTTTTCCAAAATAAATATTCCCTAAAATCTATTATAGAACATATAAATAAATAAAAATTTTACTCACCTATAATATTTTAATCCTTCATAAATAGCAGCCATAAAAAAAATTCCTATCATAGAACCTACAAGACCTCCAACTGTTTCAAATTTCCAATTCTCGAATAATACTGTTTCGGAAATTCTAAAATGAAACTAAATAAACTTTGCAATATCTGTTTACTAAAAAAACATACAGTCATCATCATTTCGTGACCACCCCCATGACCACCATTATGATCTGTCCCATCATCTTCATGGGTTCTAATATCTGGATGGTGGGGATACATATCAGTCTGTGTTTCATGCATTTCATGATGATGGTGAACGTAGCCGTGCTCCATTTTCAGTAAAACTAAATGTAAATAATTGTGTTAGATACTGTCTAGCGGTCAAGTACAATGGATGTTGTGGTGAGGTTAACCTCAAGTAGGCACATATATGAGCAAAATATTTACTTAGTAAATCTGTGGTCATATGTAACAAGGGTATAAATAAAATTTACCAATTTTTCAGAATGCAATTTAAATGACATTAGGGCTTCAATTAGGACTTATAGTCGGGTAACGACTTCGTAAGAAGTTTCTAACCGTAATACCATTAAGGTTATAACTAAATTTATAGGGCATGTATTATATAATCAGATGATACAAAGTACAGAATGTATGTATAATGTAGAAGCCACTACGTAAACCCGAGCAATAACATTATAAAAACTTATCATAGTGCACTATAAATTAACTTTGAATATATATAGCTATCCCTATTGTATGTCACCGCTGAATCGTAATATTTGGGCATAGTATTCTATTAGTATTGCAATAAAGTACATATTCAGAAAAAAACTTTTGAGATACAGCAACATTGTTGCAAAATATTCGAACTACTGATGGGCACAGTTGAATAATTTCAACCATCAAATGATGTGCGATTGAAATGTTTCTACAACCGATTGACTATTTGAACTATTAATGATCCTTCATATGTGCTCCTCCTACCTATTTCAAATAGTAAATTGGTAGTAAGAAATTCCACTCGTGATCCTTTGCGAGCATGCAAACATAACACAGCATACAAATGAACACTCATTGAAAGGTAATATTCGAAATTAGAATGTAGTTCGTATAAATCGCCATCACGTCATCTTACCATAAAGCAAATTAAGTCGTACAATCACATTGACATGAACATGAAATCCGAATTTCGGGGCATAGGTATGAAATGAATAGTGGAAAAAATTCTGGATTTTATTTTATCCTTCTTTACAATACACTACTGTTTTTAATAAATGCAATGATTTTAACATGATCCATATACAAATAATAAATTTCAACAATGTGAATGAATAAAATTAGTGTGTGAAAATCGAAAGCAAAATGTGTTTTAATAGTAACTTTTCCATCATGCGACTGTTTCATTTTCTTTTAGCGTTCCACTATTTTTACTAAAAACAACAAGCATTTATTGTGCAAATGTTTCCATGTTTATTATTTTTTCAATCTTAAATTAACATTTGCTTAAGTTACTGTTTTTGAATAAAATCATTCATTCATGCATTATTCAAGAATTCATTATTTAAGAATAAGATATAATTAGGCAAAATATGCAAATTAGTTAATATCCTAATGTAATAGGTGATTAGCCTGTATTCATACAACTGTAATTATTAATTTTTAAAAATAAACAAAAACTCAAATGATAAATTGTTTAAATGTAATTACCTGAGATATCGATTTTATGCACACTGCACTAGTAACTATACCTGAACAAAAGTTAATTTTATAACAATCATATCAGTCGCTCAAGTTTTGTTTAATCGAATGTTTCTTAGTCAAGTAGATGATAAGAACTTAATACTTGGTTCTATTTCAAAGTGTAATCATAGTGTTAATATTTGCATGAATTAACAGTAAACTTATGCTTTTGTTATGATTTATAATAAAATTAATTTTGCATATTTGTTACTTTCGAACCATTTTTAATGCTGTAATGTTGTAAATTCTTATTGAAATCATGAAATACTTCCTTTTTCTTGCAACTTAAATAAAATAGTTTGCTCTTTACACAGACAATAAGGTACAATCTGTTAACAAGAGTAACCAGGATGTAAATTAAATACCTAGTAAATTTGAACCAAAGGATTTCTTCGCGAAGGCAAGTATTTAACTGATGTAACACGTAACATATCAAATTAAGTACTATAATAATTACCTTAGTTTTTTTGTAGAAAGTAACATATAAATTCACTAACCTTAAAATTGATGTCTAAATCTTAAATCAAATTTATTAACCTAAAATACTCTGGAATTAAAAAACCTAATCTGGAGCAGTTTTCTTAATGAAAGTTCACTTCACTTAAATAATATGAAAACTAATTAACTATTCAACCTTTCACTTACGCAATTGACAAAGAAAACACATAATATCATTGTCCTTTTTTAATACATGAATAAAAAGAAAAAGATAGATACAATGGGTTAACCATTAATAATAGGTTATTGTTGTTTTGAGGTTACATTTTATTATAATAAATCATATCTCAACTTATTTTTAATTTCTATACTCCTTGTCCTTGTGCTGATCGAATACTTCCACCAACCGATGAATTTGGGTCGTATGGTACATCCATTTCAATTTCATCATCATCCTCTTCATCATGTGTTTCCGATTCATCATCATCATCATTGTCATCTTCATCATCATCTTCCTCCTCTTCATCTAGTGTCTGTGGCACAAAATTATTTTAAAACAAGTTTAATTATGAAAATAATTACCTCAGTAGCAGTTTTTCCTATCGGTAATAAATCATTGTTTCTTTGGGCAATAGAATTCAACTGTAATATATTAACCTGAGAAAATTTGTTTGGTGTAAAATAATTAAATACCCAGTGTTGGTGATCTTGTTCTAATTGTTCTACTTCTGCTTCATCATCACAAGGCTGATTAACATTAAACCATAATGGATCTACTAGTTTTGGTTTTAAAGTAGGAAATAAGGGATATTGAAACATTAAACACCAATTTTTGTAATATTAGTTTCTAGTAAAAATTAAGAAGAAAGAGTATCCTATTCTTATATATTTGAATTTTTAAGGTTATGTAATAATAGTTGACTGCTTTTGGGTTATGTTTTATTTTTTTTACACGCTTAAAACATTTGCTTACATCTACAGGCAGACCGTGGTTTATCTAAAAACAGTTATTTCGAATCTTAAATAGTTCATCGAATTTTGTAAAAATTCAGTGCTCCCTTTTTATATCAAAAAATAAAAATATGTTATATACAGTTCCCCGCTGTTACAGCCTAAACAAATGTTTAAGACTTCTAGGAGTGGTCAGAGACAGTGGTTGGTTTACGAATCGCAGCATATACGATGAATTAAAAAAAAAAACTTTTTAATTTCTCTATGGAACTGTGATACTTTCTACTCAAATTTCCATAGCCTTCTTCGCTTCTGATCTACAGGGTGGTTTTGATTTGTTGTACGGGTAAAGTTATTCTTTAGGTAAAAACTGTTTCTTTTATAATGATTTTTATGTAGAATCTAGTGCCGTATTCAGTTTGTTTCTGGGATCTACCATTTAGCTATAGTAATAAACGAAATTTATGCTTTCTTAAATACAAATTCGATTCGGCTTATGATTAGCTTTTCAAAAATATATGTATAATACTGTATAGTTACTTTCAAAAGCGGGTACAAAATATGAATTTCTTTTTCCGTACTTACTTGTTGCAGACTTTGAAAAACAATGCCGTAGTATTATTAATAAAAATGCAATCAGTATTGTTTGGATAATGTTATCCTTCAATAATACTAAAATATCTGGTATGAAACACCACGCGACCTTCCAACCTACAAAATGGAAATTTTAAGAAATGAAATAATTTCAATAACATTTTTTTAGGACAGTTATGCAACCTCTTTCATAATAAGTTCATTACGAAGATAGGCAACATTGTAAAACCTAAAACAATTTATTATCTATGTCAAACAGACGTTTAAAACTTCACGTCAGGCAGCAATAGATGCTAACTTAAAAAATTAAAAGAAATGAAATATGAAATAAAATAAGTTTTTTAGGATAACTATGTAACCTTTTTTTATACGTTCATAACGAAAACAGACAACATTGTAAAAACAAAAAACAATAATCTACTTGTGTCATAATGACGTTTAAAACTTCATGTCGGACTGAGATTGACATAAATACATATTAACTTCAAAAAAAAATTCCAAAGCCGCCAGACATCAATAATATTGTTTAACAATTTTCGTTCATATTTACTTTATTTTTAGATTTACCATAATTTATGTTAAGAAACTTTATGAAGAAAAGTTATGCAAAATTAAATTTTCTTTAAACAACAGGTTTATACTTTTCCTTATAAAATGAATCGTTATTCAGAGATTGAAAAGACACTAACTTTAAATTCTACATTAGGAATTTTTTTGTCGCTAAATTACGCGTCGATAAAAAAATTGTATAGAATATAAGTAACCGACACGATTAAGGTTTACATCTAGGTATTTTTATATTTGTGAGGTATGCAGATGTTTTAGAAATATTTGATAAAAACCAAAAACTGCCCCTAACCTCCCTCTCCGCCGCTGAATTTCTTCCAAAATCTAATCAGCTGTAAGTGAAATAAAGACAAGCTTAAATCCAGAGTACACACAGACGCACGTGTAGGTTGGAAGGTAATGTTATATAATATTTAAACAATGTAACAGTAAAATTGAGCAGGTAAGATCAAAACATATTTGGAAAAACATGTTATAAGCTATAAATTAGATTATTTTTAGTATACCCCCAAATAAAAAATCTGGCAATGAAACGTCAGGAGATCTTGCCGACCATTTGATAAAACCAATATTCCCAATCCAAACATGACCCGCAGTTATACTTAGAAATGCATTTGCCTCCTGGGAATTGGGGCCGTAAGCTTTCTTTCATAAACTATACACATTCTACTTTATTGCTTAAATGTTTAATTATTCGGATTGTGTCACTTACTCCTTAATGTACCGGATGAGTCATTAAGGAAGGACGCCGGCTATATCCCAGAAACGGCTTATGTTACGACTTCAAAAAAAAAAATTCTTCAGTAAATGTGGCCAAGAGAAAATGCTGGAAATAATTTTAAAGTTTGTAAATAGACCGCTAGGTGGCGTAACTGCTGTAGTAAATTAAAAAATGTCTAATAAGTAACAGAAACTTAAGGAAAAGGTATATTGGAAATATCGTAGTTGTATTTTTGGGACAATTTTACCCATTTTTTGTATAAGAAGTTTTTCTCTAACTTCACAAGTTTTCCGTAGGGGGAGCTGCGAAAGTTGTCAGACAAACACGTAATTGACTTCGGAATTTTTTTTTGGAAGTCGTATCATAAGCGGTTTCTGGGATATAGCCGGCGTCCTTCCTTAATGACTCATCCGGTACACATAGAATTTCTTTAAGTTGTTTAGAGGTGAACGCTCGACTGGAAATTGAAAAATCTGTGGTTCGATTTTCCAGCTCTAGAAGTTTTTTATATATATATTTTGTGTTAACGTACAACTGTCATATAAGAGGCAGGCAAAAAATCTCCTGTTCAGAAACAAAATATTTAATAGTAGTAGATTCTTTAGTTTCATAAAAAAGTAGCATAGTGCCGCGAATACCTCGTGTTTCTATATTTTGTAATAACCGAGATACTCACATTGGTGCAACCAAAATGGGACACATTTGATGCCAACATCCTTAATCCCTATTCATTCTAAAAAATGAATAACACAATTTGGCTCCAAGGTATACAAATGCTTTATGACAAAATGAAAACAGCAATTTTAATTAATGAATTATATAGTTACTACAATAGTTATTAATGTCATAAGGCCGATATGTAGCAAATACGCAAGTCATTTATTTGCATATGGGCCGTTTGTCGTTCAAATATTTTCATAATATCGCAATATGCAACAAGTTGTGGAATTTTGTTATCTTCATGTTATTTTAATTTCGGAAAACATAAATAAAAGTTGGTCTAGGCGCGTTATATATATCATAACTATTGAGGGGAGAGTATTGTTATAGAATTATAACATATAGATATTACGAAAAAAATTGAAATGTATTTATAACATAAATTATTCTGTTCCTTGTTTTTTTTAATTTGGTTAAATACATATTTTAATTAGTTACACCTTAGCTTTATTGCCATGTAGTAGCTCACTATTATAGCTCTAAATTGGTTCAAAAAACCTTCATTATCAAATTTTACATTATTAAAAAAAAAATGGAGTCATGTCCTTTTAAAGAACAAAATAGTATAAGAAACTATTTTCATGGGATGCCTTTTTACCGCATGAGTTGAAGTCAGTGCGATGAAATGTCATGCCCTTATAGTATTTTTTGTAATCGTTACTTTTAATACATAAACAAACAGCGGTACATAACTAAATATATAAACTTTTTTGTTTATGTGTTTAATTTGACATTTGTCATCAAATATTTCAAAATCTAATTTTTTTCTAATTTTATGTAAACGATTACTTACAACAAATTTAGTTCGCAACACGTGCGCTGTCACATTTTTGTGCCCGGCCTTATATTTTATCCCTCGGCTACGCCTCGGGTAAAAAGAACGGCCGCGCACCAACAAATGTGTAAACAGCGCACTAGTTACGCAAATAACTATTTGTATATTTATCTTAAAATAATTGAGTAAAAGTAAATTTTTTTGTCACCCTAGAATGCCAACTTTCATACAATTTTGCATATTTGGCAACATTGGGATTTCGTCTGGTTTAATTGTATAAAAATTATTAAAAATTTATTTAGTATTAAAGACTAAAGAGTTACAAACAACTCCAAATAATATCAAAATAGATAAAGAAAAACAAATAAGTTATACTCCACAGTATCAATAGGTACTTAACCTTGATCATTTATTTTCCAATTGTGAATTATCAGTAAATTCATGATGCAAATAAGACAGGTGTAGCCAGGAGGTTATGTTATATTTACACCTCCCGACCGAAGAGAATAAGACAGCCAATCAAATTTTTATCCAGAATGTAGCGCCATACTCAAATGCAGAGTTAATCATCCTCGGTGACAAATGCAAACAAAATAAAAAAAATTGTAATATATAATACAAAATTATAATAATCATACACTAATAAAAATATATAATTCTTAATAGACGAAAAAAAATCAATTTCTATATCGATTAATGAGTTGTAAAGGAAGATTATTCACTGGGAATATATATTTTGGATATGTTTATGATTGGTGTTAACAAATGCTACTGCGCATCTTTCGTTTATTTACATCATTAGTAAATTTACATAAAAGAATTTCCGAAATGAACGGTATACGAAATGTTGTGGACGATACATCTGGCAGCATATGATTACCTTATTTGTGTACACACACAAAAAATTGTCCATTCATTTTAAGTACCACAACAATTACATTATGGTAAAATCATGTACAGGATTTTTTTTAACGTCCAAGTCCTACGTGACCGCGGATGTTGGGCTACTAAACTCAAAAAAATTGATAATAAAAAAAATCCAAAATTTATAGAAACGTTAAAGTCAGCCGATTTCTCGTATCGCCAATAAAAAGCAATTTACCTTTCTTCACTATACTTGATATTCATATATAATACCAATTGTGCGTCCAAAATGATCGATAATTCGGGAAAAAGCGGTGTTGCCTGGAAACTACATGAGTTGGTTTTCCCTGTTGGTTAAAAGTTAAAAGAGCCCTCCTCCTTTTTAACCAATAGAGAAAACCAACGAGTGCGGTATAAGGAAAGGGATTAATTTTGATGCACACGTGGTATTCGGTAGTGTGTGTGTATGTATGTATGTATGTATGTATGTATGTATGTATGTATGTATGTATGTATGTATGTATATATATATATATATATATATATATATATATATATATATATATATATATATATAATAAGCAAACATACAAAACTTGAGTTAATTATATAAAAGGTTACAAAATTTAATAAATAAACAAAACCTTTATTTAATTAATCACAAATTTACCTTTAAAAAACGACAACACTTTTTAATTACTAAGCGTGTAACAAGATTAAGAAAACGAACAATACTTGCGTCCAAATAAATGCCTGATTTTTCACTGTACTCTTTCGGAACACCCTTTTCAATACTGCTATCAATGGTTTCTCACAAAATTTTACGAAATCGTTTCATTTTTACAATAAACTTAACTTAAATGTTTTAACGTGGCTGTCATAATTTGACAAATGCGTCTTGTTCATGACTAGAATAGCTCTGTTACTATGGTTTCTTTTGAGTATGATGTCATTTCAGTTGAATTACCGCTGTAATTCATAAAGTACAATGGGATTATCGCTGTAATCCTAACGAAGTTGCATTGTACAGGGTGGCAAAGATAATAGTTTAGTTGCTATTTGTTTACGTATTTGCATATACTTGCACGCTAAAATGAAGCAATGTTTTTAGCTTCCATTTACTACTTTCGCGCATCTTTTCTGAAGGTCACAGTTCTTAACATTTGCAAATACCTCTACATACGCGAGCATACAAAGTAAGGGTGATGCAAACATTACAAGCTACATGCTACGAAAAACGACAACATTTTTCAGTGGAATAGTAAATTTTATGAACAGATTGAAGGTGTAGCAATGGGTAGTCCCCTTAGTCCTGTTATAGCTAATTTTTATATAGAAAAATTTGAAACATTAACGTTACAAAATACACCTAAAAAACCTTCAGTTTGGTATAGATATGTAGATGACACATTTGTTATTTGGAGACATGGAGAAGAAGCACTGCATGAGTTTTTGGTTTTTATAAATGGTATACATCCTAGTATACCATCCACGTCAAAAAATTAGTGTAATTAAATCTTTAGTAGATCGAGCAAAACGAATTTGTGACCCTTAATTTTTGAATAATGAATATAAATATTTAAGAAAATCCTTACAAGATAATGGATATTCACTTACATATATTAATAATGTTATTACACCTTCTAGGCGTAACCTTAAAGAAAAACCAGTTCTTAATGTTGGTACTGCTTTTCTTCCTTTTATAGCTAATGTTACAAATAGAATTGAAAAAATCCTAATCGAATATGGCATTAAGACTATTTTTAAACCTACAAGAAAAATTAACGAACATTTAAGATCACCTAAAGATGTGTCAAACCCTTTGTCATCTTCCGGAGTGTATAAGTTATCTTGTTCATGTGGAAAAGTATACATCGGGACCACAAAACGTAGCTTTGATACAAGATGCAAAGAACATATGTGATTTTGTAGATTGGGTCAATCAGAGAGGTCTGCTGTGGCTGACCATGCCCTGCATAATCTAAATCATGACATTCAATTTGACAATATGGAAATATTGTCAAGACAAACTCATTATTATGTTCGTTTGCAACGTGAAGCTATTGAAATATATAAACACCCGAATAATTTTAATAGACAAGAAGAAAATCTCCGTTTAATAGGTTTTGGCATCTTATAATTAAAAAAAAAGCATAATGATACGTCTTAATTTTGATTTTAATTTTAACTTTTGGTATGTCTAGGTTTTTTGCTGTGTTTTTCCTAGACCTTGAAGCAAATGCTTTACCAATTATATGTTGAATTACCACAGCACTATTATTTAACATAAGTAGTTGAAATTAAATGAAAATTGAAAATTACAAAGAACATTCTGCATTGTGCTTTTCATTGTTAATAACACTTCCAATTATTGATAAAGATATCTCTTTGTTAGATTTAACTGGGTTATTTTATTTGATGTAATGTTTGGATTTGTGAATGCTTCTATCATTTTAAAATTGAAGTTTTTCACAACTTTACACTTACATCATAACTCGATTAAATTTTGTTAAATGTGTTGTTTGGCTGACAAATTTCATTGTTAGCTCTCGTCGTAGAGAGTGTTCTGGTTTGTCATCTTTGAGGCAGTTTAACAATATTTAATTTTTATGACCTAGTTATTCTTTACTACAATTTTATAGTTGGCTTATACGTTTCTCAAACTGTTATATTAATAGCAGGCTTATGTTTATGTTTTAATTTTTCAAATTTGACAAAGTTGTTTACTACATGTTTAACAATTTTTAACAAACATTACTACTGACGAAGATAATTGTAAGTGTTATCGAAACGTTTAGATTGTATAATTTAAAGTACACCATTAAAAAAACCCCAAAAAAAGATAAGTATTTTATTACCGAGGTAAAATTCAATGAGTTAAACAGTAGGGGAAGGAAGGGTATTACCGCCCATCATGTAACACCGCCCACCCATGTAAATCCCACAATTTTAATAAAAACGAGCCGTTTGGCAACGTTGCGTTCACGCCGTGTTACTTGGGAACCAGCCGTAAACGACGGTGCGGTTTCTATTCATTTCAGTTGTTCTGCGGTAACCAATGTGGGCAGATGTTGAATTCATGTAACTTTGGTGTTCTACGAAATAAGCTGTAAGTAGGATATTTTTATGAATATATTTTAAATTTTTGTTCAGACACTCCTTAGATTTATTTCTTTACATGATAATCTATTTTTTTGTATTTTTGTAAACCTTAACAAAAATATTTTTTCGTAAAAAAATGGCGACGGAGGTTAATATCGCCCAAGGTGGGCGGTGTTATCCTCCTCTTTGTGAAATGGGCGGTAATAGCCAACAATGAAAATTTTATATTAATTTCTAGAAATCATGCCTAATAAAGACGATCAAAAATCTCGTACAAGGGCACTATAGACTAACGAACAGCTTCAGGCTGTAATAGCTGCAGTTGAAGATGGAAGGGGAAAAAGAAGAAGTGCAAGAGAGTTTGGTAAAAATAAATTGGAGAAATTGATAATAATTTCTTACTAATGTTGTTACAGGAATTCCATATTCAACTCTAGAAGATCGACTCAAAACTTAAAACACTTCAAAAGTCCTCTTGGTCGTCATTGTACATTTACAGACGAACAGGAAACGCAGTTAGAAGATTTATGCACCTATTTGCCGATGATGTTTTATGGCATAGCTCCTCTGAGTTTACGAAAAATAGTGTATGATTTTTCATAAAAGAACAATATTCCACATGGTCTGAACAACACTAAAATGGCTGGCAGAGACTGGCTCCAAGGGTTTCTAAGACGCCACCCTCAGTTAAGCTTAAGGAAGCCTGAATCCACTAGTTTGGGTAGGATTTCCGGGTTCAACGAAAAAAGTGTAGGTCTGTTTTACAAAAATTTGGGCGAGGTCCTAGAAAAGTTTCAGTTTCAACTAGACCGTGTTGTTAACGTCGATGAAACCGGCGCCACTATAGTGCAGACTCAATCGAAAATTGTTAGTCCAAAAGACGTAAGGCAACTCGAAAAAGCTGTCATCTGGGAAAGGGGTCGTAATATAACTGTTTGTTGTGCAATAAGTGCATCCGGGACATACGTTCTGCCTATGTTTATATTTTCCAGGGCCAGAATGTCTGAACAGCTTAAACGACACGGTCCGATTGGAGCTTTCTACGAATGCTCGACCAAGGGGTAGATGAACGAAGAACTATTTATTTCTTGGCTTAATCACTTTAAAAAACACACGTCACCGTCGAAAGAAAATCCTATTTTGCTACTTTTAGATAACCATGGAAGTCATTCCTCCTTGGCTGCATATGAGTTCTGTCGCAATAATTTTATAATAATGCTGTCTTTCCTCAGCACACCTCCCATCGGCTCCAACCCCTAGATCTTACGGTTTTTGGTCCTCTGAAAGCTACATATTCAAAAGAACGTTATATTTTTATGAAAAATCATATCCACCAGAAAATAACCCCATATTATATAGCAGAGATTTTCAATAAAGCCTTTATTAAGATTGCTTCCATAGAAAAGGCACAAAAAGGATTTCAGGTGAGTGGAATTGTTCCATACAATTCCAGTAATTTTAGCCTAGAGGATTTTTTGGAAGAACAGGAACGCACACAGAAACATACCTACAGTACAAACTAAACCTAACAAAGCTTACATAGAGCCTACAACCAGCCCAATGATTTACCCTCCACTTCAAAGGCAAACGTCCAACCAAAAGAAGGAAATGTATCTTTTGAACAGTTAACTTCCCTCAGGGTTGTTGCAAGTAAAAATGTAAGTAAGAGAGGAAGAAAGGTTGGCGTCTCAAAAATACTAACTGCCCCTCCAGAGAAAAGAGAACTACAACTAAAGGAGCAAAGGAAGTGCCTCCTCCAACAACGATGTTTGCGATGACCACAGCTCTGAGGATGGTTTAAGTGACAGTGTATAACAAATAAAAAATTAGGAATGTGTGGCTGTTATATTACAAAAGGTAAATTACACCACGGTCTAGCTCAGTGAGGTACAAACTTACTGTAATTGAGAACTCATTCATCACGTGTGAGGGAAGTAGAGATTTATCCATAGATGTAATCAGTATTAGCATTTGTTTTATTGGGCACCACTCAATTTCTAGGTTTGATAATTAAAATACAACAAAGATTGAGATAGGTTGTATCTCAAAGCATAATAGGTAATCTGAATAAGCACTGAACAACTGTATTTATATGTATATTTAATAAAGCAAAATGTCTGATTAATATCAGAATAAAATAACTAAAACGATATTTCTGGTAAAGCCTTACGATCTTAAAATTACTAAATTAAACACTGTACATAAGCTTATAATCTATGTTTACCTTAAAATTCAAAATGCAATCTGATCAACACTGTATTCAATTCAATAATGAAACATGTATTAACCTACGTCTACAAATTACAGTTGTGATAGGTTATGAACTCAAATGTTTTTATCTTAGGAGCAGGACTCAGCTTTTCCTTTTTTTAACCGTATCAAAATAACACTAACTGATTTGTTATTTAGTTAAACTGCACTAAAAGGATAAGTACTTACTTGTACAAAATAAATATTTTAATCTTGTCTTAAACGAACTGTAGCTTGAGAACTTTCATTTCCAATTCCAAGACAATTATACGATAATGTAAAGGTAATTTCCATTTGTATTTAACGTATAAATAAACGAAACGTAAACGTACGGGAAGGCACTATAACTTTCATCTGTCTTCAACATAAAAATAGACGAACGGTAGCATATTATGCCATTATGGTAACATTAGATAATTGGCACAAAATGTTGACCCTACAAGAATGGAAAGGTATAAACGACTAACGCAGATTCGAACGACGAAAACAAAGGTATCTCCATCTATGTTCAAAAAGATGACATTGCATTATCTCGCCATTTCAACCAAGTTAAGTTCGTGACGTCATACCATGCTTCTCAACGATACGTAAATTTACCAAAATAAAAGATTTTTCTTAAGATAAGCGGTTTCCTTGTTCCCACCTTCGTTCCCTAATAAAAGGGAAGCAAAACTTAAAAAAGATAACGTCTGAACTGCACGGCATGATAAACGGAAATGTATAAGCGTGTTTAATTCACGTTGCGCATAGAACTAAAATTGGATGTCTAAAATACACACAGGGACGTTCGTTATTATGAAGACTGAAGAGAAAATATTGAGATATAAAAAATTTAATTATTGAACCAAAAAAGAAATGCTTAAAGATACTAATGTAATGTAAATATACTTACCAATAATAATGCAAATTTCGAAACTTAAATTAAGGTAACGACAGACAAGAATTGGCACGTTACAAGTGACGATGAAGTTTGTGTCATATTTGGGGAGTTTGGTAAAACAGAAACGTGGTATCGGTGCGGCATATGTCAAAAGTGGGCACATAAAAATTGTACTGGTTTTGATAATCACAAAGAATTTATTTGTGATTATTGTGTTGTATGAAAAGACAATTACCTGATGTTTTGGTTGTTATTTTGTTGCGAAATAAAAATATTTTAAATAAAAAAATGTTATAAACGTGTTCACCGCCTTCTAGATTGTGGGCGATAGTATCCTGCATGTGGGAGGTATTACTAGGATTGACTAGTAATTCCGTTTAATTGAACATGTATATATATATATATATATATATATATATATATATATATATATATTATTGTAAAAAAATGACAATAATTGATTTTTGATTAATTTGAAATCAGTGATTACTAGATAAAAGTATCAGCTAGATACCCTTAAATGTTTTCGTTATTACTGTCATTATTGCGGAATTTATTTGCAAGTATCCATATGTGGGCGATACTACCCTTCCTTTCCCTAAGTTTTCCATTTCACTAAAAATTAGATTAATACTAATTTGTATAAAACATGAATGTGTGATACTGATAGTAACTTGAATGAGGGGTCTCCAACCAAGTACTGAATAGCAAATAAATGACCGAATATAAAGGTAATAGTGCCTGGAGAAGAAATTGTATGCTTTATTCGTACAAAAAATGAATCTTCGGGACGCGGAAGAGCGCTGGACTGCGCTTCGAATCGTCCAGCAACACTCTTCCACGTACCTAAATGACATTATTTGTACTAATGAAAAAAAAATTATTTTAGGATAATTATGTAACCTCTTTTTTTATAAGTTCATAATGAGTATAGGCAACATAGTAAAATCAAGAACAATAATCTATGTGAAATGGACGCTTAAAATTTCATGTCAGATAGAGGTTAATAAACATCTACATGCTAACTTGAACAAAAATTTAAAGCCGCCCGATAATATAGCGAATAACGATATAACAGTTTAAGAATTTTCAATTATTTAAATAATTTTTAATGCTTTTGGCTTCGTACCAAAATAATTTATGAAGAAGGGTTATATGAAATTAAATTATTTATGTCTAGTTATTTTTATATATCTTCAATATGCAGCCGTTTCAGAAATAGACGTACTCGTAAACGTATACGTACACGTACGCGTACACGTACATGTACACGTACACGTACACGTACACGTACGCGTACCGGTACACGTACACGTAGACGTAGACGTACACGTACACGTACACGCGAGAGCACACGCGAACGCACACCATGCACATCACAAACACAAGCACACGCACGCGCAAACGCACCCGCAGGCACACAAATACGCGTACACGCGAACAACGTGAACGCACACGCACGCACGCTCGCATCTACACACAGACACGCACACAACCCACACAGGCACCTACGCACGCACGTGCAAACACATGCGCACACACTACACACGTACACATGCGCGCAGTAATGTACGCACACTTGCGCGCACGCACACGCACTCACACGCACACGCTAGCGTGCCTGAGCGCGCGATCGCACTCACGCGCCTACCCAAAACACACACACTCACAAGCAGGCACGCACGCACACACACGTGCACAAACACGTACGCACACACGTACATACACAATTACACACGCGCGCGCCTACACGCACGTACGCATACGCGCGCGCACACCACACAGACACACACACGCACGTACGCACACGCACACACGCACACACACACACACACACATGCACACACACACACACACACACACACACACACACACACACACACACACACACACACACACACACACACACACACACACACAACACACACACACACACACACATACACACACACACACACACACACACACACACACACACACATACACCCATACACACACAATGTGGATCAACAGAAAGGAATGTCAGTTTATCAAATAACTTAAAGGAAATCATAGCAAGAAGCAACCTTCTTGACTGTTGGGATTTTTTTAATCGAGATCGAAGTGGTTACACATTTTTTACTGCCTCTGGCCCTCCAACAGCATCAAGACGATAGATTTTATTGTTCAAACAATATTACATCTCCATTATTATCATCATCGTTGCATGCGTCATTCTCTGATCACCTTTCTGTAGCACTATCTCTGAAAATCTCGAACCCAGTTTCATATCCACCATACTGGAAATTTAACAACCTTCTCTTGGATGACAGTTGTTTCATAAACACCTTGAGGACCTTTTTAACGGCGGAACTATCGCATGACATAACCGATCACAACATAATATCTTGGTGGGAACAACTGAAAGGTAAAATCAAGGACATAGTAATCTTGTATCAACGGCAAAATAAGCAAAAGCGATATGAGGAGTTAAACACCATTCAAAGAACTCTTAAAAACCTCACGAAGGGAGCCGTAAGCGGAAATATACAACGAACGTCTAACCTTATGACGAACACTAAAGATGCTTACTTGAGAATTACCGAAAAACGATTAATTACAACAAAGCACGAGAATCTAGTCCACAAAGAGCGTCCAACGCTAATTAAAAAACTAGGCTACCCCTTTAAAACCCTGTGTTCGTTAAGACACTGCAACGAAGTTGTACAAGATTTACCAACCGTGTGTTCTCTAGTCTACAAACACTTCCAGACGTCATATGAGCTGAATCGCGTCATAATAAATAAGAAGAGTGCTTTATATGATAACATAACTAGCCTACCTGACCAAGACAAAATCGTTCTAAACCAGACAATAACAAGTTCTGAGGTTACTAACGCTCTAACTACCCTAAACAAAAACAGTGCACCAGGCCTGGATGGCTTAACAACAGCATTTTACCAAAAATTTTGGGATCTTTTAGAATCAAGCTACCATACAATGATAACCGCAGCCATACAGAGCGGTCAGTTACCATCAACAACGAACAAAGCATTTGTAATCTTGTTACCTAAAAAGGGAGACCTATTGGAGATCAACAACTGTTGACCTATTCCGTTGTTGTCAACAGACTATAAAATTATAGCAAAAGTACTTTCAATAAGACTATCTAGAGTAATAGAAAAGGTCGTAAATTCTGATCAAAGTTATTCTATACCCAAAAGATCATTATATGATACGCTGCATCTCCATAGAGAATTAATTTATTTAGCAAATCAACAAAACGTTCCATTGGCTATAATAAACTTGGATCAAAAGGCAGCTTTCGATAGTATCTCTCACAACTACCTCTTTTACGTCTTAGAAAAGATGGATCTAGGAACATCGTTTATTACTAGCGTGAAACTGTTGTATGCAAGTACTTCCAGTCATATAAGAGTGGGCTCATTATTATCGCGAGCTATTAACCTCCGCAAAGGTATTAGACGAGGATGCCCCCTGTCAGGTCCTCTTTTTTCGCTCGCAATTGAGCCTTTCCTAGCCCTAATCCGGAAATCCCTCGAAGGATTCACTGTTCCACATCCTTTCGCCTCCGTAAAAGTTACGGTTAGTGCATATGCGGATGACGTTTCGGTCTTTACCGGTAAAGAGCAAGATTTTGATCATCTGCAAAAATGCTACAAAACCTATGCGACAGAATCTGGCTCGCAGTTAAATGATACTAAATGCAAAGGTTTTTGGGCGGGAGAATGGAGAGGTAAATCAGAGACACCCATGAACTTCGATTGGTCTTCAGACAGCATTAAGCTACTTGGAATATCCTTCTTCAACAGTTCGACACGTGACTCAACCGAAGCCATTAAACCTTAAATTAAGTGACACATTAAATAAATCATTTGCTAAATGGAAGTGGAAGTTACCATCACTGTCCCTTCTAGGGCGTAGAAAAGTCATCAACCAGTTCATATCACCAAGATTATGGCATATATTACAAGCAGAATCGATCTCTCTCCAACAACAAAAAGCACTTCAACAAAAACTAATAGATTTTATGTGGAAAGGGAAGCATTGGACTAGCCAACGGGACTTATGCCTTTCTGTACAGCAAGGCGGACTGGGGTTAGTGCACATTCCATCTAAAGTTAAGCTAATGCGGATATGGTTAGCCAAAAAATTTATTGATACCACTGAAAAATAAAAATGGAAATCTGTTATTGAGTGCAAGTTAAAATCAATAGGCAATTTGGAATTGTCTTGGCAGTGGTTTTTCCTGGACAAAAGAGAGCCAAATGTTAATCAAGTATCACCTTTTCTGCTGGATGTAATCAGGTGTGCACAATCAGAACAGCTTGTACTAGAAAACTTCAACGCCTCTAATATTCCAACCGTCCCTTCCAAACTAATTGTACGTGAAGTTCCGCCGATCTTTACTGCTGACTGGCCAAACTTTGGGTTTAAACTTCTTGGAGATTTCAGAATAAACGGAAATTGGATGAATGAAGAAGAGATAGGTGCTCTGTTACAAGTTTCTCCCCACACCAAAATTCAGATGTTATCGCATTACAACAGAATTAAGAAAACGTTTGGCAAGATGTTCTTACAAGATACTAATGCAGTACAAGAGGATACAGTTAGTATACTATTTCAAGCTTCCGAACAGACACAAGTAAAGCTGTCCAAAAACACTCGCAAACGCTTTCAGCCAGCACTAACATCAGCGACATTTAACACGAAGCTAGACCAAAAGCTTCAGAACGAATGGGTTATCGATACAACCCAATGGAAGTCTTTCTTTAATGATCTTACACCCGGATATATAGGAGAGATATCGTGGCGTTTCGCCAAAAACAGGATAGCAGATCCAATATACCTTTGCAAAACAAAAATTAGACAGGCGGACACTTGTTTTTTTTGCCAAGCGATAAACGCAAATACTTGGCACATGTTGGTGAACTGTCCTAGAATTAAAAGCACTTGGGTTTTGGTAAGAAACTTAGTGCAAGGGATATGCTCGAAAACTGTAACACAGAACAGCCTAGTGTGTGGGTTAGGAGGCAATACAGCAAATATAAACCTCTCAAATTATGTTCTTAATTTTTGCAAGTACCATGTATACACAGAAGCCATAAATAGTATGAAGAATAATAAAATGCAAGTAAACTTTAAAGAGTCATTTACGCATAACTTTAAGAATAAATTAATTCAAGTGTTTTCTTGGCACAAAGGAAAAAAATCGGTAGGAGTTTTTCAACAACAATGGTGCATTAATAAAATTTTATGTTATACGGACCAAAACAGCAACATAGAATGGGGTGTTCTACTACAATAATGAGTCAAGTATGGCGAGTGTATGATATTGTAAAACCAATTATAAAAATTTTAGATGTAACACAAAACAGCATGTAAGACAATTGTTGTAATAAATATAATAATAATAATAATAATAATAACACGCACACTCACACACACACACACACACACACACACACACACACACACACACACACACACACACACACACAAACACACACACACACACACACACACACACACACACACACACACACACACAAACACACACACACACACACACACACACACACACACACACACACACACACACACACCACATACACAAGCAGGCGCACACGCACACACACACGTGCACAAACACGTGCGCACACACGCACACACAAAATTACACACACGCACGTACGCATACGCGCACACACACACACACGACACACACGCTCCACACACACACCACCACACACACACACACACACACACACACACACACACACACACACACACACACACACACACACACACACACACACACACACACACACACACACACACACACACACACACACACACACACACACACACACACACACACACACACACACACACACACACACACACACACACACACACACACACACACAGACAGACACACGCCCACACACACAGACACACACACACACATAAACACACACACACACACACACACACACACACGCACATACACACAGGAACACATACGCATGCACGCACGCACGCAGTTATCGCGCTAATTACAGTAGTAACGGTAAATTACAAATTGTTGACCTTTAATTGGTTTGTCAAGGTTTAATTTAGAGTGCTTCTATTATTTTAGAATTAAACAAGTTTACAGCTTTGCACCGACGTTATAGTAGGCGTATTCATTGAGTTTTGATATGTCATCAGTTTATTTGACACTTTAATTAGTTTATAAATCTGTCATCACCAGTCTCGACGATAACTGTAATTATTATCAAAAGGTATAAGTTTTATACAATATTTCATCAAATACACTTAAAAAAAACTAAAAAACAAGTATTTGTAATTATGGGTTTAAATCGTAAACGATAACATTTTCATACTTGCAGTGGTTAGTTCTGGGACAGCGATTCCTATAAAATGCATTTTACATCTACAGTTTTAAGACAGAAAACTGGGCATGCTTTTAGTATTGAACACGTCAACTATATAACACGTCTAGGATGCCTGCGGCGGTGGTTATCTGCCTGTGGATATTTGTAACTAGCGACCCTAGTGGATCAGAGAAAATCTACCTATTGCTACTAGAGATGGTTAGTGTCTTTACGGTAGATTACCCTATATTATTTAATATACTTATCTTCTGAGTATTAAATCGTATATTTTTAAGTAAATTTAAACGTGTCGATAACAATTACGGTTATCGTTCGTTCTCAGTAATTGAAAAATTAAATGAGATGTCAAAATGAATTTATGAAATATGAAAACGCTAATATAAGGCTGCTATTAATAGTTATAGTAGGTATAGTTTGATAAACGTATTTAAAAGCCAACTATGCAATCTAATCTTAAAAGGATTCACAAATAGAGACTTGACGTACCAATTAAATATTTGATCAAATATAACAATGACATAGTTTTGGTTATAAATAATTGTTATTGTTATAATACACGTTGAGTGTGTCCCGATTTCGTTGTTTTAGTTGTTTTTTAAAGACATTGTTGTTATTATCAAAGATAAAGTTTGCAGTTTCTACACTCACGTACTACTTTGTTGAGCTATATTTCATGGCAATTTAGTATCTTTTTTGTTTTCAACTTATTGCCAAACGTCGATATGTCTACGCTTTTTTCACAAAATTTGAAAGTCAAAGTATTTTATTATTCAACGTACTCTCCTCTTAATTGGATACATTTATTACAATGAACCTGCAACGCCTTTAGACCTTTCAAAAACAAAAAATTATCTTGCTCTGCAAACCAGGCCTCCACATCATTTTATAAATTTACGACCTTTTAGATTTTTTTTTCAGTTGAGGACAAACATGATAGTCGGACGGAGCCAGATCAGGTGAACAAGGGCGTGTTCGAGTAATTCGAACTCTAAATTACGAATTGATTGCATGACAACATGCGATTTGTTTGCAGGGACATTGTCCTGCAAACACAAAATATCTTTGGACCCGCGTCTTGCCTCCATATTTTTTTCTCGTACCGCTACGGTTTTATGGTCAGTAACGTCGAATAGTAATTCCCAGTTAATGTTCTACCCTTATCCAGAAGATCAATCATGGCTACTCCTTTGAAATCTCAAAAAACTGAAGCAAACTTTTGAACACGAAATTTCTTAGGCCTTCGAGAACCAGAGTGTTTCCATTCCATCGATTGTTGCTTTGTTTCTGGGTCGTAGAAATATACCCAAGTTCTGCACGCTTCCGGTCAACATTCAGACATTTGAGGATCCATTTTGCAGAATTCTTCTCATGTCCAAATCGACGTGAACTATACAAGGTGTGTTCAGTTGTGTTGTTCCGTCATATCTCCGTTGTTCTAAAAATCAAAAATCAAAATTTTAAACATTTATATACACCTAACGTCCTCAAAAATAAGCATAATAACAAGATTCAGCCACTTCTCGTTTGACCGGATCATGCACCTAACTTTTGAAATTTATATGACACCCTGTATATTTAATTCGAAATTTGAATTCTGCGCAAATTTCCTTTTAAACAGTGTATCATACTTTACATTAAGGCTTAATAGTAATGAATAAATCAAATTTAAAAAATATTATAAATTACTTTATTTAACCCAGTTATAAACTAATGTTATGTAATTCTGAAACAGGTCTAACGAATCATTTAATTCTTAAACTAAAGTAAACGCTCTCCTTGTTGTTCCAGGCAACATTCCGCTTTACGCAAAAGTTCACGAGACGTTACAGATCTCAATACTTCCGGAGCAGCATTAAGTGCTTCAATTCCTTTTCTTATTCTATTTTTTAAATCATCTAAATCTACAAGTGGCGTTTGGTATGCTCTGTCCTTCAAATAACCGCAAAAAAATAATCTAAGGGTGTTACACCGGGAGATCTTGTGGGCCACTTTATTGGTGCATATGTGCCAATCCATCGGTTTTGAAATAGTTGGTTTAAATAACCAGCTATCACAGCAGACTTGTGTGCGGGTGCTCCATCCTGCTGAAAGTACATGTTGGTACGCATAAAGAGCACAGGGAAATCGTCTTGTAGGAATTCAAAATAATTATTACCACTTAGCGTACCTTCATAAAATTTCGGTCCAATTATAACTCCGTCAATGACTCCACACCATACATTAATTCCCCAAATTCTTTGAAAATTAGTTTCCCGTATCCAGTGCGGATTATTTTGAGACCAGTAATGGCAATTATGTCGGTTCACTTTTCCATTGTTGTTAACCCGGCTCTTATCTGATCACAAGATTGAATCAATTACCATCTTCTTGTGCTGTCGTCAACCACGAAAGAATATTAAGTCTTCTATTATAATCTCTTTCTTCTAGTCCTTGGTGTAGATGGATTTATATGGTTTAAATTTGTAAATTTTTAGAACTTGTTGAATGGAAGATCGTAATATATCGCACTCTTTTTCAATTTGTTTTATAGAAATATGTGGATCAATAAGAACTTTTCCTAAAATATCAGCACTGTGACCATTATCAGTAGCAGTCTTTCTTTTAAAAACAGTTTGTTTCTTGGAGAAGGATCCACTTGTAGTTAAATTAGATGCTAAGCGGGTAAAGAACATAGCGCTCGCATGCGTCTACCGGGTTAACGTTGCTGGTAAACATTTAACGCATTTCAGTGGTTTTTTCGACATTCCTCATAAATTAATATTTCTTGATTTGTGAAACCATCAATATTCATCTTGAATAATTAAAGACACGTTTAAATTTACAAATAAATACGTTTATAAAACTGCCAAATGACAACTGTCAAACAAACAATTAACTTACTTCATTTGATTCCAAAGCCTGTTTAGTGGTGCATCAAAACTGTTTCAATAACTCAATGTTAAATAGTGATTTAATACCAATTTTTTTTATTCATTACTATTAAGCCTTAGTATAAAGTGTGATACACCGTTGAAAAGCAAATTTTACGCAATATCTCACGATCCGACACCCTTAGATTATTTTTATGGGGTGATTTGAAAGACAGAGTATACCAAACGCCACTTGTAGATTTAGATGATTTAGAAAATAGAATAAGAAACGAAATTGAAGCACTTAATGATGCTCCGAAAGTATTGAGATCTGTAACGTCTTCTGAACTTTTACGTGGAGCAGAATGTTGCCTGGAACAAAAGGAGAGCATTTTGAACATTTACTTTAAATTTTAAGAATTCAATCTTTCGTTAGAACTGTTTCAGTATTACATAACATTAGTTTATAACTGGGTTATAATTTAATATTTTTTTAAATTTGATTTATCCATTTACTATTAAGCCTTAATGTAAAGTATAATACACCGTTTAAAAGGAAATTTTGCGCAGAATTCAAATTTCGAATTAAATATACAGGGTGTCATTTAAATTTTAAAAGTTAAGTGAATTTCCGGTCAAACCGGAAGTGGCCGAATCTTATTATTATGCTTATTTTTGAGGACATTAGGTGTATCTAAACCCCCAAAGTTTTGATTTTTAATTTTTGAGAACAACGGAGATATGACGTTGGAACAACACAACTGAACACACCTTGTATAGTTCACGCCGATTTGGACATGAGAAGAATTTCTGAAAAATGGATCCCCAAATGTCTGAATGTTGACTGGAAGCGTGCAAGGCTAGAAGAATCGCGTTCGATCTGTGCTCGGTTTGAAACAAATGCAAACTTCTTAAGCCGTGTTATTACTATGGATGGAACTTGGGTATATTTCTACGGCCCAGAAACAAAGCAGCAGTCGATGGAATGGAAACACTCTGGTTCTCGAATGCCTAAGTAATTTCGTGTTCAAAAATTTGCTGTAAAACTCTTGCTTTAGTTTTTTGAGATTTCGAAAGAGTAGCCATGATTGATCTTCTGGATAATGGTAGAACACTAACTGGGAATTACTATTCAACGTTACTGACCATAAAACGGTAGCGGTAGCGCTATACATGGATAAATGTGTTAGAAAAGCATGTACCGATACAAACGGTGTAATGGTTGATGATGTACGAATTCTGGTGTATGCAGGTGACACAGTCTTAAGTGACTGTGCGGAAGCGCTACAAACTGCTCTGAGGAAGTTTAATAGTCTGTGAGAGCATGGACCGAAAGGTAAACGTGAACAAAGCTAAAATTGTGGTGTTCAATCGGGATGGTGAAAAGGAGAGTAGAGTATTTACTCTGCTTAATGAAATTGTGGAACAAGTGGACGAGTTGGTATATCTGGCTAGAATGTTTACTACAGATGGTACAATGGATGGCGAGATTGGATGAAGGGTCAACGCTGAAAGGAAAGTGATTGGAAGTTTGTGGACAATAATGAGAAACGACAGTATGAGCCTAGCTGCGAAATGAGCAATCTATAATGGCGTGTTTGTCCCGTGGGTATGAGATTCCTGAAAAGCGCATGCGGTAAAACGAGAAGGGATAAGATAAAGATAATGAAGGGTGTGGTGAGGAAAAGAGGATGATGGATGGGTATAAAAGTAGTACACTACGTTAGTTTGGTCACATTGAGAGAATGAAAAACGTAAGATTAACGAAGCAAATATATGTGGTTGAGTTATAAGGCGGGGCCTGGTAGGCCGCGTAAAACTTGGCTCAATGTAGTAGAATGTATGATAAAAGAAAGAAAGATAAGGAGTTTTAAAAATGAAACTACATCTCAGAGATAATGTATGAATCTTGAAGCTAGGGAGGTATGCAGATATAGGAAAGCATGGAGAAAGATTGTGAATTAAAAATATATAAGAGGCAGCGAATGTTTTGTCTACTCCGCAAGGAAATGGCGTGAAGGTTATCTTATGTTATGTTAAATTATGTTAAGTAAATATTGAAACTGTTACAATGAGTTAAACACAGTTAAAAACAGTTATTCACACAAATTCAAGTTTTACTAAAACTTGAAAAACCAAAATTAATATTGAATCGAGATTGCCCCGAAAATCAATTCAATTTTGTTGTATCACATAATCTAAACACTGGAACTAAGAATGGATATATGGACTACGTCCGGCATTGGTGTCTGCTTATACTTCTTGGTAAAATATTGTATAACATTTTCTATATTTCACTGTAGCCAGCGAGTGGTGGTTGTTCTTCTATGCTTCATTCTGTTACGTATACCTACAATTTAGAATATATATATATATATATATATATATATATATATATATATATATATATATATATATATTATACTGACTTCCATAACAATTGCAACACCTAGAATTTAATGAACGATTTTATTAAAATTTTCGTCAACGATGTTTTTCATTAGAACAAACAAACGATTAAAATTTCAAAACAAAAGAACAAAAACTAAAAATGTTTTTTTCAATCATGAGTTGCTCCGCCACGGTTTGTAATGCACTCATTTAGACGGCGTGGCATGCTATCAATCAAGTGATCTATAGCTGCCTGTGGTATATCAACTCAAGTTTCTTGAATCCGTAGCCGGAGATCATGTAAGTTATCTGGAGGGTGTGGTAAATTACCCAGTAGCCCCTGAAGATATGGAAGCGGAATTGGTTCTAGCACATTGGCAATATAACCAGCGGCGTTTAAGTTGCCATCTATGAAGACCAAGGGTAGTCTGCTACCGTAACGTATTGCATCCCATATCACCACATCTTGTGTGAGGGCTGGGTTGCGTTCTACAAAAGTGTTGGATTTTTACATTCTCTATGCATCCGTCTGATCCTCCTACGACCATCGTGGACCCACAAGCAAAATCAGGACTCGTCACTAAACACAATTCGATTCCATTCTTGCGCCCAATTCGCTCTTTCGTTGCTCCATTCTAGCCTGCGTAGACGGTGAAGTGGTGTAAGAGGAAGACATAAAAATGGACGATATGAACGAAGCCCATAAAACCTTATCCGACGATAAACAGATGACATTGATATTCCGGTCCTATACCTCTCATCCAATCATTTGCAATCGATCGAGTTGTTGAAAATCTGTTTCTTGTGGCCAAAAGTCTTAAGCGACGTTTTCGCGATCTATAGTCCTGCGGGGACGTCCAGATCGGGGGCAACGTTGTTGCACCCTTCCTCGGACCATTTGGACCAACATCTCAATATGGTTGTAACATTTCGGTTTACACGGCGAGCAATTTCTCTTAGCGAAAAGCCGACCTCTCTCATGCCAATAATACGGCCACGTTCAAAATCAGTCAATTGGGAAAAATGTTGATGTTGACGTACTCTTGGCATTGTTCACAAGTTCAGAACGAAGTTGTGAACAAACAATTTGCAAAATTGACAGTTAATTACACACTGATTGGTTTATTTCTTCAAATTTATTGTTACTAAGTGCAAAAGAAAAAACAAAAAAAAAACTATTAGCTAGATTTTATTCAAATTTTAATCGTTTGTTCTAATGAAAGACACCGTTGACGAAAATTTCAATAAAATCGTTCAACAAATTCTAGGTGTTGCAATTTTTATGGAGTGTATATATATATATATATATATATATATATATATATATATATATATATATATATATATATATATATATATATATATTACGGCTAAAGTATGAACTTTGTTAGTTTGTAAACTAGCTGAATAGTTTATAAACTAACCAAACGATTGGTTATTTTGATCGAAATTCATTTTTCCATCAAATTATCCAGCAAAGTTGGTTAGTTTATAAACTAACTGGATAGCTTATAAACTAGCCGGTTAGTTTATGAAGTAACCAAGCCATTGGCTATTTTGATCGAAAATAGTAATTTTCCTATCCAATTAGCCAGAAAACTTAGTTTATAAACTATCCAAAACAATTGGTTACAATAGTTCACAAATTAACCACACATTTTGGCTAGTGTGTTAACTGACTACTTGGCTACAGTATTAACGTGTTGGTACCTACTTATCATTTATGAACATAAATAAAAATAGAGGCGATTGATGATTTATTTATTACAACAAGATTCGCTGTTATGGCATTTGCTATTACATGTATAACCCATAGCAATGTATTTACATTTTTTATTAACACAGCGTTTTCTACACTGACATCTAACGTAGCCTTGAACTGTTCCAGATACTGAATTTTTGCCTACAGCACTTCTCAAGGTTATCTCTGTATCTTTTTTAACATCGTCTATTGTCAAAAATGTTTGTTTGCAGATTTCAAATTCATTCCAGCAGTATAATTGTTTTAATACCCTGTGTACTGTACCAAGACGATAAAAATCAGCTTCGACGTTCATTATTACTGCTAAAACGTTTCTGTGATCAGAGCGACTTCTATCGACATCCGAAATAGGTATGCGAACATTCATGCCAATTGCACCAGGTTTGAATTTTTTTCTGGAAGTGTGAAGCATTTTGTCCGCTTGCCTTTTTTGGTTTTGATTACAATCAAGCCTTATAGCTTCTATATTGCTTCTACTTTTGCAATGCAAACATTAATTTTCGCCCGAACATAATAAGCATTTAAAAATTATTATTAATTTTATTAAATACATAAATAAAAAGTTTACCTCCAGTAGGATTTGAATCTACGACCTGTACTTTGCTAGAGTAGCGCGCTAACCAACTGCGCCATCAAGGTTCAAGCCCCAATCGATGTAACTTTTGTCTTTATGGTTGGTTAGCGCGGTACTTTAGCAAAGTACAGGTCGTAGGTTCAAATCCTACTCGAGGTAAACTTTTTATTTATGTATTTAATAAAATTAATAATAATTTTGAATTACATATTTACCTTTGAACTTATTCATTCATAACAAAAACTTATAATAATAATAAGCATTTATTTAATACATTATTGTCAGTTTTTATAGCTGAAGTATCCTCGTCTACCATTATTATATTATTTTCAACCGAAGTCTCCTCGTCTACCATTATTATGGTACTATTTTCAATCATGTCAACAATATTGGCGTCATAAATTTCTTGTAGAGCAGTCTCTTGTCGCATCTACAAAATATTTTTATTTGGAAAAATTAAAACTTTTAATATTATTATTATAATAAAAATAAAATTCTCAAACTAACCTGACAGATCGAGTAACTTATTAGCATTTGAGGTTTCAATATCTGTACTTTCTGTAGCTTCAGTGGCGTGGGCGTTGTTACATGCCATATTATCGACAGGAAATCATTTGAACTCTGTAACAAGTCTTCTAATTCTTCTTTACTACGTAACATTTTAATTTTTTTCCAAAGAAATAGAAAGTTTATTTAAACCATCTTTACAAGGTACGCCGAATAGAGCTTCATATGGAGTACGTCCAATTCCAGAGTGATGACAGCTATTTTCATTTACAAATGATTTATAAAAATATATTCATTGGAAAGCTACATACTGATTCTTATAAAATTGCACAAATCTAAGCCCTTCGCTCCATTTTTTGTGTTGTTATCTTTCAACCAGGATGCAAGTTTATTCTCCATATCTCTCTATGATTGACTCTTTCAACTGAACCCTGCGATTGGGAATGTCTCGGTTTGCCATGTACTATGTGACAGGCCAGAGGTGAGCCAACTCTTCTACAACCTAAATAGTAAAAACGTACTAACATAAAAAGCGTAGCTTAAAGAATAGGAATTACAAAGACATAATTTGGATTTTATAGTAGCCAAGCCTTCCATATGCAAACTAAGGAAGTATTCTAATTTTTACTTTCTCGTATACGTAGTATAGAGAAGGTATTGTAATCGTGAACAAAATTGACCTCGAGATTTTGATGGTTTTGGACGTTTTTGAGGCCCCCGAGTCCAAAAAAAGCATTTTTGGAAAAATGTCTGAGTGTGTGTCTGTGTGTGTGTCTGTATGTAAACACGATACCACTGGTAGGCTTTGAGCTAGACAATTGAAATTCGGCATGGAGGCCTTAGATAGATTCGGGGACCGAAAGTGGAACTTTATCTTAACACACTTGTGTCACACTTCAAATAAACTACTCAAAAATATAAACGTATCTGTTTCAAATTTAGCAGAGGTAAGTTATATTAGGCTACACATCTAAATATAACGTTTTATCAAAATCTGTGTACCGGAAGTGACACTTTACCTTAATAGTTTTGTGTCACACTTCAAATAAACTACTCTAAAATATGAATGTATCTATTTCGAATTTGGCACGGGTAAGTTATATTAGGTGACACCCTTAAATATGATGTTTAAACAAAATTAGTATACCGGAAGTGGTACTTTACCTTAACCGATTTGTGTCACGCTTCAAATAATGTATCCTAAAATATTAACCTAACTATTTTAAATTTGATACAGAGATACTATTAGATGAGACTTTCAGATATGAAGTTTGGTCGAATTCCGTCAACCGGAAGTAATTTCTTACCTTAACAGAATTGTGTCATGCTTCAAATAAACTACCCTAAGATATTAACTGTGCCGCTTTTACGATATCGTATAATTCACTCGTGTGAACTAAAAGCACAGAAAAAAGACCCTTTACAGAAGTAACACTTTACTGTAATTTTGTCCAAAATTGCATCACGCGCAGCCTCGGTGCGCACATATGGAAGCATTGCATGAGATAATTATTGTTTTGTTTATTTCTTCGGTTTATTCTTGGGTATTTCTAACCTCACCACAGTAGTTGTGAAAAAAAAAACGTGCAAGTCTAATTTAGTGAGTGAAGTGATAATTAGTTCGATCTATCATTCATAATGGTTAATTATTGTTGTGTGTATAACTGTAAAAACAATAACTGTACTCATCCAAATTTAAAATATTTTTCTATGCCAAAAGAATCAACTAGGTAAGATAGCATTAATATAAAGCAGCAGCAGAAAAGAACGCATTTTTATAAATTTATTTCTATGTGAATTCTAATTTGAAATGTGTTTGTGAGCCTGCATGAAAGGTTAACCGCAAAATCATTATTTTTCTTTATGATTAGTATAAAAAACAATAAATTTTATTCCAGACAAATTCAATGGTTGTGTACAATTGGTTGAAATGAATTTATATTAGAAGAAACGAATGTAATTGCCAAGAAAAGGATATGCAGTGAACATTTTTCCGAAACACAGATTTCAGGCAGCAGATTAAAAAAAGATGCCGTATCTAATTTATTTAAAGATGGTGTAGGGTATAAAGGTAAAATCTTCTAAAATCATTATAATAATTATCTCACTTTAGTAATAATTTGCAGGTGTTAATGTAAATGCATCAACCTCATCTGCAGGAGATCCGGATTTGAAAGAGTCACATAATATTCCAGTCCCTGTTGATATTGAAGGAAAAGAAAATATCTCTCCAAATATCAGCCCCAGCATTTACTCAAACATCTCCTGTTCTTTCTGCTTCAACACCACGTAAAAGAAAACTTCACTCCGATGTAGTTAAATTGCTTTTCATTTTATTTTGTTACTTTATTTGATAATTGGGTACGAACTTTAACCTGATTTAATTGTGTTTTGTTATGTATTGAACCCTTTCATTTCTGTTCTTGTTATTTGATTTATTGATATACTTGTGCAATTACTTATTCATTAATAAATTGAGTTTTCTTTGGTGGTGGTTCTTTCCAAATTTAGAAAAATTAACAGGCTGAACCATCCTTGCAGAAAGCTTGTTAAGTATTTGTCATTGTTTACCTGCTCCCCATGATTTAACAATCTCATCCAATCGTATCTCATTCACATAACATGGCGTAGGTTACCACTAGACGTTTAATTCTTTTTTAATATATTTGAATTTTGTGAGTAATTCAATATCTGACTGGTAAATAAATTCTGATATTTTAATTATTGCCAGCAAAGTAAACTTAATAAATTTGAGTAATAGCATTATTCTTAGTGAAGTCAAAATACATTTTTTAGCAATTGTTTTGTTCTTGAATTTGCATTATTTCGAATAAGTTCAAATTACACTTTTCAAGATAGGGTATCATGGGAACACTACAAACAAGTTCTGCTAAACAAAGGTCTGGTTTGGCTTATACCTAAACATGAAGCCAATCCATTAATTACTGTATTTAGTTATTAATCCATACAGATTAGTCTTGCACGAAGAGTGGTGTTTTCTCAAATATATTGTACTCTCGTACTTATCTAAATGTAACATAAAATATCAAATCACGTTCACAGAAATAAATATCGATTATGGTACAAGTTGTTTGATTAAAATCGGCCTAATAATTTTCAAAATATAAACGTTTAAACTCAGGTTTTTACTTTGATAGTGTGGAAGATAAGTAAAATGTAATTCTGGAATTAATTAATACAATATACCTAAAATATTTTCTTATAATAGTATTCTACGGTATTATTCTTTTGTTTCTATAAGTATTTTAAAAAAAAATCTTTCGAAACTCGTCATTTAAAAAATTAAGAATTTGCACGTTTAACAGTCATTGCCATATTTGCGCACCGAGGCTGCACGAGTTTTACCAGAAACAACAAACTTCAAAGGAACCGACGACGAGTGCGACTTCTTCTGTAAGGGGTCCTTTTCTAGGTTAAAAGCTTATTTGTGTGTGTGCGTGTGTGCATGTGTGTGTGTGTGTGCAGGGAGGGGAAGGGGGAGGGAGACGGAGAGAGAGAGAGAATGATCATCTACGTTCTGTAGTAAATTAGGTTTCACAGGTAACCGATGGCCCCACACTTCATACACCAAAAATACAAAGGCCAGTAAACAAAAATAATGAGACTCAACATAGGTAATTGTTCAATTCATTTTTTATGCAATTTATTAATCTGTTTATTATTATATTTTATTCCACAAAAAAGAAAACTATTCATCGATTAACAAATCCTATAATTGAAGTATAGAAAATAAAAGAAGAATTGGAAATGCAAAATGTTGTTTGAAAAATAAGCAAAGTGCTAAATTTAAATGTGTACAGTTTCAAAATCAATTAATTAATTGGTTATTAATCTAAAATTGTATAGAACGTTTATTTTCTATGTGTGTTCTTTGCTTAACAATGATTTTTCGTTTTTTTATATTAATATCCAAACCTCGACAAATAAACTTAATGAATTTGATGCATTTCTCAAAGATAAAAAATTGGACATTGTATTAGTGAACATTGGTTTACTGACCCAAATATTGTGAATTCTCTTAAGCTTGGACTGTAAAATTCTATTACTGCAGGTCTACTTCAATCCATAGTGGTGTTTTAGTCTTTGTTAAATCTGAAATCTCAGCTAAACCTTTAAAATTTATTAATGACTTATTTGTCGAACTTCATTTTGAAATTTGTTGTATACAGGTAAATGCTAATGTAATTATTGTATGTATTTATAGATCACCTCTGGATAATTTCAATATACCTTCTATGGTGAACTGGAATTATTGCTGTATAAGTTAGTTCACTATAACGTTATTTTGTTGGGTGATTTTAATGTTCATTTTGGTAACGACACCCAATGGTTATATTCGAACGGTTTTCACTCCAACAAGGTATGAAAATTATTTGGATATAGTTTTATCAATATGAAAATGTAAACTTTCACCGTTAACACTCATAATAAAATACTTATCTTTTTTGGGATTTTTTAATGGTGTACTTTAAATTATACAATCTAAACGTTTCGATAACACTTACAGTTATCTTCGTCAGTAGTAATGTTTGTTAAAAATTGTTAAAGATGTAGTAAACAATTTTGTCAAATTTGAAAAATTCAAACATAAACATAAGCCTGCTATTAATATAACAGTTTGAGAAACGTATAAGCCAACTATAAAATTGTAGTAAAGAATAACTAGGTCATTAAAATTAAATATTGTTAAACTGCCTCAAAGATGACAAACCAGAACACTCTCTACGACGAAAGCTAACAATGAAATTTGCCAGCCAAAAAACACATTTAACAAAATTTAATCGAGTTATGATGTAAGTGTAAAGTTGTGAAAACTTCAATTTTAAAATGATAGAAGCATTCATAAATCCAAACATTACATCAAATAAAATAAAATAACCCAGTTAAATCTAACAAAGAGATATCTTTATCAATAATTGGAAGTGTTATTAACAATGAAAAGCATAATGCAGAACGTTCTTTGTAATTTTTAATTTCAATTTAATTTCAACTACTTATGTTAAATTATAGTGCTGTGGAAATTTAACATATAATTGGTAAAGCATTTGCTTCAAGGTCTAGGAAAACACAGCAAAAACCTAGACATACCAAAAGTTGAAAACAAATTAAAATCAAGGCGTATCATTATGCTCTTTTTTAATTATAAGATGCCGAAACCTATTTAAACGGAGATTTTCTTCTTGTCTATTAAAATTATTCGGGTGTTTATATATTTCAATAGCTTCACGTTGCAAACGAACATAATAATGGGTTTGTCTTGACAATATTTTCATATTGTCAAATTGAATGTCATGATTTAGATTATTCAGGGCATGGTCAGCCACAGCAGACCTCTCTGGTTGACCCAATCTACAAAATCTCATATGTTCTTTGCGTCTTGTATCAAAGCTACGTTTTGTGGTCCCGATGTATACTTTTCCACATGAACAAGATAACTTATACACTCCGAAAGATGATAAAGGGTTTGATACATCTTTAGGTGATCTTAAATGTTCTTTAATTTTTCTTGTAGGTTTAAAAATAGTCCTAATGCCATATTTGATTAGGATTTTTTCAATTCTATTTGTAACATTAGCTATAAAAGGAAGAAAAGCAGTACTAACATTAAGAACTGGTTTTTCTTTAAGGTTACGCCTAGAAGGTGTAATAACATTATTAATATCTGTAAGTGAATATCCATTATCTTGTAAGGATTTTCTTAAATATTTATATTCATCATTCAAAATTCAGGGTCACAAATTCGTTTTGCTCGATCTACTAAAGATTTAATTACACTAATTTTTGACGTGGATGGTGGTTGGATAATTTATGAAGGTATCTATCAGTGTGTGTCGGCTTTCTGTAAACCTTAAAAGATAGTGAATTATTATTTTAGATATTAATATGTCAGGAAATGGTAAACTTCCATTAGTTTCTTTTTCCATGGTAAACTGAATACTAGGATGTATACCATTTATAAAAACCAAAAACTCATGCAGTGCTTCTTCTCCATGTCTCCAAATAACAAATGTGTCATCTACATATCTATACCAAATTGAAGGTTTTTTAGGTGTATTTTGTAACGTTAATGTTTCAAATTTTGACATCTCATGTCAACGTCAAAAAGAAAAATTTAATAAATTATACAAACAACAAAATAATAGACCATCTATTGATTGTAGAAAAACAGTTATAAACCTTTCTGATAATGTTGTTTCAGATTATGCTATTGAAGCGCTTTCTAAAGGAGTAATACCTTTTGAAGATATAATTTCCAACATCGAAAACTCCATTAGATTATTACCTTTTGATGCTGCTAATGAAGTTAGATATAACACCGTTAACATATTACGTAAAACAAAACCTCCAAAGAGCAACTTATCCTTTCGTCAACGACATGCTTTACTTGATCTTAAACGCAATGAAAGTATTATAATATTAAAATCAGATAAAGGTAATGCAACTGTTATATTAAATATGAACGATTATAACACTAAGATAGAACAATTGTTGGGACCAGAAACTTATCGTGAAATACCAAAAGATCCAACAAAAACTAAAGAGCTGATTAAATTATCATCTATTCCTGAAGAAATAAAGAAGAAACTATCTAACTCTGAAGCTATTTCACCAAAACTATATGGTTTACCAAAAATTCATAAACCTAATATTCCTTTAAGGCTATTGTTAGTGCAATTGGTTCTCCTACATATCACCTTGCAAAACATCTTACATTGTTATTACAACCTCATATAGGAAAAACACCCCATTACATTAAAAATTCTGCCGACTTTGTTCAAAAAATGCATAGTTTCAAAATTGAAGAGGGTGATATAATGGTTAGCTTTGATGTTATTTCACTTTTACAAAAGTACCTCTAAAAGAAACTATTGAATACATAGATCATCTTTTCCAAAGGACATAACCATTCTTTTTCAGCACTGTCTTACTACAACTTATTTTCAGTGGAATACTAAATTCTATGAACAGATGGATGATGTAGTAATGGGTAGTCCTCTTGGTCCTGTTATAGCTAATTTTTACATGGAAAAATTAGAAACATCAGCGTTACAAAATACACCTAAAAAACCTCCAGTTTGGTATAGATATGTAGATGACGCATTTGTTATTTGAAGACATGGAGAACAGAACTACATGAGCTTTTGGTTTTTATAAATGATATACATCCTAGCATCCAGTTTACCATGAAAAAAGAAACTAATGGAAGTTTACCATTTCTTGACATATTAATATCCAAAAATAAAGATAATAATTCACTATCTTTTGAGGTTTACGAAAAGCCGGCACACAGTGATAGATACTTTCATAAGTCATCTAACCACTATCCACGTCAAAAATTAGTGTATTAAATCTTTAGTAGATGGAGCAAAACGAATTTGTGACCCTGAATTTTGAATGATGAATATAAATATTTAAGAAAATCCTTACAAGATAATGGATATTCACTTACAGATATTAATAATGTTATTACAGCCTTCCAGGCGTAACCTTAAAGAAAACCAGTTCTTAATGTTGGTACTGCTTTTCTTCCTTTTATAGCTAATGTTACAAATAGAATTGAAAAATCCTAATCAAATATGGCATTAGGACTATTTTTAAACCTACAAGAAAAATTAAAGAACATTTAAGATCACCTAAAGATGTATCAAACCCTTTATCATCTTTCGGAGTGTATAAGTTATCTTGTTCATGTGGAAAAGTATACATCGGGACCACAAAACGTAGCTTTGATACAAGACGCAAAGAACATATGAGATTTTGTAGATTGGGTCAACCAGAGAGTCTGCTGTGGCTGACCATGCCCTGAATAATCTAAATCATGACATTCAATTTGACAATATGAAAATATTGTCAAGACAAACCATTATTATGTTCGTTTGTAACGTGAAGCTATTGAAATATATAAACACCCGAATAATTTTAATAGACAAGAAGAAAATCTCCGTTTAAATAGGTTTTGGCATCTTATAATTAAAAAAGAGCATAATGATACGCCTTGATTTTAATTTGTTTTCAACTTTTGGTATGTCTAGGTTTTTTGCTGTGTTTTTCCTAGACCTTGAAGCAAATGCTTTACCAATTATATGTTAAATTTCCACAGCACTATAATTTAACATAAGTAGTTGAAATTAAATTGAAATTAAAAATTACAAAGAACGTTCTGCATTGTGCTTTTCATTGTTAATAACACTTCCAATTATTGATAAAGATATCTCTTTGTTAGATTTAACTGGGTTATTTTATTTTATTTGATGTAATGTTTGGATTTGTGAATGCTTCTATCATTTTAAAATTGAAGTTTTTCACAACTTTACACTTACATCATAACTCGATTAAATTTTGTTAAATGTGTTTTTTGGCTGGCAAATTTCATTGTTAGCTTTCGTCGTAGAGAGTGTTCTGGTTTGTCATCTTTGAGGCAGTTTAACAATATTTAATTTTAATGACCTAGTTATTCTTTACTACAATTTTATAGTTGGCTTATACGTTTCTCAAACTGTTATATTAATAGCAGGCTTATGTTTATGTTTGAATTTTTCAAATTTGACAAAATTGTTTACTACATCTTTAACAATTTTTAACAAACATTACTACTGACGAAGATAACTGTAAGTGTTATCGAAACGTTTAGATTGTATAATTTAAAGTACACCATTAAAAAATCCCAAAAAAGATAAGTATTTTATTATGGTTTTATCAATTTTTCCAAAAACGGTTATTCTATAAATACTGTTAATTTAAGTTTATCTGACCATCTAGGTCTACAGTTAACACTTCAAAACCTCATAGGACCCAAAATGATTCTTATGTAACTAAAGTATTCCGTCCGTTAACAATATCGGGAATGATTAAGTCGTTGTCCAAATTTGCAAATTGCAATTAAGGTTTTATCGCTTACTCAAAATCACTTATTTGAAAATCAAGTTCTGTTTACCGACGAAGCAAATTTTTCACGCAGTGCTATACGCAATTTTCACAACAATCATTTGTGGTCAGAGGAAAACCCGCGTGCAATACAGTAATCTTAATGTGTGAGCAGCAATCATTGGAGATTATTTTATAGGTACATTCTTTATACCGGGAAGATTAAACGGAGACACATATCGTCATTTTCTTGAAGAAGATTTACCTATTTTACTGGAAGATGTGCCGCTTAGACTACGGAATGAAATGTGGTTTATGCATGACAGTGCCCCAGTACATTTTATCATTCAAGCGCGAGAATTTTTAGATCAAACTTTTAATAACCGTTGGATAGGCCGAGGAGGGCCTCACCATGGCCCCCTAGGTCACCAGACCTTAACAGTTTAGATTTTTTCCTTTGGGGACATCTAAAAACTTTAGTTTACCAAACACCTATTTAAAATGAAGAAGAATTACGACATGGAATAATTGACTAGTGTAGAATGATTCAAAATACTCTAGGAATTTTCCAAAGAGTGCGCAAATCAACAAGAAGAAGATTGTATGGGTGCATACAGGCAGGAGGAGGACATTTCCAACATTTATTGTAATTTTGCTTTAGTTTTTTATCTTGCCTTCCGTTGTTTATTGTCATTTATAAATTTGCGTTTAAAATGTTTTCATGTTGATTAAAATACAATATATATATATATATATATATATATATATATATTCATTTATGTTATTTTTTAAGTAGTGTCAAAGAAATGCATAATATGGTTTATAGAAACAGGTCTGATTTCGCTGTACATATGTGCCCGTGCCACCATCATAATATAATGGTAAATACCAGTGAAATGCTACCATTTTTTATGGGCAATGAGCATGTTAATAACAATATTCCCTTTGGATGGTGACATACTGCAATACATAAGTCCAAAGGCCTCTGACCGAAAAACTTATAGGACGTCCGATAGTTCATCCAATGCCCATAGTGCATACAAAATATTGTATCAGTAGTGTCTATAAAATACAAAATTAGAATAATGAAAGGTTAGATTTAATTCACGAAGTGTGTAGTTGTGAATGCTGTACTTATTGTGTACATCAAATAAATGTGTTTTTAAACAAATTTTGGGCTGTTACATTTTCAACCATGAATGCTGAAGAAACCAGTATAACTCCTGAACAAATCCTTTTAAATATAAACATGTTTCAAAGATATTCCAAAATTGTAATTTCTATTTGTGTGATAATAAAGATAGATTATAAATCCTTAATGTCGTCGGGCATTATAACCAACACCACCTATGTGTTGTTATAACCTATAACGCAACTCTGAATTTCCCACATTTTTTGTAATTCTAGCCCTTAAGTATTACTTAAATCTTATTGGTGGGATCACTTCTACAGCCAGACGCACGTACCCCAAGCGTTTGTCGAATTATTATTTCGCACAAGGTACAATGTGACCGTTTTGTAAAGCGTATGTATTTTGAATTTTTTCTAAAAAAAATTGTTACATATTATTTGCTGTAGACCACGCGGCACCTTTTTGTGTAAGGCGCCTAATGGTTAATTCGGTCCTGTTCCTTACGGTCATTGTTGCAACCACAGGTTACACTTGATTATATTAAAAGCAATTAATACGACAATTGAAGCAAAACAGTTCTTTGATCAACACTCTGTGATTTACTCTGTTTTCTCATTAATTTTATGAGAAATGTTTTGGAAATTTTTTCACCTGCTGACAAAATGCTCCGATCTCGAGAAGGTAACTTAAAGGACTCAATAGCACTCATAAATACAATAATAGAATCTTTTGAAGAATTGCAGGGTGAATCCTTCTACATAAAAATATTACAAGCAAAAAATGATGATCTCATCTAAACGTGCACCGAAATTGTCTAATAATTTGTGTAATTACATTATTACTGATCCACGTTCCTTGAAACTAACAAACTCCTTAGTGACCACCAATATGGGTTTAGGCAAAGTCGTTCAACAGGCGATCTTCTTTCATATGTGACCCAAGTTTGGAACAATACAGTAGAGCAGTCCGGTGAAACAGTTGTAGTCGCTTTAGATATCTCAAAGGCATTTGACCAAGTTTGGCATAAGTGTTTACTTGCCAAACTTACCTCGTTTGGGTTAAATGATACGCTAATCGACTGAGTTTCTAGTTTCCTTGATAAAAGACGAATACGTGTCGTGGTTGATGGCTTTTTTTCAAAAGAAGTTAGCATTAACGCGGACGTACCACAGGGATCCGTTATAGCGCCTACACTTTTTCTGCTGTACATAAATACCCTTATTTCTTCAACAACTAACCCCATCCATTGTTTTGCTGACGTTAGCACTCTTCACTGTAGTTCATCTCAGTCTACTCATAGTGATAATCCACCTTCTATGTCAAATCAAGAAATTAACGCTGAAATGGCAAATTCAATCAACAAAGACATTCAACGTATTCTCGAATGGGGAAGCAATAACCTAGTTAAATTTAATGCTAACAAAACTCAGTGTTGTCTTATGTCGGACAAAAAAGATCGATCATTTCCTGTTGTAAGTATGAATGGCTCAGTTCTTAAGTTTTCATACTCTATTACTCTGTTGGGTATGATTGTATCTTCAAATCTCTCATGGGTTGACCATCTTCTGTCAGCTACCAAAACAGTTGCTTGTAAAATAGGCTTTTTGTACAGATCTAAGCAGTACTTTACCTCTCGACAACTCCTTCTACTGTATAAGGCCCAAATTCGGCCTAATCTGGAATATAATTCTCACATGTGGTTTAGTGCTCCCCAATACGCTCTCGATATCGTTGATCGTATTCAAAAGAGAGCGATTAGGCTTATAAATGACCCGTCCTTAAATTCTCACATACAGTCCCTTGAGCATAGAAGGATGGTTTCAGTTCTTTCTTTATATTATCGTTATTACAACGGCTATTGTGCTGCTGAATTATATTCTTTGATACCATCTCGGGCTATCTTTGCGAGAAATGTCCGGTTCGCTCATTCACATCATCAATATGCAGTACAAATCTCCACTTGTCGTACCAAACGGGCGCAATCCACGTTTCTCTACACGGCTTCTAAACTCTGGAATGATCTCCCTAGTTCCTGTTTTCCTCTCACTTATGATATTATGATATTAATTAGCGTCTTTTAATTTATCAGTTATAAATTAAAAGACGCTAATTGACTAAACATGGATAGCAGAAGGGTATTTCATGATGCTGTACTTTACCATTCAATTATTTCCAAGGAAGTTCCACCATACTTACACCAAAAAATCAGATACCAAAGCGACGTTCACAACGTTAACCTTAGATTTAAAGGACTTATTTCGCCTCCATCTTTTCGAACACATATGTTTCATCGATCATTTACATATAACGTCTATTTTTTATATAATAAACTGTTACCGTCTCTCAAATGCCAATCACTGTCGAATTTTAGATTTTTCTACAGGAAACTATTGTTAACATCGCAAGCATAATTCATCCTATTAATGTATTTCAAACTCAATACATATCTGTATATTATTCGTTTGTACAAAGCTAGCCTTATTTCTTATCTCTTTTAGTTATGTTATAGCTTAGGGTTAAAACTTAGATCAGTTACACTGCCTTTTAACCCTTTTTTTTTGCACGTTATCATAAGTATTACTTTCCATTTGTTATTGCAAAAAAATAAACATTATTATTATTATATGAGAAAATTTAAGGTAGCTGTTCATAGGCATCTATTGGCAATTCATAATCCCTCTATCCGTCCTCCTAAGTGTTCCTGAGTGCTTTAGCCACATTGGTCTAATTTAGCCTGTTCAGGTCCACAATCATAAAAAAAAATTGGAGCAAGGGGTAATTATCACAGAAAAGCAATTTAAAAATGATTTATTTCCAACCGTATTAAAAACAATGAACAGTTGCTTATCACAATCTCAAGCGTAGAAGATGATCTCATTTACGACAAAATTAAGTATTGGAAATGTTTGACTGTGTAAACATACCATCTACAGAAGAGCTTTCAGTAGTAAAAAAAGTTTTGATTTGAATAAGAGAAGGGTCTTTAGGTAAAGCCGTAAAAGTGTACGATGAAATATACCAAAAAGAATTGCATTTGAATACACGTATAAGCTAAGGAGGCAGCAAGAACATTTGGGTGCAGCATGGCTTCATTTTCTGTACTAACAAGGATAAATAAGCCACATGTTTCGATGCTGCACCAATGAATAACCAGTTTAATATTTTTGTCATTTGAAGAAGATAAATTCTGCAATCACTGTATAGATAAATTTAGAGCGTTTCATTTTTTACGAAAAAAAAATAGAAAGTTGCAATTATATTAGTTGAACTTTATAACTTAATGTTTGTTTGTTTGTTGTTACTTCTTTTTAACATTTTACCTTCCAAGCTACATATACCGGGTGTTCAAATAAGAAAGGACACCTTCCATATCTCAGAAACGGCTTATACTACAGCTTCGGACAAAAATTGATATAACAAAAGTGACCATAAGAAACATCTGGAAATTATTTCTAGAATTGTAGGTCGACCACGAGAGGGCGTAACTGAATATCAAATATTAGAAATATTGCTTTTTTCAAAATTTTCCAAATTAAGATACTCTAGAAGTATAAAAAATACAATCTTCAGAACATTCTGCACATTTTTGGTTAACCGGTTTTTGTTCTATTTTTCCAAATAAGAGGTAGGAGAGAGTTGGAACCCTGTTTTGAAAAAAAAAAACGCTCACAAGTCCGGTTCTGTTCCACCAAATTTTGTATACTTGGTACAGTTGAAAAGAGCTTTTCTCCACCAATGGAATGTTCATTAACTCGTAATCAATCTAACAATATAGCGAATGGTAGAGGGCGATGTTGAATTTTTTTTTGAAAATGTGTCTTCTCTTGAAAATATTAAATGGAAACATATAGGTTTGACTACGGGTTTAAAAGATGCTAAATTAGCAACAAAACAGCGAAAACCGGATGTCAATATCTTTTTCCTAGCCAAAGATATCTTAAAAAAACGCGTATATAGAAACAACTATTGTCGTATAGGTACGACTTCATCATGGGAATAAGAGATAAACATTTAAATATGGAAGCGATATTTTCTATAAATCGTCATAACAACGCCGGCTATGAAACAAATCAATGCGTTGACACGGCAAGTGTTAAAACGTCAACCTACCAAATTGCTTTTGTGTTTGCAGTGCATTTTTATAAGTTACTTATTCTTACAAAATGCTTAATTCAAACGCCGAAGGGTACGACATGTTAACTACTTATTTTCAATGTCATGAAAATGCAACAATTGCTTCGAGGGTATATGCCAAAGATTACCCGCAGAGAAGAGCTTATGGAAAAAAGTTTTTGAGAGGTTGGGTACAAGGTTAAGACAAACCGGATCAATACATCGACCCAAATAATTCGAAAGGTCGCATTAAAGAAAGTAAGTTGACTGTTCTTTCGTTAATATCCTTTGATCCGCACATCAGCATAAGACAAATATCAAGGGATTTAGGTCTCTTTACATAGGTACTATACACAATATTTTATCGGATTACAGGTTTATAATAACACACTACTATACTTATCCACTGAAGTTTATTAGCAACACATAGACTTTAAATATTCTTTATAAATATTATACCACATAGTCCTTCATCAGGCATTATTGGAAAGAAATTTTGATCAAAGGTTAAATTTCTGTAACTGGTTAGAAAACATGGCACGCGAAAATCCTCGCATTCTCTCAAACATTCTGTGGACAAGGCATCATTTAATAGAGTAAGGCAAGTTAACTTGCATAACATGCACTATTGGTCTGAGGACAACCCACACTGGATGCCAGAGGTACAACATCAAGGCCCATTGTCATTAAATGTTTGGTGTGGTATATAGTAGAAGGAAAAATTATAGAACTTTATTTCTTTGACAGAAACCTTGATGGGGTACCTATTTACATTTTTTAAAGCACGAACTCCCATTGATTTTGGAGGAATCATTAGAAACAAGAAGAAATATGTTTTCCAACACGACGGATGTCCCGTACATTTCTCGGTGAATGTAAGAGAATATTTAAATACAACGTTTCCTGCTAAATGCTTAGGGCGACCTAGATCACCCGACCTTACTTGCTTAGACTTTTATTTGTGGGGGAGGATAAAAGATTTAGTCTTTCAAACTAAGCCAACAACCTGGGACGATAAGAAGATAGAATCAGAAATGCAGTGAACAGCATTTTTGTTGCAGAGATTCAAGCTGCTGTTTTCTCCATCCGTGAAAGATGTCTCGGATCAGGAAAAGGGTATCGCCATCCAGTTTTCAATATAGCCAATCTAATAAAAGCAGGGTTTCCACTCTCCCCTTCTGCTTATTTTGCAAAAATAGAACAAAACCTACAATTTTTTTCCTGAAGGTAGTATAAGCCGTTTCTGAGATATGGCCGGCTTCCGTTCTTATTTGAACACTCGACACATATGTAGGTATAGGTTATGCAATCGACTTTTTTTCACTATCTTTCGATTTATTACCTCATTTTGTAACGTTTGGCAAAGTTTCTCCAAGATCGGCCATGATTGTGTGAGTGCGTGCGTGCGTGCTTGTGTATGTGTATGTGTGCGTGTGTGTGCGTATGTGTGCGCGTGTGCGTGCTCGTGTGCGTGCGGATATTGGGGTGTGTGTATGTGATGTATGAGGATGTTTGTTAATACCCACGATAACTCCAGAACGAAAACATGTAAGTACTTAAAATTTGTTTTAATTTTTCCTGGAGCTGATTACTTTTTGGGAGCTGGTTTTGATTTTTATCGATCATTTCTGAAACAGCTGTATATTTCAAAGATATATAAATACCAATATACACGGTGTCCCGTAAAGAATTGGGCATAGTTCAGAGATAGTTTTCTTGGGTTGAAATAACCCCATTTTGGGCAACAATTCTGCTTCCTTAAAGAGTTATGACCTTTCAAAGAGCCATTTTTTATTTCACTTTTTTTCGATAGCTGTCGCATTTTACAAGATATCTTGTTTAAACTTGGTACAGGAGAGTTTTTCGGGTAGACAAACATGGATATTTATTTACTTTCAACGTAAAGGTAGAGGAAACCATCAACACCTTACTCATATTCCTGGTTTCCGCTGTATTTTTTTATGGATAATGATTTTGAAAGACTTGTTAACATTTCTGGTAATTTTATTTTCTTTAAAAAAGGTACTCTTATTGTATATTACTAAATGGTTCCGCTTTAGAGGTAAATGTGCTTAAAGTGAACTCTGCAGAAAGTACATATTTCAATTGCATAAAATTTAATGCCAATTCAATCTAGTAGGTATCCATCACAAACTCATAATTCTGATTTGACTTCTTATAAAATATATTTGGTGTGTTTTTTACGTTGTTTTGTGTGTGGTTAATTGTTTTTTTCATTTCATTCTTTAAGTATTTGGATTTCCGTTTTAAGAATGCCGCGACATAATTTGTTCTTAAATAGTGAAATGAGTGATATGGTGGCAATTTACGCTCAACAAAATTTCAATGAACGTGCTGCGGCCAGAAGTTACGGAAGTATTTTTCCAAATTGTAGACAACCAAACAAAAATTATTTTCAAGATTGTTTTCAAGATTGCGAGAAACAGGTAGCTTTCGTTCTCGCCAGCATGAAGGACGACCTATAGTGCGTACTGTCGAACAAGAAGACGAGGTCTTAGATTGAAATTGATTCCTCCATTAGCATTCGGCGAATATCTGCAAATACTGGGTTATCTCGCCCGGCAATATCAAATGTTTTGCATGAACAGCAACTACACCTCTACCATTATACACCAGTCCCAAATTTATTGCCGGATGATTATTTGGCAAGTGCGAATTTTTCTAAGTGGGTTTTAAATCATCGACGTGATTAGTCTTTTATAAACAATATTTTGTTTACGGATGAGGCAACCTTTACCAGAAGAGGGGCATTTAATAGCAGAAATTGGCATATCTAGTCTGACGAAAACCCAAACCAGGCAGCGCCATTTTCAACGTTAATTTAAAATTAATGTTTGGTTTGGGATAGTGAACGATTCTCTTGTGGGTCCTTTTGAACTCCCAGCTAAACTGAATGGTGGCGAGTATCTAAACTTCCTTCAGCATAACTTGCTTAACCTGCTGGTGGAAGTTCCTTTAAACGTTCGTCGTGAGATGTGGTTTCTTCCAGACGGCGCATCTGCCCATTATACTCTCGCGGTGCAAAAATCACTTAATGTATTCCCTCATCGTTAGATTGGAAGAGGAAGTGAACATCGTTGGCCTCCACGAAGTCCTGATTTAAACCCAATGGACTTTTTCTTCTGGGGGTACATAAAAACTTTAGTATATTCTGCTGCTGTGATTAATACAAGAGCTGAACTATATTAAAGAATTGTTGCAGCTGCAAATGCAATTAGAAATCTGCATCCATCGTTTTTTGCAGTAAGAAGAATTTTTTTGAAAAGATGCCAATGATGTATTAGGACGAATGGCGGACATTTTGAGAATCATAATTAAATACCTGTTCAATGTTTCATAGTTTTTTAGTTGATTGTAAATACGACGGCCACTATTTATATTTTGAGCCATGGCAACACTGATTGAAGTTAGGCGCCGTTGTACGTTTCCATAGAAACGTTTGACATTGTTGACAATAACATACTTCAAACTTTTGTCAATAGCGTTATTTGTATTGTTTACGGTTACTTGAAGATTGCATGTCAGCACAAGAATGGAATTAAGACAAGAGTGCATCGATCAACTTACTGCCACATTTGGAGATGAAGCTCCATCCTTTGCCACTGTGAAACACTGGTTTTAGTTGTAGCCGCCTTTTGCTCAGTGACGAAATTGGCGAAGGTCGTCCAAAATCAGTTGTCATTCAAGAAAACATTGATGCTGTGCAAAAACTAATAATGCAAGATCGCCATGCGACATACCGTAAAATTGAGGGAACCCTAGGCGTTAGTTCTATCAGCACATATAAAGTATTACATGATCATTTAGCCATGAAAAGGTGCACATCAATGCTCAAGAAATACAATGCGTTGCTTCAAAAGACGTATACAAGATTGTAACAGGTGACGAATCATGGAGATATGCATACGAGTCGGAACGTAAACAGCAGTCGACTGTGTGGGTGTTTCAAGATGAACAAAATACAACAAAAGTTGTTCGCGCTCCAAGTACATCGAAACAAATGGTCGCCTGTTATTTCGGAAAAACTGGTCATGTGACAACTGTCCCTTTAGAGGAACGTAGAACGGTCAGTTCTGAATGGCACAGAACCATTTGTTTACCGGAAGTCTTCGATGAAATGCGGAAAACAAACAAGCGCCGTCGGACCGTTCTTCATCACGACAACGCGAGCTCTCACACATCTCGTCTAACAACCGATTATATTGAACATTCAAAAGATCGAATTGACGGGTTATCCGCCGTACAGTATTGATTTGGCACCCAATGACTCCTTCTTGTACCCGAATGTCAAGAATAAATTGTGTGGACGATTTTCGTCTGTGTAAGAAGCCGTTGATGCGTTCAAAAACCATGTTATGGAGGTGTCTCAAGAAGATTGGAAAAAATGCTATGACAAATAGTTCGAACGAGTGCAAAAGTGTATTGATCATAAAGGAGAATATTTCAAAAAACAATAAAGCAATTTTCAATGACAAATTACTGTTTTCTCATTGTTAGGCTCAAAATATAAACAGTGACCCTCGTATGCAAGTGAAATATGTATATTCTGCACAGAGTTCACTTTAAGTACATTTTGCTCTAAAGCGGAACCATTTAGCGATATATAATAAGAGTACCTTTTCTAAGGAAATGTTAACCAATCTTTCAAAATCTTTATCCTCAAAAAAAACAACAAAGGAAACCAGAATGAGTAAGGTGTTTGTGGCGCCCTCTGTACCAAGTCAAACAATATATCTTGAAAAATGCGACAGCTAGCGCAAAAAAGTTAAATAAACAATTGTTCTTTGAAAGGTCACAACTCTTTAAGGAAACAGAATTGGACTAAGGAAAGTTGCCCAAAATGGGGTTATTTTAACCCAAGGAAACTATCTCTGAACTATGGCCCATTCTTTACAGGACACCCTGTATATATCTTAATCTTACAGATTATGTACTATGCAATTTTTATTACGACGCGCAATTTAGCGACAAAAAAATTCCTAAGGTAGAAGTTAAGTGTCTGTTCAATTCTGAATAATGATTAACTTTATACAAAATGCGTACACATATTGTTTAAAGAAAATTTAATTTTACATCATTTCTCTTTATAAAGTTTCTTAATATAAAGTGAAATAAATGTAAAAATTAAATAAATCTGATTGAAAATTCTTAAACTGTATCTATATTTTTATAGAAGTGAGCGGATTTGAAATTTTTTAAGTTAACATCTAAATGTCTATAAAACTATGTCTGCCATGAGTTTTAAACGTCTGTTTGACATAGATTATTGTTTTTGTTTTTACAATGTTGCCTATTTTCGTAATGAACATAGAATAAAGAGATTGCATAATTATCCTAAATAATTGTTACTAAAATTATTTCACTTCTTTAAATTTCCATGTTGTAGGTTGGAAGGTCGTGTGTTGTTCCACACCAGATATTTATAATATGCCTGGATGTATATGTTATGTAATATTAAAAATATATAATTACTTAAAAATTTTGCAGCCCTAAATTTTAAGTCGGCACCACCCTGGCTACGGGCCTGGGTAATGTGTATAATGTAAGTGGATAAAACAAGTAAGTACTCACCACATTTAAGCTCCAAAAATTGTTATTTAGGAATCTATTATTTTATTTATTAAATCTACAAACATAAATTTACAAGCGCATGACAACCAAGTCGCTGTAATAATAGCACCTAAATTATGCAGATATCATTTTCATCTGATTACATGTATATATAATAAAAATAATCGTATTTGAAGTACCGCTTTGGAAACAATTACTTTAACACTCAGCAGGTAACTATTTGTAGAAAGTAAGTAAAAAATTAAGCAGTTCAAAGTTTGCTTTCGCCGTCATTATGATAGAATTTGTACTAGTATGAATAATTCATAAAAATAAAAACGTACCTATTTACTTCTCAATAAAAAAAATCCATTTTCCGTTTTCATACAGATTGCATGCCACGTAAATAAAGTTGTATATATAGCTACAAATGTACAAATGACACCAGTATTCCTATAGAACCATGAAGCTAATTAGTGGTGCGATTATTATAATATTAAGTGTTACCTCAACGTGCTATATTCTACCATATAAAGAAAAAAATAATAGTTATGCTTTAGAATGTTTTAAAATTATAAACGGATATATTTTCTCTAAGAATGAATTTCTCACCTCACTACTCTCAAAAACAATTGATTATGAGTTTTTAAAATATCTCCACACCAAAAATTACAATTTATACGTGAAACATGTGCTAAACCAAAAGATCTTGAGTTATGTCTACACACATGGGGCGATTATTACAAGCGATAGTCAAAAGAACATAAAAAATATATTGAGTTTATCGTTGTACAAGAGACTATTAATAGTATCGTCTTTACCATTGAACAGTACAAAAGAGTTACTAGAGCAGTATTACCGTAGTGAAGTTGTTCTAATATCTGCTGGGAATCAATCAGCGAATTTTTTATTGTATAAAGGATGTAGAGGACATAACATAATAGAAAGCGATATTTGTACTAAGACACAATTTGTTAAAAAATATAAGATTTTTAAAAATTACCCTGCACTAAATGGATGTTCATATCGCGTGCAAACGCTTATATGGCCACCTTATGTAATACCACCAAGCAAAGGAATGTTTAGCAACGGAATCGAAGTGTTAATAATGAACACATTGGCTAAACACAAAAATGTGTCAATTAACTATCTGATATCCAATCAGCGTGGCCTAGAACCAAATAATGAAATAGGAATTGGGTGTTTCTTTGCAAATAACGAATTACATGTGAAATATTCCGTAATTACATACAATTTTCAAGAATCATTTACATGGTGTGTTCCATTTATAAATGTTCAAAAAGGTACTAATGTGTTTTTAGCAATGCAGGCACATGTTTGGGTATCACTTCAAATTATTCATTTTCTTGTATCAACATTGTTGTGGTTGCTTGCCAGATCTGCACCAAACGAAACCACTTCATTTAAAACATTCACAAGCACTGTACAAAATGTTGTTGCCACTATGCTTAATACAACTGTAAATGTACAACCAAAAACCTATAAAGTGAGATTTTTATTTATGTTATATATTATTTTTACTTTACATGTCAATGTGGCGTACGAATCTGCTCTATTCAGTGTACTTACTAAACCTAAGCACCGACAAAAGATTACTAGTGTAGATGAAATAAATAATGCTAATTTTAAGTTGTACTATGTACCAGGTACACTAGAATATCTTGGAATTACGAATGCAACAGATCGATGGAAAGCTTGCTCTAATGGTAGTTCTTGTATTTCAAACGCGCTGGCTGCAAAAGATTTTGCTCTGTTTATGCCAAATTTACATATAAAATATTTTCTTAACTATGACAGCATTGGGAATAAGTCTATTTATTGCTTTGAAAATTTTCAAATAACAGTACCTATTGAAATGGTTATTAAAAGAGAAGTTCCATTTAGAGACGATTTAAAAAGCTTCATTGAAAGTTTAACTGAATCCGGATTAATTTCGAAATGGACCGAAGACATATTTTATCAACAGAAACAAGTTATGATTGAAGAAATGCCAGTAATAAAAATTTCGCATTTAACATTTTTGTTTGGATATGTAATCGTATTTTGGATATTTGCAGTTATTTTATTTTTCATAGAAATATACATTCATAATATGAAAACAAGGACGAAAATATTTAGGGGAGGACGGAGGAATAACGGTCACTTATGGGAAAAGTACTGTGAGTGATGTGATAAATCATATTCTATTCGGATTTCCAGTGAAGTGTGTTCGTTTGTTATTTAGGTATGTTATACTCTACTTGAGTTTGTAAAACACCACTGATTTGTTGTTTTCGTGAAAAATACAGATGATTAAGCGGTATTGCCCTATGCAGTCGGCCAATAGCAATCATGGTATGGGGTAATGGTGGTTTTACGTCAGAAATAGCTCAGTAAGAATAATGATACACTAAATTTTTTCATTTTTTCAGTACCATGCTAGTTTTCGTAATTGTAAAATTAAAATAAGTAACCTTAAATTATTTGTATTAAAAACCTATTACAAAATGATAAAGAACTTTTATTTTATAAATAATAATTTTAAAATAATCTGACATCAACAACAATTTTTACAGTTTCACCCTTCTAACTTTAAGTTTGGCAAATTCGTCAACTGATGCTGTGTAATCTAAACAAGCAGCTAATGTGCTCTCAATTGAAATTATAGCCAACTTTGTAAGGTTTATCTGACACAATCAATTTCTAAGAATATTTCCCTCATGTATAATTTACTCCTATACAGCAATGCAACTTCGTTAGGATGACAGCGATAATCCCATTTGTGGTTATAAATTACAGCGGTAATTCAAGTGAAATATTCAACTACCATAGTAACAGAGCTATTCTTGCCATAAACAAGACGCATGTGTCAAACACTGACAGCCACGTTAAAAAATTTAAGTTAAGTTTATTGTGAAACGATTTCGTAAAATTTCGTGAGAAACCACTGATGGCAATATTGAAAAGAGTGTTCCGAAGAATACAGTGAAAAATCAGGCATTTATTGGGACGCAAGTATTGTTCGCTTTCTAAATATTGTTACATGCTTAGTAATTAAAAAGTTGGTCGTTTTTTAAATGTAAATTTTTAATTAATGAAATATAGGTTTTGTTCATTTATTACATTTTGTAACCTTTGTACATAATTAACTAAAGTTTTGTTGTCTTTCCCCGCTGGCCAAAGATACAGGAAGGGTTAATAACATCCTGGATTCGGACATAAAGTTCTTCAGTTATTTTTAGCGAAATAATTTAATGGGTAGCATAGATGAGGGTAGCATTCGTAATACACGCTGCAGTTCATCTTGAAGATCAGCGGAATTTAAATCTGAATCATTTTGGAATGAAAGTGTTGACTGCAGATTCATTCATTCATCATAGTTTTCTAACGTTTTGTGGTCCATATTTCTGATTTGTACAATGTCACACAAGAACTGAATGTTGTTGCTGTGGCTTTCTAGAAGTGAAAATCTTTTACCCAAAAAAGTTAATAGTAGGTTTGTCAAGAACGTAATTGAAAAAGTTTATTTTAAATTTCTTCTACTCTGTTAAGGACTCATGAACAGCTTTGTAATCAAACTGACGTTTTTTTTCTCCTAGATCTAACTTCAGTTTCGGTCGGAAAATCTGTGCTGCATTCAAGATTTTCTGCTATCTGATTGGCAACCACTTTTATCTGTTCATATCCAGACTATCTTAATGTTTTCAGTTTCTGAAAATCTTCATACAATCTGACACATTTATGGTCATAGATTGACACTGCATTTATGTCAAATGAAATATCATACCAAAGAATTACACAGCATACAAACTTGTAGTTTTTAATATTTTTTTGCTAACGCTGTCGCTTTAAGTTTGGTTGGAGCATCTCTGTTGACATCCTCTATAATTTCCAATAATGCGTCATAAATTTCACAAAGCTGATATCATAAAGATTACAAGGTGTCTATCCTACTCGACCACCTAGTAGCACTCAGTGGTTTCAAAGTTACAGGCGAAATGTGTTTTGTCAACACTTCCCAACGTTTTGTGGAACCAGAAAAAATGTGTAAAGTTCTTGTGCAATGGAAAAAAAGGAACTGCTTCTGTAGAAGACGAGGCTTGCGTCATTCACAACAAGGTTCAAAGAATGACAGGCACTAGGCATATAAAACGCCCTTGGATATTTTTCAAGTATTCTGTTCTATGCGCCTTTTATTACTCCCTTCACATTGGATTCGTTGTCACATCCTTGTCCTCTAAGCCACTTCAACTCAAAAACCAACATTTCCATATGTGTAAGAATGAGCTGTGCCAGTTCCTCTCCTGTTGAACCACTAGCATCAAAAATGCAATAAAGAATTCGTCAACATTATAATTGTTGTTGATAGAGCTGTAAATAACTACTCTTATTGTTAATTAGAGCTGTTCAGTATGACATGTCTGGGGCAATTGTGGAAAAGTGCGTATTTACTTATTTTCACGATTTTCAAATCGAATTTTATTTGCCATCAAGTTTGGCAACACATCCTTAGGTAAGTCACAGACCATTTACCAGATTTGCGTTCTTAGGTTTTCTTCCATAACTGGATCAAACCTAGAAAGTAGCTCAACCAATTTTAAGGAATCTCCATTATTTGGCTAAAACAAAGGTTCGGTTGCTCAACAGAAAGCCAAACATTGTGGCGACAATAATCTAATTATGAATTTCTATATCCAAAATTTTCCCAGTCAGAATATCCCTTTTTAGGCCAGTCGCTAAGAGAGGAATAGCATGCAACAGAAACCAAAAACTGAATACAGCAACCAACTACTCTCAACTACTTTTCCGTTGCTCAATACTTTTAAATAATCTGAGGTGAAAAATCTACGCCTTCCTTTATTACGAGGATACTCGAATCTTTTAATTTGATATGGCCTCTTCTCAACAAGTATGTGAAGAATTATAGGTGCTATGTAACCAGCATTCCACAGCGTAGGATCAATTAGAACGTGGTCTTTAGTAGCCATACCTGTACCCCTAGCACTACCACGGCTTTCCTGTTCAGGTTTCGATTCTGGATGAATTTCTGATGATGTTTCCCCGTTTTCGTCAGCAATTGGAAGCGACTGAGGGTCGATTGAGTTTTCAGCTACCAAATCGTCCACATTCGACAAATTTGTTGAGGAAGTGAAGAACTCACTTACACAACTTTTTTTTTGTTAAGAATCCCTTCAGACCATAGCTCAGCTTTCTTCCTTCCGTCTCTTTCATTAACCGTTTCTTATTGTACTCACTTCCTGGTAATTTAACGCTAATACCTAAAAAAGCGCCAGTAAAATTCATGCCTACAGGTGTGCCAACGAAAATTTAACCCCTTTGTAATATTGTAAAATAAAAGTTTTGACTAAAATACAGAAACAGGCAACTCTTAAAATGAAAGGTGAATAGTTTCTATGAAAATATAATTTATATAGCACTACCCTGTGCTAAGAATAGCAACCTCCTCCAAAAATTTTTATAGCACAAAAGGTAAAGTGACATTTGAAACAGCTATTCATTTATCACACAGTCACAAATTGACTGATTCGTTTTCGAGAAAGCTGCTTAAATTTAAATATGACGTGACGTATGCGTGAACGAAAGTGCGAGTAAGGTAGGTGTAAATGACACTGACAGTAACCTTGTTAACAATCCCCACGGATGGCAGCCGCCAGAATATAACCGCCATCTTGACCTTCTTAACGAAGTTTCGCTACTGATTTTAAAGCATCACGAGGGGGTCGAATTTTTGTTGGAACAATTACTCGCAATAATCTTACCTAAACACAAACGCACAAACGTTATCTCTGAAGTGAAAAAAAGCTATAGCATAACAACCTTAAACTATGTTCAAATTTGCAAACAAAAGCTTGCGTGACCTTAACACATAACGAGCGCGTAGTCTAGACAAGTAGTACGCCGTCTCGGTTTACGGGTTCCGCGCCTGGACCCACCATGTCAGCGGATTCCTCTTATCTCCCCGTCACACCCGCATTTGAATGTGCGCCCAGCCGCGGATTCGGTAATTTTTTAACGGCCGTTTTAAATCTTGAAATGCTGTCCCTTGATGGTGCCGCCTGATGCGGTCGTCTCTGTGCATCGTAGCACAACACTGCCCTGATTATTATTACATATATAACACATAATAAGAATATATAAACCTATCAAATCATTTGAACACTATTTTATCATTCATTAATTTAATTAATTAATTAATTTAATTAATTGTTTAAACATTATTTTGCCATATCTAAATTTTTTAAACTTGACATGTTTTTCCACAAGGTCATATTTACTTATGACACTCGTGTCATCTATTTCTGGGAAAAATATATGCTCTGATATGATATGCTACATGCACGCATAAATTTTACTGAAATAAAATCATTTTTCTTTTCCACCACTTCAGACGGAAAATTCTTTTTTGATTTTTCATTAGAAACTGTTACTAGTAGAAAGTCACCTATGTTAATTTGTTGAGGTAAAAGGCTAAACCCTTTGGTGGATTATCTTCTGGTTCCCTGTCATCAAGGGGCATCTAGTCGCTCTCTCCGCATTCCTCTCATTTAAACAGTGCTCAGATGAGTCAAATATTTTTCTTCTAACCAAATTCTCAACTTTACGACCACATGTTTTAATGTTTTGTTTACGCTCTTTCTTTTTTAAACGCTCTTCGTATTTTTCTTTCTGCTTCCCTCTTTGATCTTGTAATGGCGTTGAGAAAAACCTCTTTATTCTTGAATAATTGCCACAAAAACTTTATCATAAGTAGTTCCTCAACTTACAATTCTTCCTGTTGCTGCATTTGTATTTTTTACTAAGTCTGTAAATAAAGCACAACAGGTCAGTCTTGTTCGGAGTCTGATGAAGAAGAGTCATCGCCTAACTGGAAGATCAACGGCTCCACTTGAACTTCTATAGTGATATCCAATTGCCACATATTTTCTTCCACACTTTGTACGTGTCTAATGGCATCTTTCCAATTATCTGACGTTACGTATGCAACAGTGATGCAAAATAATTAGTGCACATCTGCGATTTTAAATGTTTGATTGCTCCTCGCAACTTCACCCTTGATTTGTGCCCATATCAGTTCGATTGGGTTTAATTCGAAATGATATGGAGGTAAACGCAATACAGTATGATTCTGTGTTATTGCTACCTCATCGACAACTAATTTAGGAGCAATAGCAGCTTTTCTGACAAGGTCGAGGAGTTCGTCTTTGATCATATCTGGTTCGTAATCAATGGATTTGCTGGTTAGCCATGCCTGAATGCCAGCTTCTTTTTATCCTGAATTTAGATTTTTGTCGATCTTTCTGCTATGATAGGAAGCGTTATCTAACACTATAACAGCGTTTTTGTCTAAACGTCCAAGAACGTTGCGAAACCATTCTTCAAAAACAGCAGCTGTCATTTCTTCATGATAATGGCCAGATTTCTTGGACTCTAACAACAGCAAACCATCATCAATAAAACCGTCATCGGGACCAATGTGGAGAACGAAAAAGCGTTTTCCTTTTCCCGGTGGATCCCATAACCCCGTTGTTAATCCATTAACAAACGCTTGCCTCGGAGTCAAAATTGTTGTATCTGTTGTATCTTTCCATACTTTGCTTACTGCATGGCCTTCATTACCCCAAGTCTCGTCTAACAAGTATACCTTTTTTCCTTCTTCTCTGTATTTTTAATTTGTCGTAGATAACGTCGCCTACAAGCAACTATCTCGGATTTTTCTTTAAGGAAACTATTTCTTGACCTCTTGGCATACCTATATTTCAAAATAAAGTATAATTTATGTTAGAGATAATTTATTCTTTTACTCACTTAAAGCCAATTTCATCCAACAAGGTTCTTAATGTACTCCTTTTGTAATAAAAAATTACTAGGGTGTATTTCGGTTAATAATAGTAATTCCCCTAATATTACTTATACTCCTAGTAATAAATAGAAGATTTTGTACCTTCAGCTCAGCCAGTGATTAACGGGTCCATGTTCTTAAATTTGATTTGCTTTAGTTAGAAAATATGTGTGTGGTTACATACGTTCGCTTTACAAAAAAATGTAACTTCAACCTGTAAATAAATGTTAAAATGCCTCGGACGCCAACTTATTTTATGGAAAACAAGTAAACCGTGAATGTAATAAATGTGAAATTGAAAACAATAACAAGGTTTATTATAAAATCTGTAAGTCAAGTTATAAAAGTAGAAAATATTAATCCTAATGTTCGTAACTTAAGATATACCTTATACTAATCATTAGAAAATAAATACCTGTTGTAAAATTTTGGATGTCACTGGTATACTGTAACTGATAAGATGTGCAATTAATCTTGAAATGGAAATATAGTTTTGAAATTCGTTGATCCCAAATGAATTAAATTCTTTTACAAAAAGCCAAACTTGGTTGATTTTAATGGGTTAATGTACCATTTATTTATAATTTTCTTCATAGCAACAAACATCTATTGCGTCATCCTCGTTAAATTGAAACATAATAATACAATGAAATTACGTAATAGGAAAATGTAACGTAATAAAAGTAAAAATAACAGTAAAAATAAAAGTGTAATAAGAGTGCCTAAAAAGGATAAACATAATAGATAAAGAAAAATAGGTATAATTAACTCTTACCGTAAAATGTACGACACTTTTTTAATAAAAATACTCATGAACAAAAATGGAAGCTTCTTGCTTTCATATCGTAACAACAACGACTCCCAAAAAATAGATGTCTGCGCATGAACTCAATGTGCAAAACGAAATGCGCGTACTACCCCACTTTAAAATATCTAAACGTGTACTTTTCCAGCCACTAAGGTATACAATTTATATGACACAAAAATGAACGAAGTTGCCTAAATTATGGTATATTTTTAACACAACTCAAAAAGGTTTGTTACATTTTTTAATTGAAGCATCTCATCGTGCTCACCAATATCGGCCACAATTTTATTTAGGGTAGGTGTATCGTTTTGTTCAAAGAAGGAATGGAATATACGCCTAAGATTACTCTTAGTTTCGTCGTCAATGTTGTCCAAAATTGCTCGTTGTCGGTGGTACACAGTCGTACGATGTAATACATGTGTTTTCTTGTATTCACCTTCTATGTCAAATCAAGAAATTAAAGCTGAAATGGCAAATTCAACCAACAAAGACATTCAACGTATTCTCGAATGGGGAAGCAATAATCTAGTTAAATTTAATGCTAACAAAACTCAGTGTTGCCTTATGTCCGCCAAAAAGATCGATCATTTCCTGTTGTAAGTATGAATGGCTCAGTTCTTAAGTTTTCAGACTCTATTACTCTGTTGGGTATGACTGTATCTTCAAATCTCTCATGGGTTGACCATCTTCTGTCAGCTACCAAAACAGCTGCTCGTAAAATAGGCTTTTTGTACAGATCTAAGCAGTACTTTACCTCTCGACAACTCCTTCTGCTGTATAAGGCCCAAATTCGGCCTCATTTGGAATATAATTCTCACCTTTGGGTTAGTGCTCCCCAATACGCTCTCGATATCGTTGATCGTATTCAAAAGAGAACGATTAGGCTTATAAATGACCCGTCCTTAACTTCTCACATACAGTCCCTTGAGCATAGAAGGATGGTTTCAGTTCTTTCTTTGTATTATCGTTATTACAACGGCTATTGTGCTGGTGAATTACATTCTTTGATACCATCTCCGGCTATCTTTCGGAGAAACACTCGGTTCGCTCATTCACATCATCAGTATGCAGTACAAATCTCCACTTGTCGTACCAAACGGGCGCAATCCACATTTTTCTACACGGCTTCTAAACTCTGGAATGATCTCCCTAGTTCCTGTTTTCCTCTCACTTATGATATGAGAAAATATAAGGTAGCTGTTCATAGGCATCTATTGGCAATTCATTATCCCTCTATCCATCCTCCTAAGTGTTCCTGAGTGCTTTAGCACGATAGGCCTTATTTAGCCTGTTCAGGTCCACAATCATAAAAAAAAAAGAATGTTGTACACACTTTTATCTGTAATACCTAAAATGATAAAGTACTGAATAAAATATGTTTTTATGAAGTTATTATGTTACCTGCTGCTTTTGCTGTAAATGCAACATTTTCAGTCTTGTTGTAGTTCGGGTTTTCTTCAACACAAACTTTAAAAATGTTCAAGATTCGCTCCTTTTCGTCAACGGAAAAATGCCTGGCCGGGCATTTTTTTGGGGGCGAAAGATTTCGTTAATCCATAATAAATGTAATTATTTGCTAATAGGCTACAAAATTGTAGCTAGTATCGAAAAATACTGTTTTTGAAAATGAAAAGTACTGGAGCAAAAGCTTTAACCAAAATAAAGAATGAAAACACAAATCCTAAATGACAAATTACTTTGACATTTAATATAATACAAAATTTTTTGTGGTTGTGTGAACCCGGCTAACCAATAGAAATGTGAAATTTAAATTTGGCGCTAACTCGTGGGAAGAGCACTTACTGAATCTGTTCGTTAAACGGAGAATAGAGGGAAATCATCAGTGGCGTAGCTAGGCAACTTGGCGCGTGTGTGCGCAATAAATTTTGGCCCCTCTAACTAGAGGCACCTTTTAAAAAAAATTATATGTGAACGTACTAGTACTAAAATGTATTTAAAAAAAACACTAAGCATATATTATTGCAAGACATTAATTCACTACCCCAGAAATAGAAAATAAATTATAATTAGAAAAGCAAACATCTACACCTACAGCATATAATATGGTATTAATCGATTACCCCTATCTCATACATCTCTCCTTCTGGATTTCATTCTAGCAAAAAACGTCTATTACTTTATCCAAATTTAAAGACCTGGCTTTAGAATTAAGGCCAAACTCTACAAACGACACTCTCTCATTATATTTCGTAGATAGGACTTATTTTTAATTTCGAAAAGGTCTATCGGCGGATGCTGTGGTTACAGGTAGTGTTAAATAATAAAAACAATGCATAGATATCAGGAAAATTAGCCAACGTGGGACATAAAAAAATAGAAAGGTCTTTGGTGGTTGAAAACTTTTGGATTTCGTTAATGTGTATTGAACGGAATCTTAAAATGTGGTTTGGAAAATCTATATGAAGGCCTTTTGCGTATGATTCTTCCAATAACTGTGCACTTTGAAAAATGTCTTCATCGGACGAATTAATTAAAATTTTTGTGCTTAGAACTTACTCATGAAAACTCATATAACGCGCATCAAGTTGGGTTGCTATTATGTCAATCACAGAAGTGTAAACAGTAATGCGAAATTTTTCATCACCATCGAGGAATCTAAAATAGGTAGTTATTTCGGAAAATGTCCTTTTATCAAACTTTTTCTTTCAATTTTGAAGTTGGGGACAATTCCTAATGTAGTAGCCATATTCATCGCTTTGCTTCTTATATCTGGATAACCGTCACGCAATTTGGTAATTTCAGTTGTTGCCGTTTCCAACAGATTATGAGCTTCCAATAAGTCATAATTTTGTATGTAACAACCTGGATACGACATGGAGTTTAGTTAAAGTTTTGCCAAACATGGCCAATAGCAAGATAAATTCAAAATATCCTAAATTTCTTTTGATTCATTTTGAAATAGAATTTTCATCTTTATCATGACGTTTCAAAGTGATTTCTGTTGTAGTCTTAAAAACATCCATATAATTATGATGAAGAGCAAATAATGCATCATGACATGACCACCAACGTGGCGGTGCAAGTCTTTTCAAAGTAATTTTATTCACTAGAGATATTATCCTTAGTACATTCCATCGTTTAACACTAGTAGCAAGTAACGCATAAATGTTTTCTACGATATCAAAAATTCTTCTGATACCCCTTTGACCGCATTATTTATAACGAAATTAAGATTATGGACAGCACAGTGAACAAACCTCGCAGTTGGTTCTCGTCTCAAAATTCGAGCCTGGACCCCGTTATAAGCCTCACTCATAACATTGAAACCATCGTAACCTCCTCTTCATTTAGAAATTGGAATGTTTTTGCTCCTCAATATGTTTAGAATAAACCGCTTTAAGCCAGCAGCGGAATGGTCTGTACACGGATAAAAAACAAGAAAAGCTTCTTCTATTTTAATATCTATGATGGAGTCATCAGGGTAAGCAATTTTCACATAACGAAATATCAAACTAATCTGATCGATTTTGGTTATGCCCGGTGTTGTATTTAATAAAATTGAATAAAATAGTGCTTGTCTAATGTCATCTATAATACGCTTCTCTATTTGGTCTGCTATTAAATTAATAAACTCGTTTTAAATTGTTGGATTAAGATACTTTATACATAGTTCCATTTGGCATTTCTAGTAGTTTTTGCAAAACTGGATCATACCGTGACAGTAATGTAATAATATTTAGGAAATTTTCACCCTCAGCAATACCATCGTTAATTTTCTCTTGGTGTACACGGATCTCCATATTACATGAAGCCATAACAAGCGTAATTTAAAAGTGTATCTAAAACTTGTCGCCAAAAATTTGAAGATTTTCTTTTCTTCCACTAATGCAACATCAATGCACTTATTGCCCTTGCACCGGTCGAAGACTGCACAATTTTCGAAGTGTCGAAGATCCGTGTCGCGAAATATTTTGAGTCTCCAGTCCGAGTTACCTTCAACCCAAACTTTTTGGTTTTGGTTACGACTGCGGTTACCAAACAGCCAACATGGCTCAGAGTAACACCTATCTAGATTTGGTGAATAGCACAGCCACTGGCGAGAAAGTTTCTTACCACTTTTATTGTATTTTTAAATATATAAAAAAATTCAGAGAAAGATCGATTTTGAGGGTTAGAAGGGAATGGACCTTTCGGCTTACAAGATCCAAATCCGATAAGGACGTTTTTATATATTTTGTTTTATACCAGCGGATTAATAGGCAAGATCTGTAGGGTGTTGCTCTGTTAAGGCTTTTCTCAAAATATCGTCAGTATGTGTATCTGAATTTAGTTTTTCTTCTGATAGCAGTTCCTCAAAAATGCGCTGTGCTTTAGAAACAAATTTTAAAGCCACGTTGGCAATTGTTAAAGATTGCGGCTGAGCTTCTTCAGTATCTTGAAAAGGTATTGCGGTGACGTTCCCCAGAAACACATGTGAGACCTTCGTCAGTCTTTTCTGTTAAACGTGATGATGGCAGATCCACATTGTGTGCAGGAGTTGCCGCAGTGGACGTGGAATCTGTTTCATTACTATTAATCTCAAATTCAGATAAATCGACTGTTGATCTTGCAGAAAAGAACTGACTAATTCTTCGCGGCTTAGAAATTGTTTCCTGTTTCTCCTCACGATGTCTTTTGAACTCAAAACCACTGGACTTTTTACGTTTGTTCATTAGAATAACTTGGGTTTTCTATGAACGTAGGCTTACATTAATTTGAAGTTGAACAACAGTTACCAACACTCCATAATGTCAGTCTCAGTTCTTATTTATTTATTTATGCATTAAGATAACAAAAACTGTTAGTCAACAGTTTCTAAAAGAACATGGCCAATATGCATAATTAAATAAACTTCTTACTTTGAGTAATGAACCAAAACTCAGACTGTATGTAGGTATGTTTTATTCTTAAGGCGCCAGCTAAAAATAAATCAAAGAAATTTGATATGGGATTAACAAAATTTAACTATACCCTTGCCAGTCATTAGAAGTAAACATCCATACTGAATAACAAACTCAGCTGAATGGTTGTTTCCGAATATGTAATCGTAAGAATGTTTTCTTTGCAAAACTCATATGCTTCAATGGTGATGTGGCTGCCGTGATTGTCGAAAATTAGTAGGACTGGCTCATTTTGAAAGAGATTGGAATATCTTTTAAAATGTTGAAGCCATTGAATAAATATTTTCTTATTAGTCCAGCCGTTTTTGGAACATTTGTAAAGATATCCCTTCCAGAAGAGGTGACATTCGTTATCTGGTATAAATGAAAACAGGGGGAACATTGGTCCCTGAGGAATTTAACGAATAAATAATTGTGGTAGTTTTATTTAATCAGATGTTGCAGCTCCAATTCCCTGTTGCTGCTAAAGTTTTGTTTGTCTTGAACGGTTGTAATACCCAATTCGTCCACATTATGAATATTGTTACGTTTAAACTTAAATTTCTCATCACGTTTTCAAGGTTTTCGAAAAATGTTCTTACCTCTGTCTTCTTGAAGCATTTTATTCTATCCACACTAATTGCTTCAGGTTTAGTTGATAGATTTCTTTTTAGAAATCTTGTGTTTGTTTGAAACAGTTAATGTGTATCAAAAACAAAATGCTTTTTTTTTATTTTTTTTATTTAAACCATACATTAACTATTAAAAAGAATAAATAAAATAAATAAAGTCCGAGTGGTTTTTGTCCCATAACTTTCTCAAATCTCACCCAATTTTCAAAAGGAACACACTGGTGTGTTGATAATGAAAGGGGCTTTCAAATGATGTATAACAAGTGTGGTAGTTGCATTTGAGATTTTAAAAATTGAGGTTGCTGGGGGTTACAGGGTTGACCATATCAAGACCCCTTGACTGACAAAAATGCTCCCCCTAAAACAAAAATTGGCGTGTCCCGGTGATGATTGTACGTTTTGTTGTTTTTTTAAGTACAGGGGATGGTAAGTTTTAAAATCAACACAGTCTATATTATTTTATATGGGTATAATATCTAAATATGTACACTTAAAACTAAGTTATAAAATTCAATATATTCACATGTGATTAAATATTAAAAATTAAGATATTCAAAAATAAAACGTCCACAAAACGGGTAGCCCAGGGATTTGACTGGTCTCGGTCCTTCTACTGGCGTCGGCGTAACTGGCGTGGGTCCTGGGACGGCTGACACTCCGTGCGGTCTCTTTAGGGTTGTCGCGAAAGTAACATTACGGGCACATTTAGTATAAAGTTAACTGAAATGATCTTAATTCTCTATACAAAAAATAAAGAAAAAATGAAAATTAAATAAAAATACTGGAATATTTTAAGTACGTCCCTGGTTAGTGAAAATCTGGAGCACGTACGGAGTTATACAGTTATAGCAAAGTTATTTCTCGTTGGAAATATTTTTAAAAGGAATAACACAGAGGTGAATCGTTGAGTACCTGCTTGTCTAGGTCGTTCAGAAAATCACTACTTTTAAAGGGACATACACGACTTACGACCTATACCATTTTTATACTTATTTTTACTATAGAATTTTACACGTATCTAACTAATCTCTTTAAAGGACTTTTATTTAATAAACAATAGCCGTCCTAATTAGTGACACTAATTACGGGCAATTAGAATATTTTCTAATTATGTTTTGTACTACTTGGGGTTTTAATGCAACGAGTTTGATGTTCTCTCTGGCCTTTTTATCTTTATTAAGACACAGTTAGTAACGGGAATCTTGGTGGAGATGATGGCTACCGTAATTATAGTTATTTACACACGGAAAGTTTAACAATGGATATTCTCGTACCACTTGTATACGTCGTTTGTGACGGGTAGGTACCGATGGTGGTGGTGGCGACGACCTGGTGAGTCTCTAACTCGGGGGCGGTATAAGGTATTTAAACCTTCGGGACCGTTCAATTTGCAGGAATATTTATTATATAAGTGGTCAGGGTAAACCAAACGTTTTACGGCCATCTCATTAAAGAAGGTTTGACAGGATTAACTCTGTAAACGGGGTTATATCGCAACGTGCCACCTGGGACGGTTACGGTTTCAGGACTTCAAGTAAGAAGTAAATATGTAGACTGATAATTACGTTAAGTGAGATGAAATTTTGGCCACTTTTAATTAGTGGACTCTGCACGTTATTTAAGTGACCTGGGGCGGCGTTTATATGTAGGTTTGTGTATAATTATGTACTGAGTATCGATCAATAGATTCTGAGCAGTCTGTCCGTTGCGCTGTTTGATGGCTCGACAGAATTAAGGCGACAGCCTTTCTATCCGACTGAGTAAGTGGAAAACTACCCCGGGAATAATCCCTGCGTGGCTTTGTCCACGAGTGTGTGTATAGGTGTTGTAAAATAAAACTTACATGCAGGCGACGGCGTATTTTTAAGCAACAGCAGGCTCGGGTTTCTGAAGTATTCTAAAGCGGTCGGTGAGTGAACGAGTGAAGTATCGTAATAATAAAAGACGGTCTGTAAAAAGGGAAAGGTTACGTGTTTCATTCCCTAGCTAAGGGGGAGGGCGCGCTGCTTGAGCTTTCCAAGCTCATTCAGCCATAATCATGGATTCCCAACATACATACGTTAAGTATGTATGCATGATGGAATTAAAGATACGTGCGGTCAAGAAAGGATTGAAAGGAACGAATTTATGGTTCTGAATGGAAGATACTACCCCAGCATTCGCCTAAATAGCCGCACATGGTATGACCATGCCGCTTTATGGGTATGAGGAAAATCTCCTGAAAAAACCTCGTACAAGGTGGACGCTAACGGGAATGAAACCCATTACCTCCCGAATGCTAAGCAGATTATGTTACCAACAGCTTTACTAGCTCTGTGAGACGGTCGGTAGCGCGTCTGTCAGTTCTATTGCAATCCGCGGAAGTCGGGGACGGCTTATGGTAGTGACGCTAATTTAGAGATTGGTTGTTGGCAAGTACTCGGATTGGAGGCGACTCTGACGTAGCAAAATTCTTAATAATTTTGGATCAACGTCGGAGGGGACAAAATTTATTATTTGGGATTTGGGCAATTTAACTAAAATTGTTTAATTTACAAATAATTAATTGAAACAAAAACCAAAGAAGGATTTTGGTTCTTTACAGTGACACAAAACAATAGAGAAAGTAGGAATTTTAGTTGAACAAAGGAAAGATTGAGAATTGAAGTAAACTGGATTGAAATAGCTATTTGTATTGCTAGGGAGGAAAGTGGTGGTTTTCCTCCCGACTAGAGAGTTTGCTGCCCGAACCGTAGACGAGGACAGCAACTGCAGAAGGGAGGAAAATACACTTTACTCTAGTGTAATACATATGATTTTTTTTCAACACCCTCATGAAAACTGTAAATAATAAATAAAAATGTGAATTTGGAAATTTAGCGTCGAATCTAGTAGTTATTATCGTTACCAAGGTGCCAAAACAACAAACATTCGAAAATTTAGGAATTTTTTATTGATCCACAATTTTGTCATGAAAAAACGTTGCGTTCTCAATAAAATGGCAGAGATTGAAGAAAATGATGAAAATTTAATTCCTGAAGACATCATGGAATATGCGAAAATATTAAATTTAAGTTTATTGCCAGAAAATTCACAACTACGGTATGAAAAGGAATACGATCTCTTGTTATGTAGGATGCGGGAAAGAACAGTTAAGAGGATATGTGAAGAGGTAATTTTAGCCTATTTTCTGAATCCTTGCGATATTGCAGGCTCACATTCCATTAAATAAGTAATTTGATTGTAATCTCATTATATTTAGAATTTACATCAGTTCGACATACATAAAGACAAAATTTACATCGATTGGGGCTTGAATCTCGATAGCGCAGTTGGTTAGAGCGGTATTCTAGCAAAGTACAGGCCGTAGGTTCAAATCCTACTCGAGGTAAACTTTTTATTTATGTATTTAATAAAATTAATAATAATTTTTAATTACAGAAGGGATCATATTTGTATTCAAATTAGCTTAACAAACCCATATTTAGTATAACAGTAATTTAAGTCGGTTGTGCATTTACTGTGAGTTATGCAAAATCGGACAAGAACCCATGTCACTACATAACTTTATAGATTTTTACACTTACTAATTTTTAATACCGGTTATTAATCGACATCAAGACGAGCACGAGGATTAGCAGCGGCAGTAGTTAATAAATAATTAATTTTAAACGTTGTTTTATTTTAATACTGATTTCCACCTTTCTTATTGCGTCTCCGATTTCCAAGCCTCTGTTCCTCGAGGTGTGAAATTGCACATCGGCGTTGACCCGCCTTATCGTTAACAAAATTCTTTTCATTTCCTACAGTCCCTCAAAAACTAACATCAACCGTGATGGTCAAGCACAACTGCCACCGATACGGTTGTTTTACCAATGCTCGATGCCCGTTTACCTTTAACCACCTACTCCGCGGTCCCCGACGCACCTTCATCGCCCTCACATACACCTTGTAATATTTTTACCACATACTACACGTCAACCCGTCAACCTTCAACTACCTCAAGATATTGCATACGCAATATTACCACCTCACACATTTAAACCCGTTGTGGATGAACATCGCGATCAATCACAACCACACATGCCTCCCGATCACTTCCTCTCCACTTCCCGCGAACACCTATGTGATGCTATGCATCACTTTGGGGATCCTACACGTTTTCTGTCCCAAATATCCGCACTCCGCCCTATCACTACCACTCCTAGACCTCCATTCTTTTCCTGCCTTATTAGCCACGTAGTGCATTCACGCCAAGAATCTTTTAAATGAAATTTCCAATCGCAGAATGACAAATGCTATACGTATTATATGCAAAGCCAGCAACAATCCCACATCCTTATTCCGCCTCATCACTGCTTCAAAAACAACTCTCGGCATCCTTATATCAAATGGGGTCCCCATGTTGCGAACCTTTTCTAGCACTGCTACCCAAGTATGCCGAAAGTCACAGATTCTCTACGTGCAAGTCTGAGGCTCAACCAGTATAACAGCTGCAGGGGAGCGCATCCTTTCTACTCATCACAACGTTGGGCTTTTTGATCTCCCGCACAGATAGCAATCTACAGGCAACCTCCCTCTTCCCCGGAATCTGACGCCGAATCCGAGACTTCTAAACGCCAACCCGGTACGGAACCCCTCACCTTCCTTCAAGGCCACACCTACACCTTTTTCACCTTTTTCCTGAGAAGAGCGAGTTAATCCCATCCTAACGTTCATATTTCAGAAAAACTTCCAACCGAGAACGTACGCTCACATAGCACGCAACCGTTTTGCCGCCTCCTTTATCTGCATGTCCAATCCTCAAATCTTTTATTGTAGAAATCACAACAGGGAAAATCAACTCCAATCAACACACACACGCACGCACGCACCTACACACACGCACATGCACGCGCACGCGCTCGCACATGCCCACGCACACGCCCACGCACACGCACACGTACACGCACACGCACACACACACGCACACGCGCACCCTCTCCCGCCCTCGCTCACGCTCACGCTCACACTGACACTCACACTCACACTCACACTCACACTCACACTCACACGCGCACGCGCGTTTGCGCTCGCGCTCGCGCTCTCGCTCACTCTCACGCTCACGCTCACACTCACACTCACACTCACAATCACACTCACTCACACTCACACTCACACTCACACTCACACTCACACACACACACACACACACACACACACACACACACACACACACACAATACAATTGCACAATTAACTTCGCAAACTGTGTTGTTGCGACGACGCCCTTTCCTAACCCAATAATGTCAAGGACAACGAACTTACATATTTTGAACACCTCGGCATGTCAAATTTCGATCACATCATTTGCTCACCATTTTTTCGATCACAGATGTTTTATAGACACTTACTAGACTTGCTAACAAGCAATCAATGTATTACAAATTATACTATTCTATTTCCCGACGGCATGGAAATCTGCTTTCACCGTATGGTACCCAAACCACACTCTGACAACAATTCGCTTTTCCTATTTACCCATATCTCTTCTAAGCTGTCTTGGAAAATGTTTTGAGCAAATTCTGACAAGGCAACTCGGTGACCAATAATATTCCTCCTGATAGCCAGTTCGGCTTTAGATCCAACCGAACGTACCGCGATCCCTTGTTGTAGCTTTTTATAGAAACCACCATGACATTTAATCACAAGCAATACAGTCTGGCAGTTTTCTGAGCATTAAGTTAGCACTAGTACTCCAACACGAAGCGACGTACCTAGGAACCCTTTTTATTAAAACCCTATTGACTTCGCGGCGTACAAACAACACTACACAGAATACGCAACCGTGCGAAACCTACTGGGCACTTTTAGGGGTAGAATCAGAAGCTGTCATCTCAAAGCATTACACACATACAACATATACCAATCCTACATTTGCACTGTTTCTGGTTTCTGAATATGTCTACGCTTTGATATATGTATACCGAGGTGTTGTATGATAGGATTTGCTAATGTTATAACTTTTTCGTGGTTGTGCAGTAGTTTATTGCGCATGTTGCGCCGTAACTTATTGCGCAGGTGTATTGCGCTTCAGCTATGCACATTATTGGAATCTATATGCGTTTCATTTCCTCTAGCTTGGCTTACTGGATTTTCTGCTAGTGCAACGTATGTGGCTTCTTTGAGTTTGCGGCGAGTTGTGTTGTCGTCCTTTGCCACTGTCTGTATGTTATCCCATTGGCAAAGGACCAGAACACAACTCATGTTTTCCTCTGTCCCAAAATAAGGTATTCATTTCCGATTATATTTTGTCTAGTTTCTACAGATAATTTCAATTAGAGTTTCGAAACATTTATAAACAAATTGAAATTATTTTTCTTATTAACCCAATTGATAACATTAATGACAATACTTTAAGTATTTGCCAAAGCGTTACCAGCACAATGTGACGATACAGGAAGCCTGCTTTCACAGAAAAGTTTGGGTTTGCTTCGGTGAGGAATTGAATAATTGTTTCCTCCCCCAACCGTAATAGTTTGCTCCACACAACTATAAAGGAAAACGTTTTCTATCTATCTTTTTCTAATCTATCGAACGGCAGTTGCACGCTACCAATCAACTGTTGAATGCATTTCGGAGATGATTCATATTGAAACGATTGAATTCAGTTAAAAAACCGAAATCTAAACATTCAAATCCGGTTCTAATATTTCAACCATTCCAGATCCTTCAGGCAGAACTTCTTGTTCATCATTACACGAATGAGGCTTAGCATTATCTTGCTGTATATATATATATATATATATATATATATATATATATATATATATATATATATATATATGATTGTGCAGGTGTGGGAAACTTGGCTTTAATTGTAAGTTCAAAACCATTTTTTTCCCTTTTCAGTTTAACGCATATTTGAAGTATTTGTATTTGTAGCCTTTTGTACGGTTTTTACTGTTTCGTTTTCTTTCTTCAGTAAAAACGAATAGCAAATTCCCAATTCTTCATTTAAATATTGTTTTCTTCGGACGTTTTGCTACTGTTGCTATGAACATCACTTTTGGTATGACAGGCTACAAGTTCTTTGAGATAATTAATTCTTCAACCGGACTGCATAATAGGAACGTTTTTTTTCGGTGAGATAAAACCATTTTCATCTATATGAACATAATCAAAAAAGTATCCATTTGGTTTAACCATCGAAAAGCGGACAAGTCTATTTTGATCAGTCAGGAAAAGTTTGACTTCCGAGAAAATATGTTTGAAGTCGTTACCCTCTTTAAATATTTGGAATAAACTTGATCTTGATATCTCTACTGCGTGCGCTAAGCTGTAAAAGTATCCCGCTGATTCAAAGGCACGGTTTTGATTTCTTTCATGTTTTCCGAAAAATCTTTCCATTTTCGACCACTACTATTTTTATATGATAAAACGTTTGCAGAGATTTTACCATTAGAATACTGCTGTTGTACTTTTTTGTAGAACACCATTCCTTCCGTCTTCAGTCAAATTCTTTGATTTGCTATTTCTTATGGGCATCAGCTCAATTTCTATGGTAAAAAATTTTTTGAGAAGTTTTGAACTGTCATAAAAAAGAAGTTTCTTAGATTTTGTTTTTCTATATAGCTTCATTTATAAATGAGAAGTGAACAATCAAAACTAAGCAATGTCATAATTTTCTATTTTTGCAGAAATGTGTACCTTATTTTGGGACAGAGGTAGTATCATTCTTTCTATTTTATTTTTAAGTGCTAAAAAATCTACGACGTATGTTTCAGCTATGCTAACGCCCTTAAGTAAGGATAAGTCAGCGCCAGATTCTGCTAGAATTTCGGCGGAATGCAGAACCTGTGTATAAAGAAGGTCCCGATAGTTTAAAAAAAGTTGCAAATTTGATTCCCTTGTCTCCAAATGTGTTGATTACAATTCTTTGAGCCATGCATTTATCTTTTCTCCAACTAACAAAGAAGTAATCGTGGGAGATGCTATTTGGTCTCTTGTCTCTGTACTTTCTAATTGTTCCAATATAATCTATTCCACCTTAATAGTCAATAATACTAAATATTCGTCTTTGACCGGTTTTCGTTTTTGGAACTGAGGCAATTAATAATGATCTTGTATCAACGGTATCACTAACACTGATATTGCTTCTCTCGTATGCAGACTTCTAACAATTGCAGCTACTTTTACAGCCAAATAGTCATGAGAGGCGTCTCTCAAAAGTGTTTTGATTTGTTCCCGTGTGACTACTAAAAGTATAGTTATACACCTATCTATCCATGTTTTTACAGAAACTGTTAACATAACATGTTACGTAAAGCAAAACGTTCCAGGGGCAATTTAATGTTTTACCAATGACGTGCTTTATTAGATCTTAAACTAAATAATAACGTATAATATTGCCATCAGATGCAGGAGTAGAAAGAGGGCACTCTCCTCCCACCACTTTTAATCGGATGAAGTCACAATTAAAAGGGGAGCGTTGGTCGTGGGGTGTCACGTGGTTCGCCTTATCGCCCTCGTGGCCACTTCCACTTTTAGCTGATTGGTCGTACGCGCGCTTACAGCCTCAGATTGATGGCTGTGATTGGAAAGCCCAAGGGCAGACACGCCCCCTGGTTTCTGATTGGTCCATAGACCCTTCCCAGCCTCCAGGGTTTGTGCTGTGGTTGGAAGCTTAAGGCGCTGTATTCCGATTGATTTCAGCACCCTGTAATTGTGATGGCGGGAAACTTGAAATTTCAAATAGTGTTCTAATAAGGGGGCCCACATACTATCCCATAAGACAGCTATAGGCCTCCTGAACTTGCTCTCAGGTTTTCGCCCCTTGTGGGCTCGTCCTTAATGGGATTTAAATAAACAGCTAATTAGGTAGTTATACAAAAAATGAATGTGCAATTTCACACCTCATCCTAAACAATAAATCAATTCCATATATATTTACATGCAAGTATCACATGAAATATATTCATTTCGTAATATGTTATTACGTGCTATGATATTACAGTTGACATAATGGTTGACAACTGATGCTGTATCACCATGTTTTCATATCTAAACTGCCAAGACGAATAAGATTAACGGGTTCACGGGTTGTAGGCATATCGGAAATTCATCATCCTTGTTCTTTTGCGGCGGTAAGCGCGACAGACAATTTAATTTATTATAGAACTGAGCCACCTACAGAAGAAGAGGACGTTTTAGAAGCGATATTAAAAAGGGCTGCATCACATTTTCAATATGATAGCGAGAAAATCAATTATATTGAGGACTGGTGGTATGTGTTACTTTTCCCTTCAGGTAATTATGCCAGCATTAAAGAAATTACCAACGAGTTAAATAACCACGAGCTAATAAGCAGATTGTTACCAATCGAATGCCGTAATCTAATTAAGCGCTTCGAAATTAAAAACAGCGCTCTCACTATTCGGATTCTCATAGCGGTTAGCGTATCTTCCGTATCAAAACATAGCTATGGAACCAATAGCAAGCACCCTGCTAGTGTATAGATAGGTTTACCCACGCAATTACTTGTTTATTGCGACATCGTTGAACCGCAAATCGTGAGGCCGAATTCGATAACGTGATCGAGATCGATAAACATCGGAATGTCATCGTAGATTTTACCTATTAAACGGGGCAACTCTAGACGACAAGCTTCAATGTACAGCAACATATGAAAGAAGATGGACGCTCACTTGGACGTACAAGGGTTTAGGAGTGTTAACAACGAATTCACCGGAAGAAATTGCCGTGGTTACAGACCGTGATTATTAATTGTTGTTGAATCTGATAAAACCACCTCGAGATTATTTTATATCAATATCCATGTTAAACTAGATAAGGTATTAAAGAATAAATATCATGGACTGAAATGGCGGTCGGGGTAGGTACCCTACAACGATTTCCAGGAGGACAAACAAAATTTACGTTAAGGGTAGTGAAAAACAACAATTTTCAAGATTTCTTAACAAATCAATACTAAACCTGGGCGAGATTTGTTGTCCGTCGAATAAAAAATTAAAAAATGAAGCGAAAGCGTATAGTTGTTTAAACCATATCGAGGCGCCTAGTGTTCTCTGGAAAATGCATTATTATTGCAGTACTGGACGCATAACAACTCCAAAGATATATGCGGTATAAGTGTTGAGAAGTATGAAATCGATCACCAACCACAAGAATGTGTTTCGACTTGTATGTGATTCTAATCAGTTAACGCAGCGCACACCTAGACCGTGTGCAATTGTTCTGAACACGGATCCAGCAAACAAACCAGGCCAACATTGGACAGTTATCTACATTGACGAGAATGGTAATGGGGAGTATTTTAATTCCTTTGCACGACCAAAGGGATACCATTTAGGCTTCCTGGAGAAGAATTCTACAGAGTTCCATTACAACAAATCGACTGCAGGTTTACCATTACCAATGGTCGATTTTGTAAATAAGTTTTTCACTACATGTTTAATTATAAATGCTGAATTAATCAAGTTATTATATAATGCTAGCTTTTCTACATTTCTACTCTCATAAACAAAAGAAACATAGTACTTCAGTGTTTTTAATTACGACTTGGGGTGACTGTAAGTAGCTTGAAACCTGATTCAGCCAGAAGAAACTAGATACAGAAACAAGACAGGTCTGGTGTTGATTTGAAAACAGTTTCTACGAACAACCAAGGGTTGAGAATCCCTAAGGGTGTCTTATGAGTTGGTATGGAAGCCCTAGTATTTGCTATTTTAAACTTCGTGCCATAACAATTAGTGAAATCTACATCTACTGTTTCAAAATATGTTAGTAGATGAAGCCCTGCACTCACAAACCAACAAGGGGGTCACTGCAGTGGGGCTAACACTCTGTGGATGGCATCAGAAACAGTCAGGAGGCCCAACAGCAGGCGAAGACAAGTTCCGGAGGCGTATAGTTGCCAGAACGCCTTTTTCCATATGCCCTAGAGTTATAATGGGGCCAAACAATTTCTTATAAAATCATAAGGAATGCTGGATCTATTCTTGGTTAATAATCATTGCACCGTACAGTATTTAGATACACAAGGTGCCACGTAGTTTGAGATCAGACCTAAGCTGGTGGGGAAATCAAGCTGTAAGAAAAAACATGTAAGTAAACACAATAAATAAGTAAAACACAACGCTGGTCAAACTAATAGTTATATTTATTATCAAAGCAAAATGTGATAAAAAAAGTCAGTAGTGAGTGGCTTTATTAATCACGTCAAGATCTCAAATAAGGAAAGAAAGTAAACAGAATCATTCACTATTGTACTCCCAATACCATTGTTTATATTATTATCAAAACTTATATTCTAATACTAGTAAATAAACTCAATAGTGCCATCACGGCACCGTTAGGGCACAGAAATTATCTATTTTAAAAAATTTGAAAAAAACCTGAAAAGCATTTGTAAAACACAAAACCATAACTACATGTCAGTAAAGTACTTGATTTGAACTAGTAAAGGTAGGCCACATAGCCTACCAATATAAATAGAAACAATATTGCTGTTCACATACAGCAGCACAGGTTCATCTGTCAGTAACATATTTCTTCTTTTTGTTAAAGAAAGCTTGTTAAGACGGTGATCACTCGTTTACCTTACAGATGTTATTAAAATGTAAAATCTTAACCGAAAAATAATCTCAATGAAATCTTTATGAATATACGGTTCTTATATTGTGCACAAAACGTTTATAATTAGACGAAAGCAAATTTAGTTGTAAGATATTTTATGATTAATATTCATATATTTAAGTAAATAAACTTTTTCACACTTAGCTTTAGTAGACTGCGTAGATAGGAGAAGCATGTAGAGAAGAATATCTGCTACGCTGCAGTATCAAAAAGAGAGTCCACCTCAATTTCAATTTCAATAGAGTTTATTATGATTAGATACATTTAACAACGTAGGTTTGTAATACATCTACAATATTACAATAAGATAATATAGTACATACGTATTGTGTTGTCTTTGTGGTACGCTGCTCAGAAGTCTTCGCTCTCTTCAGCGCGTGGAATGTATGGTTGATGGGGTAGCGTAGTGTATGACAGTTGATATCATTGATGTTGTGAGTTGTAGGTATTTCAAAAAAGTCTTTTTGTTGCTGGTAGTTTCTAGTGGAATTGTGCGGTTGTGTGGACCGTCCTGTTGTGGCTCAGTTGGCGTAGCTGATGCTGCTGGTGCTCTGAAATAAAGTAAAAGTATTAGTTTGTATGGTTATTTTGACGCATAGTGTATGTGTATTTTGATAACGTATGTAACGTGTTTTGAATGTAGCTAAAGTGAGTTTGCATGAAAAGAATTTTCTTTTGTGTATGCGTAATGTAAGTTGGTGTGATTGAAACGCCACTGGAATTTAGTGAGGCATTGGTTTCGTGTGAAGGAATATTTGAATGTTGTAGAAATATTTTCGTGTTGAAAGCGTTAAATTTGGCTGAGAAATAATGTTTTGAGTAAATTTTTATTGATACGGCACTGGTAAAACTACTGGTCTTTTTGCTACTGTGTATGGAGGAATTTGGACTAAAGAGACGGTTGTAGACGTATGAGTGAGTGAGTTTACGATATATTGATATTTTATTAACGTGCAGTAAGGAATATGTATGCATATTTTTGTTTGTAGAAATTTTATGATATGGTGCAATAGGAAAATTTAATGCATGTTCAAGAATGAAGTCGATAGAATGTGAGCGAGTTTGCTAAATTGTGCGGAAATACGATTTGCCTAGATGTGAGATTTGCATAAAAAGTTGAGGGATAATCTGGTTAATCTATAGTGTGAATGTAGTTGGAATTGATGATTTCTTCGGAAAGTTTTCAGTGAATTTACAAAGTAATTCAAGATGGCTGCGTTTATTTCGCATCATTGACGTCTTCTTCCACGGTGGAACCTTCGACGCGGCAAACAAACGCACGAAATACTCAATTGTGATAGGTGAATTTTGATCTTAGCGCGAATTTATTGTGACCTATTGGCAATATGGCGGGTAGAAGGCAACATGGCAAGTGCCCAAATTTGAGGGGTTGATCTGTTGGTCAGCTAGTTGGTTAGAGGTTTTACTCTGAATGAGGGTCGCGCGCGCGTGTTGTAACCATTAGAATGGGTAGTGTTGGAGTTTACTTGTGAAAATTATAGTTTTATCAGAGCAAGTGTAGCGACTGCAATAACCTGTAAGGGGATACATGGTATAGATATTCACAAATAAATAATATAATGTATTGTGAGTTGAAGTTAAACATTAGTGATTTTCTTCAAGAAATAAAAAGTGCTTAGGCAGATTAGAAGTTAACACAGCAAATAATGTGTTATTAGTGTTGAATTGTGGGACGCGTGACTTAATAAGGTAACCATTTATGTGACCGACATAAAAGTTTGTAAAATTTAGTTAAGTTATTGGTGATTATCATTGACATTGAATGTGTACAATCGTTAGCAATACCAACTTGATTGTATAAAAGCAAATAAGAACCTTAATGTGTATATGGAAGTAACTATTTTCTATTGTGGTAAACGTTTTGAAAGTCAAACATCTCAGTATAAGGTGATGTGATGTTAGGCTAAAGAGCCGCTATACCAGGCACGTGAGTGAACACACTATAGACACTGCGTTCGTGAGTACCACAGCCGAGTGCGTAGGGCGAATACAGACGACTACTTCTTGTGTTTTTGCATAGTGCATCTAAGAATTTAAAAAGGATTACGAAAGCAGATCATATGGACTACAACTACCGCACCGAAAAAGGATTAATTAATGTAATACGTAAGAATTATATTTAAATTTTATTGAACCAAGACAAGTACGATTATCTTTTAAGTACATTTTTTTTGTCATTGTTGCGTTAATTACGGTTCACTCGAAGAAAAAAAAGGTAATAAAACTTTAATTATTTTGTTGTTTCTAGTTTTAGGAATTGGGTAATTTTAGTCTTAACGTATTTATGTTATTAGTGATTTTTTAACCACGCCGTTGTATATATTTACATGCAGAATTTGTCAATATATGTCCACTGTTTAATTTATTTTGTCGTTATTTGTGTCAATTGTGTGCCTAACTGGTTACACCTTCTGATAAGCGAAATTAGTCTTTAAATACAGAGTATTTATTATTTTTTATTCAGCATAAATTACAGTTTTGAAGTAGCAAAGTTTAAACTATTAATGAATGTCTAAATACGATTTAAAAGGTAAAGTATTAATAAAATATAAAGATATTATTGCTGATACACGCACTAGCCGCTCTATGTTTGAATTATTCAGCAATTAACAAACATTTTTTTGTTGAGATAATAATTCATTGTTAAACCGATTTCGTTTATTTTATTTAGAATTTTCTAAATTGGGAATATTTATTCAATTCAGAGCTTTATAACAGTTAGAAATATAAATTTACAGGTATACGAGGGATACTTAAAAAGTATTCAAGTTAACGTCTTACGATTTGAGAATTTTCACTTGTACAGGGTGTGTTCAATAAGTTTACGACGACTCGTGTATTTCAGAATTTTCTTAAGCTTTTGGATCAATTTATTTTGTAGTGTGATTGAATTTGAATGGTGAATGGTTTTACTGAGTAGGCGGCAATCCTGTCTTCCACAGTCAGATAGGATTAATTTACCATCCCGTCTAAGACTATTTATTTTAGCAAAATTTAAGATTTGGTGGCGCCTAGAGACAATTTTATCCGGACTGAGCTTTGTGAATTGTAAATTAATAGTAAGTTTAAGGTGTTTGAAACTACTTTTCAATCATTTTACTCCTTATACCGACCACGCCCATTTCCACTGTAGCTGGCTTGGCAACCCGCTTATTTCGGTAAGCATACGCGACGCCTAGTGTGGTTTGGACTTGTAACAAGTTGTGTGAATAATTAGTCAGTACTAACAGAACATGAGGAATTAAATAAAAGTCGATACTATATACTTACCTATAGGATATCAGTTTTCGCGTCGGAGTTCTGTACGATTATCTGAAAAGGGCAACCAACTTTGAACCGTTCGCGAGGATCACTCGCCGTACCTTTAATTTGAGCGAGCGCCGCTGCCACGTTGCGGATGACAGGAAGGGCCGTATCCATATTGAACCCTCCGAGGAGACCTAAAACAGGGTCGAGCCCTAAGGCGGGTTGGGCAGACAGGAAAACGAAATCGGCGAGAGCCGCTTTCAGTACTTCTACCTTCTTGACTTTGCCTGCGGTCGCTCGGGCGTAACTGACGCCGGTCCGAGTTGGAGAAGGTGTCGAAGTCGAAGTCGACGGTGTTCTCTTTTGACGCTGCAAGCTTCCTTGTTCTTCCGCTGTGTAGGTCGAGATAACTTCGGGCATCCCCTGTAGCTAGCGAAGTGGTCCCCACCGCAATGAACGCACATGGTCCGATCGGTTTAGGGTTTTCAGCATTAACTGGAGTGGTGATCTCGGGCGCACTTAATATAGAATTATACACGGACTGCCAAAATACTTATTGAATCAACCATTGTTAATATCCTAAATAACGAAAAAAAAGGTACACCGCAGTTGTTAAGCTGAGTAGTTTTCAAATATTATCATCTTACGCCCGTTTGATGGAGATATTAAAAAAAAATAAAAATACTCATAGTATAACCGATTGAAGCCGTTTGAATGATTCCGTTTTATATAAAGTGCAATCGATACGAGTGTGACTACATCTAGAACATGTATTTGAGAAACGATTATTTGTTTCTGAGATCCACAAATAGGGTTTCAAGATGGGAAAATTACGGAGACCTATAGGTATACCGTCCGCCTCTCCATAGAAAGAAACATAATTCTTACATTGCACCATTCCTGTAGGTGCGTGTAGGATGGTTCTATTTGACTTATCACAAAACCGAAAGGTGTAATGTATTTGACGGCGATTCATATGTTAGTACTTACGCAATTATACTTAGTGCTTAAGATTTATATGACGGTATTTTTATGTCTGGAAATATACAGCTGTTTCAGAAATATTTGACAAAAACAAAAACCCCCGTTTCGGACGCTGAATTTCTCCCAAAATCTAGTCAGCTCCGGGAGAAAACAACCTTAAATACGAAATTTGAAGTACGTAGGTGTTGTTGTTCCGAAGTTTTCATGAATACTAGCACTCACAGACACACACTCACGCACGCGCACGCACAAGCTAATGCACACAGACATAGATACAGTCTCAGACACAGGCACAGGCATAGGCACAGAGAAAGGAACAGGCACAGACACATGCACAGGTACAGACACAGGCACAGGCATGCACACACAAACAAACACGTATATATGCACGCACATGGCACACATGCACACACACACACGCACTCACGCACACACACACACACACACACACACACACACACACACACACACACACACACACACACACACACACGAATACAGCCACATCCACACATATGTATATAATTAAACAAGTACACTTACAAAATGTTACTTCAAAAATTTAAATTTAATGTGACGTGTTTAAACCTTTAGGATCTGATAAATTAATTATTGTTTTAATTCGAAAATGTAAGCTTTTATGATTATGACGCATAATTAAATTACTCTTCTTTTGGGTAACTGATCTTGTATTTTCTCTATCTTTTATAAAAATTTAAACGTTTCTATAACAATTAGAGTTATCGTCCTCAGTAAATGGTAATATAGTTTACGAACTACTTGAGATGTTAAAACAAATTTATGAAATGTGAAAACGTTTTCATATTTTTCATAGTTTATACATTTGATTTAATTCTAAAACGGTACCTGTAACTGCTGTCGTAACGTTCAAATTTATATAAAAGAAAAATAAAGAAAATACATGATTTGATAATCCAAAAGAGAAGTATTTTAATTACTGGTGTAATTTCATTGGCGGGAATTCATACATTCCATTATTTTAAATTCAACTTCTTACGTATATTTATATAAAACGTGTTAATACAAAAATGAAGTAATGTATACATTATATAGTTAATATTAAGATAAGATAAAACATACACATTATGTTTTCATTGTATAATAACGATTACAATGCGTAAATATTAATAGAAAATTATTTCCTGGTTGGATTTGTGATTTATCAAGATATTTAGATTGTATGTTAAGTTTTTAGTGGCGAATACCTTTACCACTTTAAAATTAAAGTTTACACAACTTTGGACTTTTATTAACTTTTGTTAAATTTTCTATTATTGTGACAGTTTTGATTGCTAGTCTTCCTCCGTTAGAGGGCGTTCTTGTCATTTTCAAGATGGTTTAATAATGTTTAATCTATTAAAGATCTAGCCAATCGTTTAGTGTTTGCATTAGTTCATGAATGAACAAATGAGTATACAATATTGCTTTTAGACAAATGAGAAAAATATTTAGAAGCGGCTGGGGCAATGAAAATGTTTAAAACCAAATGCTAATGATCTTAGAACAGCCTTCGATGTAAATTGATCAGCCGAGCAAGTAGAAAATAGGTAATGAAACGAAAAAGAAAAATACCTAGTAGATGAAAATAAAAAAGTGTTGCAGTACGGCAAGATATTGAGCGTGAAAAGAAGCACGAAGAGGAAAAATGCAGCCAAAGACAAAGTGTGAAACTGGAGGTACTGCTAGGCGCTTACAGAATTTCAAAAAAACCATCTACACCTGTATTTAGAAGGCCTCGTTGAAGAAACGCACATCGCGTGCAACAAACACTCACTTTTTTAACAGTTTCGCTCATGTTCATTTGTTGCAAAGGTTGCAAGTTGAAACTAAAACATAATTATTTATAAACAATGGTTTTTTTTAAACATTTGTAGTTTTTTTAATGACATGGTTATGGCCCATAGCTGAAGAAGTGTGGATTTTGATTAGAAAATTAGGAGACACTATAAAAAGTAATGTTAATGCTCGCCCTGTATGTATATATTATCCTTGAATGTATATAAACAAGGATATTATATACGATTTATCAATAAATTGATTCTTGATATTAAATATAATTTTCTAGTATAAATTTAATTTAAGAGCGTACGTATAATTAAGAGTTATTTAACCAATTGTATTAATGAAGGCGATTAACGATGAGATGTTTTAACGTGTGGAAATTTTATGTCGACCAGGCTGCCATTTCATAATGGCATAATGACGCAATACATTCGTTGTTAAATGCCTTCTATGGTTAGATGTTTCATACAAATCAATGCAGCGCCTATCAACTACATTTAAATCGTTTATTAATAGACATTTTAATGCATGATTTGCAGTTGCTTAATAATTCCCATTAATAAACGATTCTCTGAAATAGTATTTTTTAGACGGTAGTAATTTAACAATTAAGGTTTAAAATTCCCGGGTTTATGATTACAATACTGCCATCCTAAAATTGTCGACGCATTTCCGATTCTGCGTAATAACGTACAAGCAGCCCTCTTTCGTGTCCGGCTGTTTCTGTACTTGCCGTGACAGCTTATGTATTAAAAAATTTTGTTTTATTTAAACAATCTTTAATAGTTCACCATCAAAGAATGGTGCTAAAAAAGGTAAATATCATTTAATTATATTATTTATTAAAATTTTATGTCCCAATGGTACTTTATTTAATTTAATGGTATTTAAACATTGGGCATGTATATCTAGTGTGATGACCATTGTATTTGCTACTCTGAAAAATGTGCGGACAATTCTACGTTAACTGACATTAAAAAGTTTTATTTATTTACATTTCTTTAAAACGAATATTAATACAAATTAGTTGCATTACAGCCCAAGAAGAAACCTGGAAAAAAGGTAGCAGCAGCTCCTTTGGAAGTTAAGAAAGTTGAGGTTAAAAAAGTTGTGAACCCCCTTTTTGAAAAAAGACCACGTAACTTTGGGATTGGTATGTTTTACCACACTTAGCAATAAAATATAGCTTTGTATGATGATATTTCTTTCCACAGACTTGTTATGTTGATTTGTAATCGAGCTTTTTAATTCTGACATATTTTTTTTTTCATAAATGTTTTCAAGTTTTACGAACTATTATTATAAGTATAATTTTAGGTCAGGATATTAGGCCAAAACGAGATTTGTCTCGATTTGTAAGATGGCCGAAGTATATTAGAATTCAACGACAAAAAGCTATTCTTCAAAAACGTTTAAAAGTTCCACCACCCATAAATCAATTTACACAGACATTGGATAAGCAAACTGGTAATTTTTATTATATTTTTAAATCTGTAAATGTATGATGATTTTAGTATTTGCTATCTGATAGGTTATGAAGATTGCATTTTTACCACATTTAAACCTGATTATCTTTTAATATTAGACATCTCCGTATTTATATGTACTATTCTAATTTGCTAGTTTTTAGCTTCTCAACTGTTCAAAGTTTTGGAAAAGTATCGTCCTGAGACCAAGGTACAAAAGAAACAGCGACTGAAGGTTCGTGCAGAAGCAAAAGTAGCAAAAAAAGAAGATAAACCAACAAAACGTCCTACTACTTTACGAGCTGGAACAAACACTGTTACAACACTCGTAGAACAAAAGAAAGCACAATTAGTTGTGATTGCTCATGATGTTGATCCAATAGAGGTGGGTATAATTTAATTTCCCCTTTTTGTTGTTTAAAATGATGATCCGCTTGAATCTCTTCACCTGATAAATTACTTTAGATAATTTTAAATGAAGTAATTAAATTCTGACGAAAATAAATTATTTTTTTTTGTAGATTTTTAGAATTGTGCTTTTAACTTTGTTTTTTTTTAGCTTGTTCTATTTTTGCCAGCTCTTTGTCGGAAAATGGGTGTACCCTACTGCATTGTTAAAGGAAAAGCTCGTTTAGGATTGCTTGTTAGACGTAAAACATGCACCTCAGTTGCATTGACTCAAGTTGATGCTGCTGATCGTGCTAACTTTACAAAATTATTAGAAGTAATAAAAACAAACTTCAATGACCGTGGTGATGAAATTAGACGTCATTGGGGTGGTGGTCTTTTGGGTTCAAAATCAGCAGCACGTATTGCTAAAATTGAAAAGGCGAAAGCTAGAGAGTTGGCACAGAAACAAGGTTAAGAAAACTTTTGTTACATATTTTAAGTTTGTATAAACACGACAAATAAATAAAAATAGATAAATAAGATTTTTTATTTATTAATATTATTAATCATTATTATATAGGCATGGCTCCACCTCCAAAAGTTGCCAGGCTTGGTAAAATTCTCTGGAAACTAATAGTTGTTAATGAAGAGGGTGGGTGAAACAAGTATATTGCTCTGATTGGCAATATGGCATATATGTACTGTGTTTGCATTTTCCCTCTATTTTTGGCGTTTTTATATTAACTAAAAGTTCAATGATTTTTAACTAGTGGTATATATGTAGCGTTAACCAGATGTGGATTTGCGGGTAATATTGCTTGATAAACTCAATAAAAGAAAAACATTCTTGAATTTTGAAGAAACTGATCAAAATGTGACGATTGAGATGGATCATTTTTATCTAGTTTGTAGAGGCCTAAATTTCTTAAAAAGAACTAGTGAGTTTAAACGTTTATCCTGAAAAAATAAAATATTTAAAGTATATAATATATTTGGGAAATTAATTGCACGGCCAAAATTAGCATGCTGACAAATTTACGTCAACTTTTAAAGTTATTGTCTAATAGTGCAGAAATAATGTTTAATTATTGTAAAAAAGAAAAGGAAGACGAGAAAGCTTTCAATCTGTACATACCTTCTTTGAGTGCAGAATTTAGTTGTTTATTTTCTTTGTATTCCCCGAACAATTTTGTATATTTTGATACGAACTATTACCGAAACATTTCATTGACATTCATGTTTTATAAAATCATTTTAAAACTTAAAGAAACAAATTTAATTTGACATACAGCATTTCTGCTGTTTAGTCGAAAAACATATTGAGCACTTTTCACAAATATTACCTGGAATTTACCGCCAATATAGGTCAATAGTTAAATAACTATCAATTTTTATTAATACTATTTGTTTTGTAAATAAAATTTCTTTGGAACATTCGTTACCACTTATTAGGATTAGTGTATTCATTTCTAAGCATGAAAATCATACGGCAATGATTATTGACTTACGATAATGTGACAGAGAAAATATCATAAACACTATATTGTAACATAGACTTTTTGATTCAGTATTTTAAAAATAGAAATTAAAATAAACAATATGTTAAATTTTTTTATTATATTTTACTATGCATGCAAAACAAAAGGTACAAACAAAGAAACAAGTATACAAAATGTCGTTTAATTATCTACAACCAGGGTGATTAGATTTTCAACATTACTTAAATGAAGGTCCAGCCAAATTAAAATTTTGGTTTGGTATTGTAGAATTTAATATTTTCTATTTGTAGAAATTCCACGGTCAGTAGTGTGATTTTCAGGATCTTTTAAAGTTAAATTTTTTTTGGAGAATATTTCCTGATGACCATTTTCTTCAAAAGACGTCATTATAGAAACATGTTTACTATCATAACGTCACTTTGTATATACAATTTATTAGGTCTATAATAACGCAAGGAGAGAACTTTTGTATGTCAGTTGGAATTATCTCCTGTCCACCTTTTTTTGGGTAAGATCCACGCCTATCCTTAGGTGGACTGCCAATATTTCGTAATTTGAAATCATATTCCCTAGAGTTGTTAAAGGACCTTACAAATTCGAGACATCCACCATCTTCTTTTTTGAGAAAATATCTGATGATTGCTTTGTCATTTGTGTAGCCTGGACGTCTAGTTTTTATAGTGGTAATGTCTATAAAATGACTTAAAAAAGATTTTGGCTTTGTGAAGGACTTTTTCAGTAGTTACTATTATAATTTCTTATCGCCGAGTTTCTCAAATTTGTACTGAACAACGTTTTTTACACTTGTCTTCATGATTTTTAACTCTATTTTGGGACAAAAATATCTTTCTATCGTTTTTCGATACCACATTCATATTTTTTTATAAGCCATGCATCTTATGTCCAAAAGATTTTCTAAAAAAATAAAACAAAGTCAACTTATTTTACCTCAATTAATCATTGTCTTGCTTGTCTGTTGCTTGTATTAACTTTCTGATCATAAACAGTTTCTAAAATATGTGGTGTCAGGTGTGGAACAACACACGACCTACAAAGTGGAAATTAAAAGAAATGAGATAATTTTAGTAACAATTTTGTTAGGATAATATGCAAGTAGATGGGTTTTCTGGACCACTCTGAAGTTAGTCAAGGAAAAATCTAAAAATAGAAACCTGAAGGGCAGCAGCATCTAGTTCAAAGAAGTCTGGACCACTCTGAAGTTAGTCAAGGTCAAATCTAAAAATAGAACGAGTATTATCATCGACTAAAAAAATGTTCAAGGTCACCAAACTATTCTTGGAATTTGGTCAAGGCCATGTGTTAATATTCTTAGAAATCACTTTTCAAGGCCAACTGCAGTGTCAGGGGATACTAAATCAAATTTTGGCGGGAAATTTAAATTTCAAGGCCACGTGACAGGAAATGTTCAAGGCCACCAAGCAATTCTTGGAAGTTGGCCGAGTCAAGGTCATGTGTTAATTCTTAGGGTTGAGTCAAGGCCACCTGGCAGGAAATTTTCAAGGTCACCAAGCAGTTTTTGGGATTTGTTAATTCCTAGAAATCAATGTTCATGGTCACCTGCAGTCGTATCATGAATGACAGATTATTATCTATGCTAAAGATAAGTCAAGGTTAAACGGATAATTTGGCTGATTCATGTGTTAATTCCTAGAAGTTATTACAATTCTTAGAAATCAATTTTCAAGGTTACCTGCAGGGGCACGTTCAAGGTCAAGAAGGTGATTCTTTGACCTCTCATGCGTTGTATATGGACAACATAGAGAATTGTAAAAGCGTGTGTGTATGTGTGTGCGTGTGAGTGCGCGCGCGGTGTGTGTGATCCACTTTCTTGTACACATTCGCTGCGTCCAAGTACAAGGTTTATTAAGGCCATTAAAGCTCACGTACACATTGCGTATTTCAAAGTACACGGTTATGTACAATCTCCCTGCGTCGATGCTAAAGAATGTTCAAGGTCAAGGTCACGTATACGTTTCAAGCGCCAAAGTCAAATTTCAAGGTCATGTCGGGATTCTACTTTTCAGGGTCATTGAGACCAACGTCACCAAGCAATTCTTGGACTTCGGCTGAGTCAAGGTCATGTGTTAATTCTTAGAAGGTATTACAATTATTGGAAATCAATTTCAAGGTGGCCTTCTTAGAAAGGTGGTATTCTTAGAAATCAATCCCCAAGGCTACGTGCCGGGGTATTCCTAGAAATGGTTCAAGTTCATTGAAGGTGTGAGTGATCCGTTGAAATTTTTCGTCAAGGTTAACGCCCTTTTGGCGGGAAATTTTCAAGGTCAATCAATTCTTAGAATTTGGCCGAGTCAAGGCCATATGTTAATTCCTAGAAATCAATTTTCAAGGTCACCGGCAGGGGTATAATATTACAATTCAAACAGATTGTTGTCTATGCTAACAGTAGGTTCATGGCTAATTTGAATCAAGGTCAAAATTGACTGGTATCAAAATCAATTTTCAAGGTCACCTGCAGGGGCAAATCTAAACGGTACGTAGAATAGGTGTTTGTTGAAGAATGACAGAATGTTGTCTATGCTAAAGCGTCAAAGTTAAATGGTTCTTATATTGGCTAAATGCTGCTTAAGGTCAAATTCTTGGAAATAGCAGCATTCCTAATCACTGGCTTTGCGCATGCGCGGGTGAGTATCAAGGTCACTATAGTTTTTATTTCCAACTACCCCACTATTTGATATATACCTACAATTCTGAGAAATCTAAAAATAGAATTTTCAAGGTGAACGGTTTTCTTGTATAAACCCTACAAGGGTTAAATTAAAGGCTAAATTATCAGGTCAAATTCTTGGAAATAACAAAATAAGCATTTCTAATCAATAACTTTTCTTAGAAGTTATTACAATTCCTATAGAATCAGTTTATTGTTGTCTATGCTAAAAAGTAGACCAAGGTCAAATGGTATATTACAATGATTAGAAATCTGAAAATAGAGTAATCTGAAAGAGTATTGACCTGCAGGGGTATCATATTACAATTCTTAGAAATCTAAAATAGAACCAGTTCAAGGAAACATGAAGAGTGATAGGTTGTTGTCTGCTAAAAGTAGGTCAAGGTTAAATGGTTCATGTATTGGCTAAATGAGTCAAGCTCTTCCAGGTCACATTTCCTTGGAATAGTAAATAAGCGTTTCTATCGCTCAATTCTAACAATAGAATCAGTTCGTGGAACAGGAAGAATGATAGGGTTGTTGACTATGCTAAAACGTGTAGCAATGTTAGATGGTTCTTGTAATAATAAAAAGATTATGCTTACAGTATGTGAGTTTTTATTTACTTACTACTACTGTCCTAACCACCAGGACCCAAAACAGGTATCTGTTTCTCAAATACAGATAGCAGTTTCCCAAAAACAGGGATCTGTTTCCCAACACAGGTAACCGTTTCCCAGAATCGGTAGTCGTTTCCCCACAGAAGATGGTTATTGTAATAATAAAAAGATTATGCTTACAGTATGTGGGTTTTTATTTACATACTACTACTGTCCTAACCAGCAGGACTTGTCTCAGGATGAGGTAGTTTCCCCGAGAACTGGATCCGTTTCCCAAAACAGGTATCTCTTTCTCAAATACAGATAGCGGTTTCCCAATAACAGGGATCTGTTTCCCAACACAGGTAACCGTTTCCCAGAAGCGGTAGTCGTTTCCCCACAGTAAATAAGTCAAATTCCTCATTCACCGTAGCTGAGGCTAAATTGAACCAAGCTCTGCAAGGTCAAAATCTATTGGTATCATAAGGGGTATCACATTACATTTCTAAGAAATACATGTTCAAGGTTTATTGATCCGAAGAGTGTCATATTACAATTCATAGAAATCAAACATAGAATCAGTTCGTGGAAATATGTAAGTTGTTGTTTATGATAAAAGTATGTCAAGGTTAAGTGGTTCTCGTATTGGCTAAATTGGGTCAAGCTATTCAAGGTAAACTTTTGCTGGTATCATATTACAATTCTTAGAAATCTGAAAATAGAAGCAGTTTGTGAAAGTGGGTCAAGGTGAAGTGGTTCGTGTATTACTTAAATTCAGTCAAGCTCTTCAAAGTCACATTCTTGGAAATCACAAAATAAACATTCCTAATCAATGACTCTTATAACTGGCTTTCTTTGCACATGCGTGAGTCAAGGTTAGTATTTGACAAGGTGAAACTTGTTCGTCAAGGACTCATTTTTCTTATATAATCCACAGTGTACTGAGATCAGTCCGTCAGTTAGCAACTTGTTAAACATGGAATTAGCAGGGTTAAACCAAAGCACCTATTGCAAACTCGATAAAAATGTATGTGACCTGGAGATATCGAAAGAATATCAAGTTATTAATGTGACGGCAATGAATACGAAGTATGTGGAACGTATAGTTTTGGAACCGGAGGAGTTTAAATGTGTATTACCTGAGCGCTTTTACGAGTATTTCCAAGAAGAAAATCGAATTGAAGAATTTAAAACGTTGCTAAATACAAAGGATGTGTTCATGAGTAGTTTGGGTGCAGTCGGAAAAACAACAAACATAACATTTAATAGTAGTGCACCCCCACCATATGTAAATATGCTTTAATTAGAATCATTTTACAGAACTGCACAAAGAGTGTGTAAAAATGTTGTTATAAGTGTTTCAAAAACACAATTATATGTATTAGGTTTAAGGAACTTTTTATCTTTTGACATAGGTAAAACGTCTAGTCAGAAGGTTTATTTTAGTACAGAATACTACTGTCCTAACCAGGATGAGGTAGTTTCCCCAAAAACAGGATCTGTTCCCCAAAACAGAGGTCTGTTTTCTAAAATCCGTTTCTCAAATACAGATAGCCGTTTCCCAGATCGTTCAGCTGGCCGGACGCTGGATGCTGCATGTGAAATTTCATCTTATATCAACCTTCCTCTTCCAGATGGGAAGGTAATACATATCTATTTATGTTATTTACTTTAAGCTGTCGAAACACTGATTAATTTGTACCTTGATATCTTAAATTATGGCTAATTTTGGCAACTGAATGATCTATAATTCTAGATCTGTAAATGAATTTATACATTCTTACCTGTCATAACAAAGAGAAATACGTATTATGCAGAAGTGCTTTATTAGCTTTGTGTCCCTCAACAGGTTTCTAAGTCGTTCATCATACACTATCAAGTCAATCATATTTTTAGATTCGCTTCTTTGCCATGTATACATACGCACTTTCTATGTTTAAACCACGTATTAGATACAAACAGGCTTTTCTCCACACAGATGTTCACCAGGCGTTCTCCATTCTCATTGACTCTTTGGTCTCTGTACACCCACCTCCCAATATTACTACTCTTTCATTTGGCTTACATACGTTCAATACATTTTCAACATCATTCCAGAAGTTCTCACACTCTTCGAAACTCCACTTTTATTCTAACCCAAATTACCCGGGGATACCAATTCGTACTGTTTAACACATCTTTTCGCTCTTTCACTTACGATCACTCCAACTCCTTTTGCGTCATGCACTTTAGTTTCAACCTGACCTGACCTGACCATAGTGCTAGGGTGCCATCCTCCATCTCCACAGCATCCTTTGCTTTGCGTTTTGTCTCCGATACACACAGAATGTCAAGCTGCCTTTCGTACATTTCATTCGCAATTTCAAATTCTTTACCATGCATACCTCTAACATTCCACATACCGACTCGCCATTCATTACTTGCACAGTCGTCTGCAACGGGGCCTGTCTGTTTCGACCTTGACCGCCCCTTGTAGCCAGGTCGATACGAGGCAATTGTACTGTTCTGTTGACATCAATTAAAACGAATTATGTCAAATACTCCGAATTGATGATCTGTCAAAAAGTAATGAGGGCAAGTTCTTCACGTTTTTTGTTATTTTAGGACATTAAAATAATCTTTTTATACTTTAGCATTGTTGTAAGATGGAGCTAATGCAGACTTGAGAAATAAGTTAAAAGACGAAAATGGCATTGATGTACAAAAAAATATTTCTAGCAACAAACTGCAAGACGACGATGTCATGGAAGTATAAGAAGGGATTTTTGAGTTTTAGTAAATGTATATCTCAGGTTTTGAGTTTTTAACTTATTTTTTGTATCTTAGACTTCTTGAAAGATTAATTGTAATGAAGACCCACAAGATCAAAAGACCATGATAGGAGAAGAAGTTATGTTTTGTGTTCACTTATTTTAATCCCTTATTTTCACTTTTTTTATATATGCCTGCGTGCGCGTGTTGAGTTTTGCAACTCCAAAGGCAGTTCCATGAATTCAGAATGACCCATAAAAAATATCGCTCTATTTGTTTTTGTTCATCGTTTTTCCTGCGTTTGTAGTGCATAAGTTTTGTTTTTTCTCATGTAATTATGTCATATATATGTATATATATATATATATATATATATATATATATATATATATGTGTGTGTGTATATATGATATAATTACATGATAATTCAAATAACGATAAAAAAATTCAACGTTGTTGCCAACTTTCTAAGATATCTGAAAATAACTAAAAATCGTCTAAATTTTCAATCGGCTATATCTTTTTTAATATTCAAAATACGAAAAAGTTATAAGAGAGACTTTTGATAGCTATTTTTTGCGCAAAATGGGAAAATGCGAATAAAATTTTTTTTTAGTATTTTTCGAGCTACAATTCAAACATACATTTTTTTTTAATGGCAACTATAGGTGGTTATGGACTCATTCGATGGCTTATTTTTTTCTGATTTCAAAAATGTATAGCTTTGTATGTTTAGTATTATTAGTTAACTCACAATTTTCAAAAAATTGTAATTATAGTATTTACTAAACAAATGCAATGTTTGCCGTGGTGTGCTGTGACAATTAAAAACAAAACTCTTCATTGATTGACTGTCAAATAGTAGATATTGAATTATTCGTTGTAACCAGTTGTAGTTCGTACTTAAATAGTGAATATTAATTTATTAATGGCTTATTCTTATGAAGAAAGAAATTATATGCTTTTTTGCTATTACGTGTCTAACAGAGATGCTAATGCTGCTTCGTAATTATATCTTCAAACTTATATAGACAGAAGACAACCCGATGTGAGATTATTTGCCAAACTCGAGTCGAATTTAAAAACATATGGGGCTTTTACTAAACCTCAAAATTTTAAAATTAATGTTAACACAGAAACAGAAGAATGTGTTTTAGCTTACGTCGAATTTAAACGTACTACATCTCTTCGGGCGAACGAGTTCAACACTTCCAAAGACGAAGCCCACGTTATTTTGAAACAAAATAATTTTAAGCCATATCATTTTCATATAGGAAATACATTGTATGTTGAAGATTATCAGAAAAGATTACGTTTTGCTACATGGTTGATTCATGAAAGTCGAGCAAACAATCAATTCTCGAAAACCATTATTTTTAGCGATGAAGCAAAATTTACAAACAACGGCATCTTCAATAGAAAAAATCATATCCAATCATCCCAATAAAATCCTCATATTACTGTTGAGAGGAGAGATCAATATGCTTTTTCAGTAAATGTTTGGTGCGGTATTATTGATACCAAAATCCGTGGGCCGTTTTTTTATAAATACAATTTAAATTCCGAAAGATATCTAACTTTTTTACGAATCGAATGTGAAGAAATTTTGGACGACCTTCCGTTGAACGTAATTCAAAATTTGAATTATTTTCAACACGACGGGGTACCAGCACACAATGGAATACTTGTGTGTAACTATTTACAGGAACATTTTAATAATTGAATAGGAAATCGAGGTCCAATAGCTTCGCCGCCGCGATCTTCAGACTGAACCCCCGTGGACTTTTTCTTGTGGCGTGCAATTAAACACAAAGTGTACCGAGTAACACCTGGTAATCAAGACGATTTAAAAAATAACATTCGTGTTGGTATACAACAAATTAGAACTCAAAGTTTATTAAAAGTTCAAAACGAAATTTTAAAACGATGTCAAATGTGTGTTCTAAATAATGGAGGGCATTTTGAAGCACTTCTATCATTGTGTTATCTGTATTTTTTGCTGTTACTCTTCGTTGTAAGCTAAATTTATTTAGAAATTTTTTATTTTGATAATGTGGTGCACTATTTCTTGCTGTTTCCACAAATTTAGTAGTAGAATATGAGCTTATTTTGTTATTTAAATGTTCACGGCACACTTTAATTTGTTTAATAAATATTATAATCACCTTTTTTTTGAAAATTGTGAGTTAACTAATAATATTAAACATACAAAGCTACATTTTTGAAATCAGAAAAAAATAAGCCACCGAATGAGTCCATAGACACCTATAGTTACCATTTAAAAAAATGTATGTTTGGTTTTGTAGCTCGAAAAATAATTACTAAACAAAATTTTACAATGCATAAAACTCTGCGAACTATAAAAAGGGTTATGGTACGAAGACAGTATTTTGGTAATTCACAAACTAAGTGTTTCAAAAGTGCATAAGAAGTTATAGGGATTTAGAAACATGACTAAGAACTTGAACAACATTGTGCAATGTGATATTTACAATATAAATACAATTTGTGCGCAAAAATTTACTAAATATGCTAACATTGTAAAAGTGTACAAAGACAAAATTAGGAACTGTAGAGTACAGAAAAACAGTGATGGTGTTAGAGACAAAAACTATAGTAGGGGAGTACACTTTAAAAATGTGTTCTTTGAAGACCTCGGGTATGAATCATCACTGAACCTTATAAAATAAGTGATCTATCTGTTCGTTAGGTAAGCTTAACCTTCAGCAGATTTACCTTATTTTATTCTCACCGCATAACCAAGCAAAGTCAATAATTATGGATGTGTACATTTACTGAAGTTTGCTATGGGCTTGTAGTTTCCTAATTATTCATATAATGCGTTTGTAGCAGTGATTTAGTGGTGACTCTGTTTAGTATATCTATTTACTTTGTACATTATTTTGCCTTACTAACGTATGAACCGTATCAGATAGAAAAAAAAATGATACATTAAACTATTAAATCTCTTCTCTGCTTTTTGTCTAACAAAAAATAATCACTTGTTTCATTAGTGTAAAAACTTCAGAGCCCGACAAAACAATTTACGAACAATTCCTAAGCAATATATTTTTTCCACTAAGGAGAATACCCTATAAACGGTCAGGTTTTCAAATCTTAACTCCAACGGTATGTCTGAAAAGTTACGTACTGTATGATTTACCTAATGTTCTTCAATCTTAATTTGATTTGTGTCCTCAAAGGTATCCTCTAACAACTACGTACTGTATAAGTTACTTGCATATACTTATAAGGACTTTTGAGGACCTTAATTGGCATGATCTTATTTAAAGGTACCTCCAACATTAACAGTATTTAAAAATCTTAACGTAACTACTATTGTGTCTTACGGGGTTGGCCACGGGGCAAGGCGATTCGTTTGAGGGTAAAACCCTATCGTCAAATTACATAAACTCAGAAATGTAACGTAAGACTTACACATCGAAAGGTCGCACTCAGACATGTCCAATCTTGAAGGAGGTCGAACCAGCACTAATTAGGCGATACATTTAATCTAAATACGATCATCAGAACAATAGCGGGCAAGTACAGCCAAACAAATTTGAAAAGAACTTTGAAGGGAGAGCTCAAAGGTACGTAATGTCGTATGGAGTTAAATATTGAAAACCCCACAGGTCGAAGTAGTATGAAGCTCATTACAATATGTAGACATTAAATGTAAGTAAGGAACAACTACAGCTCGCGCTGTTCGGGAACAGTCGTCAAATCTAATAGCTGAAAATCGCCAGTGGCGGCGTAAATAATCGTTGGTACATGTACAAAATCACAATTAAAGTTCTGTGTTATTTTATCAACTTAATAATTTATATACATAGTGAACTTAAAAGATTCATATTATATCATAAAAAGAATTAATCACTATCATTAAAGTCTTCGTCCTAGCTGTTTTCTTCCACCAAACTTATGACTTACGTTCCGTTTGAATATCAAGAAACTGTTCGTTTTTCAATAATTGTCTTCATTTTCAATAATTTTCTTCCAAAAATTTCGTTAAAGGTCCTGTGTAACATTCGAAATTTCTTTTTCTAATAAAGCTTTTACCTCGTTAAATAAAGTGTCACGTTTCTTTTTGCGATGTTGTTTTTTATTTCTGCCCAAATTAATTCTATTGGATTTAAATGTGAATGGTAAGGTGGAAGTTTAAGTACAGTATGATTCTCTTTCTGTAATAGGTCATTAAATTTGTACGTAATATACGGTTTTTTGTGTTGTTTAATAGTGTCGTATAACTGCGGTTTGAGCATTTGACATTCTTCTTCAGAAATACTGGTTGGAGCTCGATTAACTTGTAAAATGTGATAAGGCGCGCTGCGCTGTCTATCACCAGTACCAAATTTGGGGGCAAATTCGAAGTAACCTTCTCCTGGAACCATTTTTCATAGTTTGTCGAGTTCATATAGTCATAATAATCTTCGCTTTTTAACCCAATTTAAAAACCAAACTACAACCATTTCCCCAGTCGCATAATCATTCTTGGTCTTTTAGATGTTACACTTTATCCCATTTTCATTACCATCTCTCCATGACTTTGAGTGAGTGTGTCCACTGTGGACATGCGTTTCATCTATGTGCACAATGGGGCGTTTTAATTCCCGGCAATACTTTATTCGTTACAAGTATGAAATCCTCAGAGCTCAAACGTCGTACCTTTCTAAATTTTCTGTTGTTTTCAGTTGTACGTCACTTAAAACCAAGTTTCGTGAAAACATACCTTTCCCCTTCCAGTCCAAATTCTCCATAAGTTTATTACGTAAGGCATTTATATTCACTCTCGCACCCTCCGTTTTATGAAAATTACATATACAGTTGTAAAAATCGATTTTTCGTATTACTGTGTATGCGTTACTGGAGATTCATGTGCACGTTTGTTTTTCGCGACTTGAAAATTGAGATTTCCTTTCTTCTACGTCAGCACAGCAATGGACACCGTAGTTGCAGCACATGTTATTGGTTTAAGTTCTTTTAATGTTTTCGAAAGATTAACGGTTTTGAAATAATTGTACATGTTGTACACTACCTCACGTGTTTGACTGTGTATAGCTTCTCCGTTCTGACCTAAGGTAGGCGTAGGGCTTATAATCACGATATTGTATTACACAATTACTCTTGTTCTAATTTAAAATGAGAATGAACTGAATGCAACCATAATTAGAGTAATTATGAATCCATAAGTAATAAAACTAAAAAAAAAAGCTTACACTTTCACGTAATCACGGAATGTTGTTTGCATAATAACGGCAAAATTTTTCCTAATCTACATTTTAAGAACATACTAATTTCATTAATTGATTAAAGTTAAATGTAACATTTCAATTTTAAGAAAATTTTTATCCACATATTAAAACAAATTGGGTGTGTGATTGGAGTATTAAAAAGGCAAGCTGAACCACTGTCTAGCTCAGCAAGGTACAATGCTTACAAAACTTACTATAGTTGAACACTCTTTGACAGGTGTGAGAGAGGCAAAGATGTGTTTGTTTGTTTTTTCTTGTTGGACGCCACTCAATTTTATAGGTTTAGTAATTAAAATAGAACAAAAATTGAGAAAGTTGCATATTAATACCATAGGTAATCTGAATAACACTAAACAGCTGTATTTATTTGTATAGTTAAGAAAACAGAATATCTGATAATTCCAGCATAAAGTAACTAAAAGGGTATTTCTCTTTACGATTAAATAATTACTAAATCAACACTAATAATACTAAAACGTACATTTATTTGACCAATGTCAACAAATATTACAGATACTAAATTAGTTAATAATTAATAATAATTTTTAATTACAGATACCATCTTATCTTATCTTAGAAACCGAAATCAGCTGTTTCTTTTGTAACCGTACCAAAACAACACTATACTGATTTGTTATTTCCCTAAACGTGTTTTGCATTAAAGAATATCTACTTACATGTACTCAAAATAAGTGTTAGGTATTAACTTTATTTTCAAACTAACTGCAAGTTGAGAAGTTCATTTCCATCAATATCATAAACATACAGTAAGGTAAGATAATTTTCATTTGTCGTCCACATATAAATAAACGAAATGTAGATCAAACAACGAAAATAGGTAGATAAACAGCATGCGTTATTGATGCATAACAAAGATATCTCCATGTATAATTCTTGAAGATGAAACTGCATTATCATACACGCCATTTTATGCATGTTAAGATCGTGACGTCATCCACCACGCTTTTGCAACGATACGAAATTCATTAACATAAGAGCTTCTTCTTAACACAAGCGGATTCCCTCAATGTAGGGCGTACGCTTGTTCCCTTTTTTTGTTCCTATTAAATGCAATATATACAAAAATGTGATTAAGAGCCTTACATACCGTATACAAGGGAAGCAAAACTTAAAAACGTAACATAGAAGAAACAGTAGAAGGAACGGAAATGATTTAAGCGTGTTCAGTTCGCATTTGCGCATGGAACAAAATTGATGTAGCTAAAATAGCTCTTGCAGACCATAACATATGTACAGGGACGTTCGTAATTACACTAAAGAGAAAATATCGATATATACCAACATTTAATTATTGAAAGTTAATTATCTTTGTATACGTAATCACTGTCATACAATGACGTATTATACACCTGCGACGCTACTGAAATTATTGAATTACCTCGAGTAGAATGGTTGAAAACGGATGAATGTGCAGATGCACATTCATCCGTTTTAAAATACATCTCTGTTTGAGTGTAATGTACCCGAATTCATTCTTAAAAGGCCTCTAATCAATATATGGCGGTCTACGCAAACGTGACTAGTACATGGCGCTATTTCCCGTTGTACAGTAGATGGCAATCCCGCCTCCCTATGTGAGGCAGTACATTGAGATCCTTTGGAAGACGATATTATAGGCGAACAGAATATCCTGCGGTAAAAGATATTGTGAAAAAATCGAACAGAAATGTTATTAAATTTTAAATTTTATCCAAATGTTAACTGCTTTTTCATAACGCTTAATCGCATTTTAATAACATTTTTCTTCTTAATGGGTAAAAGTACCTCTAATGATCTAGAAAATATTTTTTAAGGCGGCTTTTTTGTTCTACTAACAATATGCCATCTTACAACAAATGAGGCTTCGCCATGAACCCTGTTTTTAACAGTGGGCGTCTGTTTCTGACAGCTAAGTTCTGCTATACGCATCGTATCTAATACTGGACTCTATTTATAAGAGCAGGGATTCCGCCAGACCCAAGCAGCCGCGGTAATTGCTAGTTAGCACACAGTTTGCAATTCTGCCACTTGGTATAATTTAAAAGAAAATTACAACAAAATCTTCAAACATTAACTACAATATTCAATATAGCGTCAGTCATCGGTTTAACTTTCACTAATTTCAAAGAAAAACGTTTTTATTTTATCGCTGTAAAATTGTAAAAACACGCAGTATACATCAACCTAATTATTTCGTCATTCAAATTAATCATGCAGTGAAGGTTAGACATTGATAAATCGTTTTAACGTGTAAAGAGTAGAATGAGGGGAGATTCCGCCTACTACTTTTAATCGAATGACGTAGTCACGCGCGCTTCCAGCTGATTGGCCTTGCGCGCGCATACATCCTCAGGCTGATGGTTGTGATTAGAGGGCCTCAGGGTAGGCCACGTCTCCATTTTTTCTGATTACTTCATAGACCCCGCCCAGCAACCAGGCTCTGTGCTCTGGTTGGAGGCCTAAGACACTCTATTCTGATTGGTTGGTTTTGGTTGTTTACTTGTTGCGCCATCTAGTGGTGTACTTTTAAAATTAATGAATGCTTCTGTAATAGAGGCTGATCGTGGCTCCACGTGGTGCTTAACCCCACTGCAGTGGCCCCCTTGCTTGTTCGTTTGTGGAGCCATCTAGTCGTGTAGTTTGTAAAAAGCTAATTGCAAATTATTGTAATAGGGTCTGATCGTGGTATATTTTAAAAGTAATAGAAGGTGTAAAACAATATAAGGTTTAGATCTACAAATGAGTGAATAAGTTATCAGTTTGAACCTTAATAAACATTTAAACAAATATTAAGTTAATCGTCATGTCAACAGGACCTGACATACGTATTATTATTGTTGATGAATTAATTGCTTAAAACTTACTACCATAAAAGAAAAATGTTTTTATTTTTTGACTCAATTTCATCATTACACAACATAGTAATTATCATAATAAAACTGTTTTTCTAAAGGAATTTAAATTGGTTGCACAACTAGCATTGAAACACCTTTACTCTACAAGTTCTTATTAAATTGCTGTATACAACGGTATTTGCCTTAAAAAGCTTATGGTAACACTCAGGTAGCACACATTTAAATTCTTACAGCTCCACCATCACCCTCTCCCGTACTTTATTGATATGATGACCATATTGAATCTCTTGTATTCTACCCCTATCTCCAACTCCTTAACGTTTTTAACAGGTTTAAAACATGTTGATGCATCCAAAGCAGTTAAATCCATATCTGGAATTATAACACATTAAAAATCTACACAAGTAAATAGATAAGGTAAAATAAAATAAAGGCTAAAACCAAGAACGATTAATTACCAGTGTTGTTGATGATGGCGGAACCCATTGGAAATTCGACAGACAGGGTGTATAACTGTTACTTCTTCTTCGTTATTTATACTTATGTTGCATTCACCTCTCTACGCCTTGTTTATAAATGTAAAGTACTTAAGGGTTTTCGTAACCATCAATTTAAGATCTCGAGGTGGACTTTCACATCACACTGGTATAAATTCACTGTGGTTTAAAAGACTTTCACTAAAGATGCGAGAAGCCATTTCTAAAACAGCTACTGCTGCATAAATAGACGAATTACTGTTAAAGATAAAACGTTTAAAACGGGATCTGGAAATTTATGGTGTTCAAAGAAGGTTGCATAAGATGGACCTCAATAAACGCAACACCGAATGGCTCAAGGGATTGACGTAACCAATAAAATATGTAATAGTACAAACACTGTAAAACATATAAGTAAATAATAATAGTCACGCAACCCGGAAAATAACTAACAAACTGTTGCAAATACCTCAAACAAGCAAGAAAACAACGGAATCTCTTGTAATGGAATATTTTCAAACTAATGGAAGATTCATGTAATTGTAATGGATTACTTTTGAAATGCTACTATATTATGTTCTGGGCTTTGAATTTCCACGGGTGTTCGTTTAAAATAAAAATATTTGAGAATTATCCATCGCAAACTAAATTAGAGATGCAATATAAGCGAGAAATACATTGCATAAGATGTTAATTAAAATCACTACCTTCGATTAATTGATTATTAAACTCTTCATGTAACTCGTCAGCAGAGAAAACCCATTATATATTTTCAGTTCAAAATAACAATTACTGTTAAGGAAATTGCTGTATTTTGGCGAAACAAGCTTCAAGTTACATGTCTAAGATGTTGTTTGCAAGTGTTGATTTGGTGTATCATACAAAGGTGCTAGGATCAAATTGTCCGCAGTCGTTTGGCCATTTTCAATAGTTTATATGACGAGGTTGCTGTATTTACACTGAAGAAAGATTCAAGTTGCAAGTCTATGATGTTGATTTAATTTGCTCTTAGGCATTTATCCATTTTCAATAAGGACTTCGTGTGTTCAAATTTGTTTATAAATCTAAGGCCCTTTTGATGGCGGTTAGTTTCCAATCTTACACTTGAATTTTAAATTTCGTTTTGATATAAAAGATGAATTGATAGAAACCCTATGTAGTTTAAAACTGTAACTTTGCCCGGTTTCTTTGGCTGATTGTGGGTATAATAGGTACCTTGTGATGACATTTTGGTCAGACTTGCCATTTTTCCGTGGGACTGACACCTTGAAAATAAACCTATGATGAACGCATTGCTAACAATCGGGTGTTGTTTGTTGGATTTCCATCATCCTGCTTGCTTGCGCCATTTTGCTTCCGAGCGCCTTTCTGACTTTCCGCCAACTTATTTTCGCCAACTGTCTTGTTTACGCAGCGAAACTTTTTACTTCAAATCAAGAGCTTAGACTTTCATCTTCAAATTTTTGTGTTTAGGACCCTCTGACTGAAACTGGTTTCAGGTCAGCATGATAAGTAAACTAAAGTGATCAGGATGAAATGAATTTTTGATGAAACCCGTTTATAAATCTAAGGCGCTTTTACAGAGGCTAGATTCACATCAACATCTTAGACCTGAATTTTAAATCTTGTTTCTATATCTAAGAACTTTTGATTGAAAGTGGTTTTAGATCATTTCTAATATAACTTAGCGAATGTTGCCAAATCCGAGTCTTGGGGCAGAATTCAACTGTACGATCGTTAGCCTCAGTCAACCTAATTTTCGTTATGTGATCCAAAACGCTGCCCGCCCAGCAACAACGCACCACTGGCTTGTTTAACCTGGCTTCGATACTTCCATTTAATTGCAAAAATGTTTCATCCATAGTTATCACTTAATCTGCATATAGCTGAAATCGAGTCAAAAGTTGCGTAAAAACATCTCTTTTGCTTTTGCTATATACCGGGTCCGCCATCGCTTTAGCATTCCTTTTTAGCATCTTTATTATTTGTTGTAAAGAAAAAGTATGAAAACGAACTTTACCTTATTTTTCAAGCTCTATAACTCAAAAATATTTTCATGTATACAGGGTGTTCCGCTTTTGCTGCACAGAACTCTACTATTTCGTTTTAAATGGAACACCCTGTATATTATTACATTTTTTAATTCCCTGTTGAAATTGAGGCATAAATGATACCTACAGTTCATCGTTTCGGCGTTATCTCACGTTTTTTGAAAAAAAATGACGTTTGCAAAGTAAGATAGGTAGGGACATGCGGTTTTCACCACTCGATAGAGCATGAAAAAATCAATAACAACTTATGAAAAGAATAATTTTTGAGGTACAGATTTTTGCTGGTAAATTTTTGATTTTCGAAAAATTGAATCATGGTTGACTTGATTTTTTTACATAGACAGACGCGGATTTTTTGTCTCTTTCGGTTTGGTAATACACATGTGGGTCTATCTTTTGCCGTTTTTGCAGAATTGGCTATTTCCTATTTTGCTACATCGCAGTAGCCATGTAACAGAAAAACAAAGAAAAAGACACAAAATAATGATTTATTTTAATTTTATGTTAATCATATTCCGTTTAACAAACTAAAGCTATTAGCAAAAAATAAAAATAAACAATAACAAACATTTTAATTCAAGAGGTGCTCAAAATTCTGTCCGTTTAATCCTAAACACTTTTCAAGCCTTTACTGCAGAGATTGACGCACATTTAATAGGATTTCTGGAGTTACGTTAGCAAATGAGGTTCTTATTCTGTTTTTCGTTACTTCTTGTGTTGTAGGTTCTTCTTCTTATATGAAATTTTTGACAAACCCCCACAAAAAAAATCCATCATGATTAGGTCCGGCGATCTTGCTGGCCATGACACGGGACATCCTCGGCCGATCCAGCGATTGGTAAATTGAAGATTTAAAAAATTCTGCACATTCCTAGCATAGTGACAAGGCGTACCATCATGCTAGTACCACATGATATGTTTTATGTTGTCAGGAACTTTTTCGAATAATTCGTGTAAAATATTTAGAAATTCCAAATATCGGTTACCATTCAAATGCTGATTAAAGAAATAAGGGACTATCACAAAGTTATTGACAATTCCTCCCCACATATTTACCGTCCATCTGTGCTGATGATACAAATATCGCACAATATGTGGATTTATATTATCATAATAATGAAAATTCCGACGGTTTACTCGGCCGTTGCTGTGGAAGGTAGCTTCATCAGTAAATAAAATAATGGACGTAAAACGTGGGTCCTCATTTAACTTATTTAACATCCATTGACAAAAAGCTCGTCTTGCATTAAAATCACCCACAGTTAATTTTTGGTGTAATTCTACATGATATGGATGATATTTATTATGTTTTAGTACCCGTCTTACCGAAGTAATACTAATAGTACCAATGGCATTAGATGTTTGGCTTGTGCTGACGTTTGGATTTTCGATAACGCACTGCATTACCATAAATTCAGTTTCTTCTGTTCTAACTGTTACTCTTTGAACATTTGCTTTGTAGTGTACCCTTCTCGTTTGTTGAAATCGAGCCAATAATTTTTGTAACGCACGGGTACTTGAAGGACGTCGATCAGGATATCTTTGTTTATACACGCGAACAGCCAAAAGACAATTTCTTTGACACTCGCCCAAAACAAACACCATGTCCACTAATTCGTTTTGAGTAAAATTCATGTTGATTAAGAGCTAATTGCAAATAATAAGTCAGTTTCTGCTATTTCTTGTGACTCAAACAATAATTTGGCTTCATGTAAATCTAGCAAAACCTACTTCAATAAAAAAGTGTACTCGTAAATATCATCCATACCATGATGAATATAATAAATTAAAAATCGCATTTTCCAATGTAACACAAAAATTTCAAAACGACATTTTGAGAAACTTATTGAATTAACTTACTTTTAATTGCTTCCTTTTGATTGTTTTTGTTTTAGCATTAGTTTGTAAAATAGAATATGATTACCTAACATAAAATTAAAATAAATTATTATTTTGATCCCTTTTCCTTGTTTTTCTGTTACATGGCTACTGCGATATAGATAAAAAGAAAATAAAAAATAGAACGTCGCCAATTCTGTAAAAACGGCTAAAGATAGACCCATATGTGTATTAACAAAATAAAAAAAAGAGAAAAAAATCCGCGTCTTTCTATTTAAAAAATCAAGTTATCCATGATTCAATTTTTCGAAAATCAAAAATTTACTCGCAAAAAATCTGTATCTCAAAAATTATTCATTCATAAGTTTTTATTGACTCTTTCATGCTCTATCGAATGGTGAAAACCGCATGTCCCTACCTATTTTATTTGCGAGATGTTAGTCATTTTTGAATATGCCCTTCAATTTTAACAGGAAATTCAAAAATGTAATAATATACAGGGTGTTCCATTTAAAATAAACGAGTAGAGTGTTGTGTAGCAAAAGTGGAACACCCTGTATACATGAAAATATTTGTAGGTTACAGAGCTTGCAAATAAGTTCGTTTTTATACTTTTTCTTTACAATAAATAATAAAGATGCAAAAAAGGAATGCCAGAGCGATGGCGGACCCGGTATATAACAGTTTGGTATACGTATAAAGCCAACTATGGAATACAATTTTAGTAAAAAAACTAGACTCTTAATAAATTAAATACTGTATTGAAAATGACAAATCAGCACAGCCTCTAACGGTAGCCCAAGAATACATTTAACAAAATTTAATCAAATTATGATGTAAGTCTAGGCTTTGAAAGTGATAAATAGAATAAATAGAAACTTGACAACAATTAAAAGTCTAGTGAAATCTAACAATAAAATAGTTTTGTTAATAATTGTAAATGTTATTTTACAGAGAAAACAATGCAGTACGTTTAATATGATTTCTAACTTTAATTTTAATTTCTACTACATAAGTTAAATTATCATAGTTCTGTGGTAGCTTAACATATAATTGGTAAAGCGTTTATTTCAAGGTCTGGGAAAAAAGCACAGCAAAAAAGGTAGACATATCAAAAGCTAAAATTAAAATTCAGATGTGCCGTTGTGTCTTGCTTTAATTATAATATGCCAAAACCTATTTCAACGAAGATTTTATTCTTTCCTTTTGAAGTTGTTAGGATGTTTATATATCTCAACAGCTTTTACGTTGTAAACAATCATAACTTTGTCTTGACGATATTTACATATTATCAAATTGAATGTCATAATCTAAATTATTTAAAGCATGCTTAGCTACCGCAGATTTCTCGGGTTGCCCTAATCCACAAAATCTTATATGTTCTTTACGCCTTGTATCACAGCTACGTTTTGTGGTTCCATCACACTTTTTCACACGAACAAGATAAGTTATACACTTCGGAAGATGATAAGTGTTTGAAACTTCTTTAGGTGTCCCTAAATGTCCTTTAATTTTTCTTGTACGTTTAAAAACAGTCCTAATGACATGATTAATTAGGGTTTTTTCATTTCTATTTGTAACATTAGTTATAAAAGGAAAAAAGCAGTACCAACATTAATCACTGGTTTTCCGTTATGGTTGTCTAGCAGGTGTACCTAATAACATTATTAATATTTATATCTACTGGATAACTAACGGTATGTGACGTATTTACCACCCTCACACTCCTGTATGTATACCTCTGTAATAAACCCCTTTCTATAACAAACCCAAATATAACCATTGTCATAATTAATTTTATTAGATTAAATGATCAAAATAAATAACTAGTTCGAATCCGTAATCTAAAGTATAAATTAAAAAAACAAACAAATAAATATAAATTAAACAAATCACTAACTCTAATTCGTAATCGAAAATCTAAACTAAAAATAATTAAATCATTTTTTTTCAAATAAATAACAGCAAGTCCGGTAAGAAACACGAGAATCAAAAGTAGCGTAGGGCACAATCTAATTTAAATACGAAGTGATTGAAATTAAGTAAGTAAAAAATGTATATACATATATACAGTACGTATATATATTAATAATCTTTTCTGTCCTCATCTCTATTTTCTACTTTTTACTTCCTTTGTTGTGGGAGCAACAGGAAAATAAGTGTCAGCACTGCCCGGTATTAAGACAATACCGTTACTAGGGAATACTACATAGTCCGGGGCACGATTTGGCTAGTAACTGGTTTGTCTGCTAATTTAATTACTAAAAAAACAATACCAATGCCTCTGATCGACCTCGCTACAAGAGGTGGTCAAGGTCACAACAGATAGGCCCCGTTTCTGAAGACAGTGTAAGTAATGAATCGCGAGTTGATATGTGGAATGTTAGAGGTATGCATGGTAAAGAATTTGTGTACCGGAGACAAAGCGCACATTAAAGGATGCTGTGAAGATGGAGAATGGCAGTCTAGCACTATGGTCATGAGTTCAGGCTGAAATGCATTGCGCTAAAGGAGTTGGAGTAATCGAAAGTGAACGAGTGAAAAGATGTGTTAAGCAGTACGAATTGGTATCACCCCGGGTAATGTGGGGCAGAAGGGAAGTGGAATTTCGCATGTTATACACGGGTGAATAAAGAAAGAGGCCCAGGATGTGAGAACTTCTGGATTGATGTAGAGAACGTGTTAAACGTAGGCCAAACGAAAGAGTGGATGTATACAGAAAATATATTGAAGAATTGATAGGAACGTTCGGAGAACCAAAGAGTCAATGAGAGTGGTGAACGCCTGGTGAACGTCGGTGTGGAGATAAACCTGTCTGCATCTAATACGTGGTTTAGGCATAAAAATGTGTATGTGTATGCATGGCAAAGAGGTGAACCTAAAAGAATGATTGACTGTATGATCGAGAGTGTGTTTAAGGCAAAAATGGCTTTGGACCAGGAAAGCAAACGTAGTACAAACGTTCAGAATCAGAGTAGCAGATAATGGTGCGAGAATGAAGGATGCAGTGTGGAACGAACAAATAAAAGTACATGGATAAGCTTGAAAGAATGTGTTGTCAATTGCGTGCAGATATGTAGAAGAGCGATATAAATAGACGGAAAAAAATGTGCTTGGTGGAATGAGTCTGTAAAAAAGGCAGTATGTAAGAAAAAACGACGCGTACATGGTAATGATTGCTGTAACAAATGATACCGAGAAAAAGCGATTGTATGATGTATAGAGATTAAGAAATAAAAAAGCGGAGGAGGCAGTGAGAACATGTAAAGGGGACGTGATCCTTGTGGAAGGGGAGAAAATGCAGAATAATTTTGAGGGAAACTGCGTTAGTTGAGATAGAGGAAACGGTAGGAAAGTAGAAAAATAGTGAAGGTGCAGGCGTAGATGAAATCACTGGTGGAATGTTAAAGTATAAATTGTGTGAATTTTCAATGTATGCCTTAAGTGTAGAAAAGATCCGAGTGATTGTAAGAGCGCGATCATTGTACCACTATATAAGTGTAAAGGGAACAAGGGTGATTGCAAAAACGACAGAGGAGTAAGTCTGCTCAGTGTACCTGGTAAAGTATTTGAAAGAGTACTGATTATCAATCAGTACTCTTTCAAATACTTTACGTGAAACTACCCAAATTAAGATTTGCGATGTGCAGGGCAGGTTCATGTCCGGCACAGGATGTGTGGATTAGATTATTTCTCTCCATCAGGTGATCGAAGAGTGTTTAAATGTAAAAACGAGCTGTACTTTACGTTTCTAGAACTGGAGAAGGCATATAACCGAGTGAATAGGGAGAAGCTGTGAGAAATATTGAATGAATATGGCGTAAGTATAGGTCTAATAAACGTAATAACGGCAGTATATAACGGTAGCCGGGCATGTGTTAGCGTAAGAGGACTTGCGACTGAATAATTTAATATTGAGCAAGGAGTGCCACAAGGCTGTGTGATGTCACCGTGGTTGTTCAATGTATACATGGATACATGTGTTAACTACAGAGGAATAAGTTTGCTCAGTGTACCTGGTCAAGTGGGAAGTATTAAATGAATATGACGTAAATGAACGAGTTCTGGTGTATGCTGATGTCACAGTCTTATTATGTGACAGTGCGGATGAGCTACAGACTGCTTTGAAGAAGTTTAATACAGTCTGTGGTAGCATGGACCTACGGGTAAACGTGAACAAAACCAAAATTGTGGTGTTCAGTCGGGGAAAGTGAAAAGGAGAGTAGGGTATTTGCCCTGCAAAATCAAATTATGGAACAAGTGGACGAGTTGGTATATCTGGGTAGAATGTTTACTGCAGATAGTACAATGGATGGCGAGGCGGTACGAGGGATCAATGCTGGAAGGAAAGTGATTGGATGTATGTGCACGATAATGAGAAACGAAAGCATTAGCCTAGCTGCGTAACAAGCAATCTATAGCAGCGTGTTTCTCCCGTAAGTACTGTATGAAAGTGAGACATGGATATGTCAAAGAAAGCACGAAAGAAAAATAAATGCTGTGGGTATGAGAATCCTGAGAAGCACATGTGGTAAAACGAGAACGGATAAGATAAAGAATGAGTGTATAATGAGGAGTGCGGCGAGGAAAAGACGATGATGGATAGATATAAAAGTAGTACATTACGTTGGTTTGGTCACATTGAGAGAATGAACAATGTACGGTTAACAAAGCAAATATATGTGGGTGAGAATATAGGTAATTGGCTGCATGTAGTAGAATGTATGATAAAAGAATGAAAGATAAGGAGTTTTAAAAATAAAAGGACATGTATGAGTCTTGCGCAAGCTATGGAGGTATGCAGAGATAGGAAAGCATGGAGAAAAATTGTGAATGAAAATAAATAAGAAGCAGGGATTGTTTTGCCTACCCCTCAAGGGAATGGCGTAAAGGTAAATGTTATATTATGTTATGATGTCAACAGTATTTTCATCATTAATATTTTGTGTTAACAATGGCTAAAATGATATTTATCGACATATCGGTAATATTACTAATACGGGAGGTTTCGTGTTTAGTCTCACTCTATCGATTGGTTCCAGTCTCACTCTTTCGAGAGTTAATATTTTCTATTGAATCAGTTTGACAGCCATTTAAGACCTTGAGGACCATTCGTCTAGCTCTCGATCCTATTTCGTATCAATAAAATATAAAAACACTACTAAAACGAAAAACAACATAAACTTCATAAACGCAATTGATCTGATTCGGAACTAGGCCATTTAGAAAAAGGCGGTAAGCAAAGGAACATAGGAAAATATAGGATGTGCTTCCGATTTAGGTTACAGTAGTTTTGTTTATCTTATCCAAAATAGATATTCGCCAGTACATCCTATGTTCCTATGCGTTCCTTTGTTTACCGCTTCCTCATTTAGAACGTCGGTAATAAAACCGCACTTTTTATAGCACCTCAAGTCGGCAACGATGTATAGTTTAAATATGGGTCATCCGCTTAGGTCTGTTTTCATTATTTGTTTAGGTTATGTCAATGCATTAATAAATAAAAATAAAACGTTAACATGTGTTGAGTTTTGCAACTCCACAGGCAATTCCATGAATTCAGAATGACCTATAAAAAATATCGCTGTTTTGTCTCTTTTTGTGAAATCTCCGCAACGTCGCGTTTTAAATAAAAGGTCACTGCGCTTAGCGACAAATCACTATAAATGAGCACAGTGCAGTTGTAGTTACAGTTAGTAACTAGACAAGAACACTGTATGTTTCAACACACCCAAGTGGCGCGCAATCAAATAAACAATTCTTCTTTAATCGGCAAGAACTCCGGATGTTATTAACACATACGTTGCTAACGCTAGTATAAATAAAAATATGGGTGCATAGTTGGTAGGCCAAAACATCATAAGCTAAAACATACGATAAAAGTTCAGAGCCCTATACAAAATGCCAGTGGTTAGAATACCAGGCTTAAACGTCGTATGTTACAGAATGCATTAAACATGCTGCCTTTTTGCTTTGTATTTTTTTAATTACTATTATTTTATGTAATATGAGGTTTTTTCTTAATACGTACAAATCACCTAACTTTATTTAATTTTTTTAAAATTAGTTTTTATAAAAAAAATTTTGATGCAAGAATAGACAATATTTAACCTTAAGGATCTAAAAAACATTTCATTTTTGAAAAGAAATTCACATACGATGTTTTTACGTTAGGCGGCAGAATAGCGATTTCTGCAACAAAACTATGTACACTTGCATAAATTTCTTGATGTCAATTTCTCTACTAGTAAACTGCGTTTTCTTATATTTTAAATGGCGCTTTTTATACAGAGTGTTGCTATATTTGACCGATAACGCTCTACCACAGAGAGTTCTAGTTAATTGATAAATTTTCATATAGGCACCTGTACCCTTGAAGGCTGAGATATAGGGTGTTGAATTCTGAAATCAAAATTAAAAATTTGCCATAAATCAAAAACGCCTTTAAATATGTTTTTCAAATTTGGTGATCAAGCTGCCGTCTTAGGAGAAAATACCTCAGCCATAAAAAAGGAGTTTAGATTTATAACCTTGCCCCTAGGGAAGATATTAGAGTGTGGTTAGGTCAATACTTCAAACTTCCCTCGAAGATAACCGATTCTACCCGAACATTGACGAGCGCGCCAGCGCACAGGACCCTAGGGTAGGAGCGTTTTAGTTTCTCGTGTGTTTCGCTCTTTAAAGTGTAACTGTCATCGAGTGAGCATTATTATGATGTATTCTCCTGCTTATGAGCCAACATCAGCGGACATTAGAGATTTTACTGACTTGTTAATAAACATAATAAACATAACCGTTAAAGATAATAATGGAAACGATGACGTGGATGAGCTGAATGTATCTCACATCCAAGGTGATGGTGATGATTCACAGAACAGGAAGAAGAGCAATGAAGGACGAACCTCAAAACCATGATGATGATGGCGACGAATCACGGTTCAAGAAGAAGAAGAAGACCGATAAAGGTTGTTATTAAATAAAAATGATGTATTGTTAGATTATAATGAATATATATTTTGCAAACGCTAAGATTTCCTCAAGTTTTGTTAATAAACTTGTTTTTCCTAACGGTGACTCCACCGTCTTGATTTCATGTTTGCAGCTTTACGAGTTTTCGCGTTAGCGATGCCTGCTGACAGTGTTTTCGTTTGTGTTTTTCGTTTTGGTGTTTCGTCTATACAGTGATATTTCGCGTTAGACGTGTTTTCGTTTGCGTCTATTTTTTGTGTAATAAACGTTGTTTTCGTGTAATGTTTTCGCGTTTGCGTGTTTTCGTGTTTGTATGTTTTCGCATTTGCGTATTTTCCTGTTAGCGTGTTTTTCGTGATAGCGTTTTTTCGTTTGTGTGTTTTCGTGTTAGCGTGTTTTCTTTTGTGTTTGCGTGTTTTAGCGTTAGCGTGTTTTCGTTTGTGTTTTCGTGTTTGCTTGTTTTCGTGTTAGCGTGTTTTCGTTTGCGTGTTTTCGTGTTAGCGTGTTTTCGTTCTGTGCGCTTTCGTGTTTGCGTATTTTCGTTTCGTGTGTTTTCGTGTTTGTATGTTTTCGTGTTAGCGTGTTCTCGTTTGTGTGTTTTAGTTTGTGTGCTTTTGCGTTAGCGTGTTTTCGTTTGTGTTTTCGTGTTTGCGTGTTTTTGTGTTTGCGTGTTTTCGTGTTTGTATGTTTTCGCGTTTGCGTGTTTTTGTGTTAGCGTGTTTTCGTGTTAGCGTGTTTTAGTTTGAGTGTTCTAGCGTTAGCGTGTTTTCGTTTGTGTGTTTTCGCGGTTGCGTGTTTTCGTGCTTGTATGTTTTCGCATCTGCGTGTTTTCGTGTTAGCGTATTTAGCATGTTTTCGTTTGTGTGTTCTAGCGTTAGCGTGTTTTCGTTTGTGTGTTTTCGCGTTTGGGTGTTTTCGTGTTTGTATGTGTTCGCATTTGCGTGTTTTCGTGTTAGCTTGTTTTCGTTTGTGTGTTTTCGCGTTTGCGTGTTTTCGTGTTAGCGTGTTTTCGTGTTTTCGTTTGTGTGTTCTAGCGTTAGCGTGTTTTCGTTTGTGTGTTTTCGCGTTTGCGTGTTTTCGTGTTTGTATGTTTTCGTGTTAGCGTGTTTTCGTTTGTCTGTTTTCGCGTTTGCGTGTTTTCGTGTAAGCGTGTTTTCGTGTTAGCGTGTTTCGTGTTAGCGTGTTTTCGTGTTTTCGTTTGTGTGTTTTCGCGTTTGCGTGTTTTCGTGTTAGCGTGTTTTCGTATGTGTGTTCTAGCGTTAACGTGTTTTGGTTTGCGTGTTTTCGCGTTTGCGTGTTTTCGTGTTTGTGTGTTTTCGCATTTGCGTGTTTTCGTGTTAGCATGTTTTCGTTTGTGTATTTTCGTGTTTGCGTGTTTTTGCGTTAGCGTGTTTTCGTGTTTGTATCTTTTTGTTTGCGTATTTTCGTGGTAGACAATATTGTGTTGACAAAAAGCCATAATTGGAAACGCTGCTTGCTACGCCCAGTCCGTGGAGCTATGTTTAATTAGCTTTTCGACAGATGTATTTATGATAAGGTCAGGCAAAATAATATAGAGGTAAAACTAGCTAGCTAACGTGTTTTGCTGTTACACGCATCACGGTATTGAAGATTCTGTTTATGTAGTAGAAAACGTACTACAGTCTCGAAACAGAATGCAGATAAAATTGAAGGAAATGAATACGGTACAGCTACTGAGTACGAACTGAAAGATTTGAAGAGTGTGCAGTATTTCCAGAGCCGTGCTGAAACCAGTTAATTTAGGGATAACCTCATGTCCATGTAATAATAATAATAATAATAGTGTGATAAAAACTGTCAGGGGTTATTAGCTGCTTTATAGGTTGTTACAATATAATCGTTCAAGGTAAAGACGATGAGGTGAATGTATCTCAAAATCTCGATGATGGTGATGCTCTCTATGAAATTTCAAATAAAATTAGATTACGTCACTCTCATTTCAGATTAGAAATTTTAAAGCATTTAGTTAACATTGCTATTAATCTCAACTGATAAAAATCCATATAACGTAAAGTACATGTGTGTGTGTGTGCGTGCGTGCGTGCGTGCGTGCGTGTGTGCGTGTGTGCGTGCGTGCGTGTGTGCGTGTGTGCGTGTATGCGTGTGTGCGTGTGCGTGTGCGCGCGGGCGCGTGTGCGCGTGCGCACGTGTGCGCGCGTGCGCGTGTGCGCGTACTATTTTTACACTTGCACTTTTTTTCATTTATTTAAAACTGACAAACCAGAATAACTTTTAATGAGTAGCTGAGAAATCAGTCTGTTAATCGTATCAAATTTCCGGTAAAAAACCACTAAACTATAGAGATAGAGTGCGTATGAAACAACCTTCGTAACAACACGCAATTTTTCTTGTGAAAATTATCACAATCGTTATCGCTATTGTTATCATTATCATTATTGTTACCGTTCTGGTTACCTTCATCGTTATCGCTATCGTTATCCTTATTGATATCATTATCGACATCGATATATTTCTGATTATCGATAGCAGTATCGTTAACTTTATCATTACTGTCGCCGTTGTTGTCTTCGTTTTTGGAGTCATAATCGCCGTGGTTGTAATTGACGTTATCGTTGTCCTATCATTATAGCTATCGTTATCGCTATCTTTAAGGTTACCGTTATTGTGATCGTTATCGTTATCGCTATTGTTATCCTTATCCATATCGTTATCGCTATCGTTATCATTATCGTTATCAATATCGCTACTGTTATCGTTATAGTTATCGTGATCGCTGTCGTATCGTTATGGCTATAGTGATCGTTGTTGCTATCATCATCGACATCGATATCTTTATGATTGTCGATATCGGTATCGTTAAAGTTATCATTACAGTCGCCGTTGTTGTCTTCGTTTTTGGAGTCATCATCGCCGTAGTTGTAGTTGACGTTACCGTTGTCGCTATCATTATACCTATAGCTATCGTTATCGCTATCTTTAACGTTAGCGTTATTGTGATCGTTATCATTATCGTTATCCATATCGTCATCGCTATCGTTATCATTATCGTTATCAATGTCACTACCGTTATTGCTATCGCTATAGTTATCGTTATCGCTATTGTTACTGCTATCGCTTTCATTACAAATACTGTTATCGTTGTCGCTATCGTTATCACTGCTGTTAGTCTTATCGCTATTATTACGGTTATAGCTATCGATATTGATATCGCTATCGTTATGGCTATCGCCATTGCTATCGCTAGCCTTATCGACATCGTTATCCTTATGGGTATTGGTATCGTTATCGTTTCATTACCGTCGTCGTTATTTTAGTTTCTGCGACATCGTCCTTGCCATATCCAACGCGAAGTTATCGTTAATGCTACGTTCATAACGACGTCGTTATCTTATCTGTATCGTTATCGCTATTGCTATCTTTATTTTATCGATATTAGTAGCGTTCCTGTTACCATTACCGTCCTAGTGGATGTCCTCATTTTCGGGGTCATTGCCATCGCCGTCGTTATCGATGCTGCTATTGGTAACGATATCGCTAACGGTACCTTTACTGTCATTGTCGTTATCGTCACTATCGTTATCATTAGAGTGACTGTTATTTTCATCGGTATCGTTATCGTTTTCATTACCGTGATTGCCGTTGACTCCGCGTCATGGTCATTGCAATCGCCAACCCCGAAGTTGTCGTGACGTTATCGTTACCGTTATCGTTGCCGTTATTGTTATCGCTATCGTTGTCGTTATCGCTATCGTTATTTTTCTGGTTCTCGTGTTTGTTATCGCTATCGTTACCGCTTACGTTATTGTTATCGACATCGTTATCTTAACCGGTATGGCTATCGTAGTCTTTGTTTTTGGCGTCGTCATCAGTTCCGTCGTTGTCGTTGACTCTATCATGGTCGCTTTCGTCGCCATCATCATCTCTATCGCTGCGGTTTTTGTGGTTGTCGTTATCGTTATCATGGTTGTTATCGTTGTTAGAATTGTTGTATCGTTATTGTTATTTTTAATGTGACCGTTATCGCATCGTTCTCGACATCGTTACTCTATCGTTACCTTTATCGTTACCGTTATCGTTACTTTCATGGTTATCGTTTCCATTACCGTCGTCATCTACATCGTCATCGCTATTGTTACTCTTATCATTATCGTTATAGTCATCGTTATCCGATATTATCGTTATCGCTATCGTATCTTTATTACCATCACTACCATTATCGTTGTCGCTATCGTTGACATTGTCGTTATTATAATAGCTATCGCTATCGTTATATTTATTGCTATTGTTTCTTATGGTTATCATTAACGTTGTCGGTATCTTCATCGCTATTCTTACCCTTATCGTTATCGCTATCTCTGGTTAAGGTTATAGTTGTTTTATCGCTTTCGTTACGGTTATCTGTATTGTTATTTTTATCGTTATCGTCACCGTGATTGTTATCGCTATCGTTATCTTTACCGTAACCATTATCGCTGTCGTCGTCTTCGTTTTCGGCGTCATCGTCGTCGCCGTCATTGTTGTCGTTATCGTTGACACAATCAATATCGCTCCTGTCTACTCATATCGTTATCGTTGTTGTTTTCGTTATCGTTATCGCTATCGTTATTGTTATCGCTATGGTTAACGCTCACCTTATTGTTATCGACATGGTTATCTTTACCGGTATCGTTGTATCCGTTTTTGGCGTCATCGTCATCGCTGTCGTTGACGCTACCATTTTCGCTTTCGTTACTTTTAGCGTTACTGTCTTCGTCATCATCTCTATCGCTGGTGTTTTCATTATCATTGTTGTTATCGTTATTATTGTTGTATCGTTATTGTAGCTTTTATCTTGATTACTATCGTTATCGCTATCGACATCGTTATTGTTTTCTGTTTCATTACCGCTGCCGTTGTCTTCGTCTTCGGCGTCAGCGTCATCGCTATTTTTACTCTTATCGTTGTCGTTATATTCATCGTTATCATTATCGCTATAGTATCTTTATTGCTATTGTTACCATTCTCGTTGTCGCTACCGTTGTCATTGCCGTTATTATAATCGTTATCGGTATATTTATTGCTATTGTTTCCCTTATGATTTTCGTTATCGTTGTCGCTATAGTTATTCTTATCGTTATCTTTATCGCTAGTGTTACCCTTATTGTTATCGTTATTATTATGATTATCATTGCTATAATGCTATAATTTAAATTTTATTTAATGTTAGAATCGTTGTCGCTATCGTATCTTTATTGCTATTGTAAGCCTTATCGTTATTACTATTGTAATCGCTATCGCTATTTTTGTTGCTACTGTTACCCTTATCGTTATCGTTTTATGAAGCAATAAAAATGTATAAAATGAAAATATAAAATAAATAATCCAAACCTTTTGTGTAATACTTTCATAATGAAAAGTCAAAATTGTAAAACAATCTTTTATATTTGTTTTATTTTAAATAGTATTTAATTACTTTTTAATGCTTACTTGGCTAGCAATTTTATAAAGACAAGTTATGTTAAAGTTGAATTATTTGCATATTTTCCTATACAGTTAATCGTTATTCAAATATTGAAAAGAAAATGAAGGAGCAGCTAATACCACTTTAGGAACTGTTTGCCGCTAAACTATCATATCAAAGTATTTCATAATTAATTTATAACTTTAGAATATATATGCTGGTGTCCCGACAACCCATCACCCGACATTTCATCACGCGACAACTCATCACGGACATTTCACCCCGGCGACAGTTCATCACTGGGGCATTTCTCACTGCGACATTTCATCACATCTCGATTCATCACTCCGACAATTCATCACATACCATACAATTTCATCATTTTCACTATTCCTATGGGATTGAGGAACTTATATTGATAAGATGCAAATAAACATAAATGAGTACTATTTAATAATAATATTTATTAAGTTTTTTATTAAATAATAATACATAAAATGGAGAAAAATGTAATGTATTAAACAAATAAAAACAAATATGACACTGTTTCAAGAAAAATCAATCTATTTTGTGTTTCATAACTATCAATCATATTTTGTAATCTTAGTTTTAAAGATTTGTGCTTATTCTTCATCGGTATGCGTTGTCCAGAGATATGTGTTGCAAATATTGAGTATGTGCTAATTCGGGTTCTTTCACCAGGCCTCTAAAGAAGGTACACATTGAAGGACGTGCACACATAAAAAGTGATTGCAAGCCATTATGCCATCCTTCAACACAATTGGTAGTTCTGGAAAATCCTTCATCTGCTGCTTCCCGCTGATTCCAGATTTTCTTAGGAAACATAGCTTCTCTTCTTCCTGCACGTAGCTGGTGACCAAAAACTTCAAAATAGGTGAGCAATTCTTCAACATCCTGGTAGCCATCCGGGAAAGTTTCCGACACTTCAATAAACGCATCCTCAACTTCCTCTAACGGGAGCAGTGATAACGCACATAACATTTTTATACGTGTGGCTACGTTATCTGTATTATTTTCATATGTATTCTTAAGCCCGAGCCCTCCAACTTTTCTTAAAATGGCCTAAGAGTGATGAAAAAACATCCAGATATTTGAGCCGTTGTGAATACTGTTCGGAAGGAGTTCATTGCTGCCATCTCGAAATCGGTGAAAATTCTTGTTGGGGCCGCTTCGGGTATTAAATTTTTCAAAGCCATAAACAACCTTGTGTATATTTCTTGGAATTTTCCTGGTAATAATGCAAGGCCACGAAGTACGATGTTCTTGCACGTGAATACTATAAAGTTGGAATAATAACTCTGGAACAACTTTAAAAGTCCCATCAGCTATCCAGCAGGTTTTTTGTTCCAAAAACCTTAACAGGTCGTGTTTGCCGAATATAATTATTCTGTTATTGTCTTCTCTACCAGAATCAAAGAGAATATATGGTGCATACATGTATTTCAAACCTCATATATCTGGGGATAAGCATAAAAGTTTCAGTTTTCCTATTTCTTTGTAAAGCTCGTGCAAGAGTCGGTTTCTTTGGCAGGCATACCTCAACTCCATCTGAGAGATTCTCTGGATGAGCCATCAACTGTTTCATTTCAGCAATGGCTTTGCTGGCCACGGGTTGAAAAGGCGTAATGTCATGTGTGTGATCGTTAGGATGTCGTACAATTCTAGTCCCTCTTGTATGAATAACTGACTTGCATTCTGCAGCTTGATGTTTTCTACAGCGCCAGTGTGTAACATTATCAGATGTCAACCGGTGTTTGATATATTCGTAGGACTGGTATATCAGTGTTTGACCTCCTCGAGATGTTGATCCAAATGAAAAGTTTCATTTTCCATCTTGATATGGATATACACAAGCAACCATTTTTTAAATTACAGTAAATACGTATGCTAAAATAAGAATTATACTGAAGAAATTATAGATTTCGGCTTATATTTATATGAAATTTTAACCTTCCGTAATTTACTATCACATAATTATCTAATTACATTTTGAGAAATCCATAAATTAATTCCTGAAAATGTTAATGGCTTATTTACAAACCATCTGGGATTTAAATAATCTTACTAATAATTATAATTTTATAATTTGTTTTAGGGCTTAGATTAATTATTCAATTTCTTGGGTTTGATTTTATTAGGTACGAGGATAATGAAATATTAATGTATACATAATATACTATTATTGTAAAGATAATTATAATTATATTGAGAATTAGCACACACTCAGTATTTGCAACATATATCTGGACAACGCATACCGATGAAGAATAAGTACAAATCTTTAAAACTCAGATTACAAAATATGATTGACAGTTATGAAACACAAAATAGACTGATTTTTCTTAAAACAGTGTCATATTTGTTTTAATTTGTTTAATAAATTACATTTTTCTCCATTTTATTTATTATTATTTAATAAAAAACTTAATAAACATTATTATATTAGTGAAAATGATGAAATTGTATGGTATGTGATGAATTGTCAGAGTGATGAAATGTCGCAGTGATGAAATGTCCTAGTGATGAATTATCGTCGGGATGAAATGTCCGTGATGTGTTGCCGCGTGATGAAGTGTCGTGTGATGGGTTGTCATGGAACCTTATGCTGACATCTTTATATCTTTGAAATATACAACTATTGCAGAAATACATAATACACAAAGTCTAATCAGCTCCAGATGAAATTAAAGCAAGCTTAAATTCGAAATTCGTACGTCTTATTGTTCTGGAGTTATGGTGTATCTATACTAACATACATCCAAACACACGCACACCCACATACACATACACACACACACACACACACACACACACACACAAACACATACTCACTCACTAATTTACTTACTAATACACTACTCACTCACCTCCGCACACGCACTCACGCATTTTCTCGCTCACACACACACACCACACACCACACACACACACACACACACACACACAAGCACACAAACACACACACACAAACACACAAACACATAAACGCACAAAGACACAAATACACACCCCCACAATCATTTATACATTTCCGCACTTATTTACTTACTCGTTCACACGGACGCACGCATGCGCACACACACACACACACACACACACACACACACTTTCACACACACTCGCTCGCACGCACACACAAACACTCTGGATTTTTTATTTTGGTCGGAATTATTGAAAAACTTTTATTGCGATTACATTGAAACTTGATGTAAGTATTGTAGGTAGCGGACCGCGAAAATTTGATTATTGTAATAAACGTATGTCAAATCGCCATTGTTGTCGCTATTGAGAAGATAATTAGTGGATTTTTTATATCTTAGTTATATCAGTTAGAATGTCGATCGAGCCAAATCGGTTTGGTTAATTAACTACCTTCATTGTGAACAGTTTGTCTTTAAAATATTTCTTGTGTGTACATTTTCTTTTGAATTAACCAAAGCTAATTTGCCTTTTCTTTCGGGTGTTAGTTTTAATGTGTTTTTCAAATATTAATCTATAAATAACAGTCACCCTTTTTATATTTATATTTGTGTAGAGGTGGGCCTGGCGAACGGGTACAGGATACCGCTTTGTTTTTAATTGTAATAAAAATAAAATATATAATAAAATAAAATAAATTTAACCTGATTTGAAGGTGTTTTATTTTATTTACCTGTGCAATTACTTATTTATGAATAAAATGGGTTTTATTGGTGGTTCTTTCCCACAATAGCATATTAACGGGCTGAACCACCATTGCGCAAAGCTCGTTAATTTTAATTTGAGTAGTTTCATTGTTTACCTGTCCCACTTAACCTCGTCCAGCCTATGTAAGTGAAATATCACAGCCAATTGTTTTGATCAGATTTGAGGTTGGCGAGTAATTAAATATCCTATTAAATATCAATATTCTAATATTTTAATAATTACCAGGAAAGTCAAAGTAAGACAAGCAATTAATTTGAGTAATGGTAACATTACTGTCAGTAAAGTCAAGATAAATCATTTATCACTTGTTTTGTTCTTGAATTTGTATTATTGCAAATAAGTTCAAATTACACTTTCAACATAGGGAATCTGGGGGCGCTACAGTATTTATTGTGTAAATGTTTAAAATCCAGTGAGATTGGGTAGAGATCTGTGCAGTACAAATAACATGAAGAGAATTACGTTAAATTTTGATTAAGAAGAATACTCTTCGCGAAAGTATATCATTTGTTAATTTGGAATACACAATAATGTGTTAAACTAATTATGCCACTATAAGTTATCTTTAAGACGATATGTCATAATGCGCATAAATTAAAACAAAATGTGGTTATCGCCCTGTGTTGCCAAAATATTTTAGGTGAATAAGAAAATAGTTCGAATCTGCTAAGATAAATAAATAAATAAACGTTTCCGTTTAAGAAAACTGGACATAATAACGGTTATAATAAAAAATTAACAACTAGCTCTTTACTGAATCTGCTGAAATAATCGAAGGTGGGAAAGTTTTTTCGAATAGGCTGACAAAGCCGCGTAATACAAGCTAATTAATTTAGTTTTTGGAAATACCACAATTATGTTGAACAAGTTCTTCTGACGTAGTAATTATCGCCACCATATTTTTAAAGTGGTGAGATCTTTTGGGTATGTAATCGTCTATTTTTATTAAATTTTTACAGATTGAAATGTTTCGCAAATATAAGCATAATATATTTGCGTTTTCAGATTTCACATATTTATTTGAGATCTTAATTAATTTTTTTAAAGTTATTGTCAATTGAGGAATACGATAAATGTAACTGTCACCGAAACGTTTAAATTTATACAAAATTAATAAAAATACACGATTATCTACCTAAAACATGTATTTTAATTATGAAAGATAATCATGAAAGTTTGCATTTTCATAAACAAATATTTATTGTAGAAAAATACAGTTTCAAAACTTTATGGTGGAGTTCGCAGTAATTTTGGACGAGACTGGAAGACAACGTCGGAACATTGACAATCACCCTCAAAAGGACAGACATGTGGAGTACCTTTAAATTCAAAGTACAATTACAACGTATGTGTAATGGATACTTACTTACCTAAATGGATGGTATTTGATAATTCATTATACGAAAAATTAATAACATTACTTTCAGTACCTAGTGTGTCTCTAGAAGCGACATGCAACCTGTAAAATATTTCCATTTGTAACAAGTAACTCTTATAGATAGCTTCTTTAAGAACTAAACCACTATTCTATGCCCAAAGAAAATTATTGTTTAGGCGTAAATGGAAGGTTATATAATTTTAAATTTTTTGTGTTTTAAATAATTATACTTTTCGACAACAATTATAGCTATCGTCATCAGTAAAGAATGAAACCTTTCACTTTTTGGCATGGGAATTCCCAAGGCCGCCTACGTGGGGGCGTATTTTTGACCTTGAGACTGACCTCGTATTCAACTTTGGGGTTAACCTTGTGCGAGGCCTTGGAGCCGGCCTTGATCCGAAAAAGGTTAGTTCAGGACCTCGGCGGGAAATTTTTATTTGAATAAGTGGCCCTAATGCTAACTTGCAAAACAGGTATAAGAACTTGTTCTCGAGCCTGTGCCCCTTGACGTGGCCACCATGGCTGGAAATCTGAATTTGTATTCTAATAAAGGGAAAAAAGAATCAATAGATAAGACATGTGAAGATGATGATAACTGTTTTTTCATAATAATAAAAAAGATTTTATTTAATCTGCTTTATTGTTATTAATATTTATTAAGGTCAGTTTTGATTTTTATCAAATATTTCTGAAATAGCTACATATTTAGATATAAAAATACGCATAGTTTAGCAACAAAAAATTCATAAGGTTGAATTTAATTTTTTCAATATCTGAATAACGACCTCGAGATTGTAAAAAAGTCACCTTGAACATAAAACGGAGGACCCTGTATTATTGATATTTTATAGAAGCGGTCGGCGAAATCTAAGTAAATATATAATGACGTATGCAATTATATACAGACGGTTATCGTTGTATTTAGCAAGCAGGTAACATGGCGCAGAGCTGGAACTCTGAAGTTCTATAATCGATGTATTTTCGGTTATTTTTTTATAGGTAAAATTTTGCGATGCGATGCTTTCAACGAAGGCCGTTTCCACGATCCCCATCTCTCTATTGGTCGTCTTCCGAAAGTAGCCTAGCATATCCGAACGTACCCGATAAAAACTCCACTAATTAGATCACATTTTATTTTTAAAAGCAGATTTGCTTATTTGTGATGCCATCTAGTGGTGTATTTTTAACTAGCGAATGTTTCCTGTAATAGCTGATCATGCTCGGCTCTATGGTGTACCTCGTTTCTTTCGTCTTTCTCTCTCTCTCTCTCCCTCGAAATTTTTAGGTTAGGTTAGGCTAATACAGGTACAATATTGTTAGATTAATAATAAACGCACGGTTTAGGTTAGATCAATGCTTGCATGCGAGCACTGATCTAACTTAAACTAAACTGTACCTTTATAGAGACGAGAGGGACGAGGGAGACCAGAGAGCCGACCACGATCACCTTCTATTACAGAAATTGCTAGTTTAAAAATACACCACTAGATGGCATCACAAACAAGCTTTTAAAAATAAAATGTGATCTAGTTAGTGGAGTTCTTATCGGGTACGTTCGGATATACTCGGCTACATACGAAGACGGACCAGTAGAGAGGTGGGGGTCGTGGAAACGGCCTTTGTTGGAAGCATTGCATCGCAAAAGTTTACCTATATGAGAAATAACCGAAAATACATCGATTACAAAACTTGCAGTTTTCAACTTCACTCCAACCCAGCGCCATATTGCCTGCTTGCTAAATACAACGTCTGTATATAATTATATCAGTCATTATACATTTACTTAGATTTCGCATATCGCAAAAAAGATCCGCCATGCCTCAAAAATGTTACTCACAATGTACCTGTTTCGAGTAAATTTCTCACTACATGTTCATGCGTAATGTAAGCTTCTTGTTTGTAACCACACTCTAATATCTTACCTAAGGGCATCTTTATAAATCCAACCTTTTTTGACAGAGGTATTTCTGCTAAGATGGCTGCGAAGGCTGTGTGGGCGACCCCCACTCCAAACTTCCCCGAAGATAACCGATCCTATCCGAACATTGACTAGTGTGCCCGCGCACAAGACCCAATGCCGCAATTCTCGCGTTTTGCTCGTTTAAGTGTAACTACTATCGAGTGAGCATTATTATAATGTAGCCTCCTGTTTATGAGCCAACATCAGCAGGCATTAGAGATTTCATTGACTTGTTAATAAACTATTACAATATAACCGATCAAGATGATCATGAAAGCGTTGAAGTGGATGAGGTGACTGTATCTCAAATCCAATATGATGGTGATGATTCACAGAACAAGAGCGATGAGGTAGAGGAGAAGGATGCATCTCAAAACCATGATGATGATAGCGACGAATCACGATCGAAGAAGAAGAAGACTGATAAAAAATGTAATTAAATAAATGATGTATTGTTTTACAATATATTTTCAAACGGCAAGTTTTCCTTCAATTTTTTATTAATAATCTTGTTTTCCTAACGGACGTTCGAACCTGTTTTATAAATCTAAAACCCTTTTTCTGACAGAAGTGTTTCCATTAAGAGAGGTATTTCTGCTAAGTCAGATCTTGCATGCAAAATAGAACCCTAATTTCATGTTTAGTAGGGACACTCTGTCATCATCCTAGCTTAAATATCTGATGAAAAAATCTGCGTTCACCGGTATATTCTACTTTTTATCGTGCTTATCTTTTAATATCAAATTAGTTTTAGCAAACTAAGTTAGTCCAATCAGAATTTTTGAACTGTAAGCTGGTTTTCGCAAGCTGTAAGTTATGATTTGATTGATTGAGATTGATTTGGCCGATTGATTGACATTGATCTGCTTAATTGATGTGATTAATTTGATTTGATTAATTGATTTGTTTGTTTGAGAAAGAGATTGGGGAGACAAGAGGAGAATGAGAGACGAACACGATCAACTTCTATTACAGAAAACAGTCATTAGTCCATACACCACTAGATGGCGACACGAACAAACCCTAATTAGTCCTATAAATATACCGCTAGGTGGCGCCACCTTTATTACAGAAAATATTCATTAGTCCGTACATAACTAGATGGCGACGCAAATTCAAATTTCGAAACAATGGAGGCCACGACAGGAGGGCGCAGACCGTAACACTTGCCTTATGAGAGGGTCCCTTATTAGAATACTATTTATCGTTAAGGGGGCCAGGACAAGGTGTGAAGGCCAAGAACAAGTTCCTATACGAAGGCTGACCTCAAGGTGAAATAAGTATGTTGTTACTTAATCACTCATTTATTTCACAGTAATTTTTGCATGTATAATGCTGAAGGTTGAAGTTGAAATCGCTAGACATAAGTAAATACATGTTAACTTAAAAAAAATTATCAATAATATAGTTTAACCATTTTCATTCGTATTTAATTAATTAATTTTTAGAGTTACCTTGTGTTATATCAATAGACATAAATAAATATTATTAATAAATGTTAACTTAAAAATGCCAAGGCCGACCGCTTTTATAAAATATCAATAACACCGGGTCATTTCAAAATTTCACCCATTAGGTGACTTTTTACAATCCCAAGGTCGTTATTCAGATATTGAAAAAATTTGAGCTAACACTTAAATTTAGCCTTATGAATTTTTTATTGCTATAGATTTACCTTACGCTATCTGTAATAATAGTTTTAATAATAACGTTTTTTAGGATAATTATGCAATATCTTTTATAATAATAAACTCATTACAAAAAATAAAATCACAGTTATCCTTGTCAGAATGATATTTAAACTTCATGTTAGATAGATAGAAGTGGACAAACATTTTAACTTTAAAAAATACCAAGACCATCTGCTTCTATCAATAATACGATTTAATTATTTTTATTCATATTTAATCTTAATCTAATCATTTTAATAACATTTTTTTTAGGATAATTATGCAATCTTTTTATAATAAACGCATTACGAAATTTAACTAGTTTCATTCATTCATGTTTAATTAATTTTTAGACTTACCTTGTGTTATGTTAATAGACATAAATATATGTTAACTTAAAAATTCCAAGGCCGGTCGCTTCTATAAAATATCAATAATAATACAGGGTCATTTCAAAATGTCATCCATTACAATGCATGAATAGTCCGTTTTATGTTGAAGGTGGCTTTTTACAATCTTGATATTGAAAAAATTGAGCTAATACTTAAATTCAACCTTATGAATTTTTTGTTGCTAAATTATGCGTCGTATCAAAATTGCATAGAACATAATCGATATATTTAAGGTCTATGTTAGGATATTTTTATATCTAAATATTTCAGAAATATTTGATAAAAATCAAAACTGACCCTAATAAATATAATAATAATAAAACAGATTAAATAAAATCTTTTTTATTATTATGAAAAAAACACTTGTCATCATCATCTTCACTTATCATCGTCTTATAGTATCTTATCTATTGATTCTTCTTTCCCTTTATTAGAATACAAATTCAGATTTCCAGGCATGGGGCCATGGCAAGGGGCACAGGCTCGAGATCAAGTCCCTATAACTGTCTTGCAAGTTAGCATTAGGGCCCCTTATTTAGATTCAAATTTTTCGCGGAGGTCCTAAACTCGACTTTTTTCGGTTCAAGTCCGGCTCCAAGGCCACGCACGAAGTCAACCCTAAGGGGTCTCAAGGTCAAAAATACATCCCCTACATGGGCGGCTTTGGGAATTTACATGGTCAAAGTGAAAGGTAAGGAGGCTCCCTTCTACTTTTATACATTCTGCTATAAAGTTATATTTGAGAGCTTACTATTTAATTTTACTATATTTTAGTACCGACAGATAGCTAGATCCTTAACACATTAAACATTATTAAATCATCTTGAAAATAACATTTATGGGCTAATAATAAAAAATGCATCAATTGAAAAACAAGTTGAACAAAATTAAAGTGCTAGCTTTGGGTTTTTAAATGGTGCATTTTTCTATTTATATTATATGAATCTGTACTTTTCGATAACAATTAATTGTCGTCCTCAGCAAATTGTAATATTTATAAGAATTGCTTATAGGTGTTACCATATTCTGAAGACTATAACTGTGTTTGTTATCGAAACGTATAGATTTATATAAAATATAAATAGAAATTACATAAAAATAAATAATTTAAAAACTCAAAAGCTAAGTACTTTAATTATGTGTAATAATGGTGAAAGTTTACAGTTTCATAAGTTTAACAAGTTTTAATCACATTATAAGCAACGCATATATTTTCATTTTGCAGTTATGTAACTTAGTAATACTATCAGTTGGGTTTAGTACAAACTATATCACGGTGAACTTACTGATTTGAGTTTTTGAATAGTGTGGACTCATTTTGTGAAGTACAGTTAGTTTGACAATTATGACAGTAATGATGCTCCGGCACAAAGTGTTTCACATTATCATTATTTTTCTCTAAATTGTGATGGTTATCATTTTCCGGTGCATTTACTGAATGACGGATAATATTGTAGCAGTTACACTTGTACTTGTTTTTATTAAACACCTGATTGTGGCTACCATATTCATTCCTATAACACATCGGGTAATCTAAAGCGTAACCCATTGTTCGTGATTGTTTCTGTTCTGAAAAATGATTTTGAGGTTTTGGCGTTGTAATATATTGTGGGTAATAACGATCGCATTTACTAATTAAATTATCTTGTCTTTGCATAATCGAAAATGTTCTTGCAAACGAAGGAAGTATCTTATATAATCTTTTACTTTTTTTTTGTTCAAAATTCTATTTTTACTTGGTGTGTAGTAAAATTGTTTTGTTTCTTCACAATACGACGACTCTGATTTTTTTATTTCATTTTGAAAATTTGGTTTTGCTTTAGTTCCAGATTTAGAAAGAGGTGTTATTGGTCTTCTCGTACAGTCCAACCTAGGTCTTGGTGACGTACAAAAACTAGATAATTTATATTTCATAAGAATAGGACCTACAGACTGTTTTGGAAGACTGTTACGGTCTAATTCAGGTTCTAATATATCTATTTCAAAATTAGACTCCATCGTCGACTCACAATGGCATGACTCGTGGACTGCGCCTTCTAGATGAAGTTTTAAGATATGTTGTAACTCCGCTTTTATTTCACCGTCTGTGTGTTTCATGTGATATTCAATTAGTTCTGAAAAATTCTGATTTAGTGCTTCTTCATTGATAAAAGGGTCAGACAGAAGGCTGTACATAGCTCCATTAACGTAAGACATACAAAATGTATATTTTGCATTTAAAAGATCAATCAACAGTCTTACAACATCCGTTGCTCTTGCACGCAATCGTTCTCTTGCATATTTATGCAAGCAGAGGTTCATAAAAAGAGCAGTACTGTACTCCAAACAATACTGGGAAATTATTGAATGTTTTGTTGATAAAAATGTTACAATATATTCGACAAGACCTAAAAAAAGTTTAGGTACAAATTATATAAGTATTGAAATTATTAATTTTAAGGAGAATTCCCATGTAATAGTTTGTACAATTAATATACACACCTGTATTAATCATACCCACTCGTTGTTGTTGCCTTAAGCTAAGTTTTTGAATAGTTGCGATCAACATGTCTCGTGTAGTTTCATTCAAATTAATATTTGTATCTTTACCATTTATTACAATGGGTATCAGTAAAGTCGTTAACAGTTCTTCACGCTGACACAGATAATTACGTCCCAACGTCATCGAGGCTAACGTGTTTACTAATCTTGACATTTCTTCCTACGGTAAATAATGCATTAAAAAAATGAGAAATATTGATATATTAGATTTTTTGTACAATATAAAAAGAAAGATTTTATTCACAATCATGTATGTAATGAGCGTATTATCGGGCATTTGACAAATTTGAAAGCATGACATTCCTCACCAAGGTTACGATCCGGGCGGAAACATATTTGATATTTATTATGTTTTTGTTATGAACGAATAAGTTCAAAGGTATATGTAATTAAAAATTATTATTAATTTTATTAAATACATAAATAAAAAGTTCAAATCCTACTCGAGGTAAACTTTTTATTTATGTATTTAATAAAATTAATGATAATTTTTAATTACATATTTGACATTTGTCTTACACGCGGGTGGAAAAAAATAAAAAATTTAATTTAATTTGGGTACATCAATGCGGTCTTGAGACACAATTAGTTTATAAAACTAATGTTCTGAATGGGTTTCAAAATGTCAACTGATTTTCAAATGAGATTAAAGCATTTGCAACGCAATACCTATATGATTACCATATGAGTAACTACAACGAATTTCTATTGATTATTATGTTACTTCTAAATGATTGTGAATAAAATAGTATACGTACCTCGGTGGAAGAACGTCATTATTATTCTCTACAGAAATATTCCACCTCGAGGCTGCGCGTCTTGGCGAACTATCTTTTATCTCGAGAATGATGAAGTTCTTTCCACCTTGTTACGTAATATACTATTGTTGCCGTGAAAAAAAATATATGACTAAACAGAAATAGTAACTGTAACTATATAGGGTTAATACTATGTATTACTAAAAACAGGGGTGTCCAAAAAGAATTCAAACTCTGATAACTCAGTTTGAACGTAAACCTTGGGTTCGAATCTTATTTTAGAGAAAATTTTTTGATTTATATATTTAATTCTTATTTTATGTAACTTGTATTTTTGGAATATTTGGTTTTAAGTGTTTCATAAACATTTCTTTAATTTGCAAATTTAAGCATGCATCTTTTAACTCAGCCATATTAATCTTGAGTTTAAAGAATTTATTCTTTTAAACTTGTTTAAGAAAATTTGGTTTATGTAGCTTAAGCATAAGTAATTTGCAAAGAATTTTTCCCGTTTTTAGAGATATATTATGTTAACCTTAATTAATTAACTTGCATTTGTCTTAAAAGATTTAAACAGTAAGTAATCTCTAAAAGCTGATATTGTTTCTCGCAATACATTTTTTAATAGATCCCATTTTCAAATAAACAAGTAATTTCTGAAAGTAAGTACGTAAACAATTCTAAGATCAAAATAATTGTCACCAGGTATTTTTTATTCCAATGAATAATGTACATTATGTTATTATAGATAAAAATGACATTTTGTGTGTACGGTAACATTGACGTAAACGTGAGATAACATTCACTTTTACTCCGAATAACATGTAGTATATTATTATCTTCCAACCTACATATACATATGTAGGTATGCAAACCACTTGTGTGCGTGTGTGTGTATGCGTGTTGTATGTACGTGTTGTGTACGTGTGTGAGTGCGTGCGTGTGTGTCTGATACCTCCAGTATGACATCATGTATGGCCTTAAAATTTTGTATTTAAGCTTTTTTCTATTTCTCCTGGAGCGGATTAGATTTTGAGAAAATTTAGCAGCGGTTTCTATAAAATATTTCTGAAACAGCTGTATATTTCAAAGATACACCGATAGCACCAATTCATTATCTTCTACAATCTTTGATAAGACGCTTAATTTATCGGCAAAAATTCTTAATGTAGAGTTTAAGTAGTAGTTCAAATTTGTTTAATATCTGCACAGCGATCCACTTTATAGAAAAATTGTAAATTTTGTCTTTATGTATGCAGAACTGATGTAAATTCTAAATATATATTTAGAATTTACATCAGTTCTACATACATAAAGACAACATTTACATCGATTGGGACTTGTACTTCGATGGCGCAGTTAGTTAGCGCGGTACTCTAGCAAAGTACAGGTCGTAGGTTCAAATCCTACTCGAGGTAAACTTTTTATTTATGTATTTAATAAAATTAATAATAATTTTTAATTACATATTTACCTTTGAACTTACTCGTTCATAACAAAACTTATAATAAACATTAAGATCTAAATTAAATATTAGGTGAAATAATAATAATAATTTCTACCCTGATGCAATGGTTCTTTTTATATATCAGACTACCTTTCTAAGCGGTTAGCACTTATACATTCGAAAAAATTATGCCTGATTTATTTGCATGTTCAATTACATACACATGTACTTCACGTTATTTGGCCTTTATCAGCTAATTAAACACTTTTAAATTTTCTAATCTGAAATAAGAGTGACGTAATTTAGCTTATTTAAAATTTCATATAGAGCATCGCTATTATCAAGATTTAAGGAACATTTTACTTCATTCATCTCATCGTTTTCATCGTGAACGATTATATTGTAATAGTTTATTAACAAGCCGTAAAACAACTAATTCCCTGATGCTGGTTCATAATAATAATAATGTTCATTCGGTGATGGTTACACTTTAAACACATGCGAAGGATAATATACAACCTTTATCGGTCAGTATTATTACACAGATGTAAGATTATGCTTAATTTAGCTGTTCTCAGCACGACCCTGGAGATACTTCACACGCTTTCAAACCTTTTTCCCCGTTCTCAGAAGCTCTACCGTATTCATCTTCATGAAACGGTCGACCCTGGAATTTCTAAATGTTATTCAAATAAGACAGATATAGGAACTTGCTCTCGGGCCGTCGCCCCTTGCCGTACCCCCATGGCTGGAAATAGTATTCTAATAAGGGAGCCCTAATTCTATCTCTACCTCGTTTCTTTCTCAAACAAACGGATCAATTAATCAAATCAAATTAATCAAATCAATTTCCAGCAATGGGGGCTACGGCAAGAAACGATGGTCCGGAAGATAGTTCCCATATCTGTCTTATTTGATTAACATTTAAAAATTCCAGGGTCGACCGCTTCTATAAAACATCAATAATACAGTGCCATTTCAAATACCTTATAATTTATTTATGTGCTAATATTAGTGGTTCACTAAATTAGTAACAATAGAAAATATCTCAAGATAAAATACAAAACGTACTACTGGCTCGAAATCAAGTAAAGATAAATTCAAGAAGATGAATACGGTACAGCTTTTGAGAACGAGGAAGAAGGTGTGTAGTATTTCCAGGGTCGTGCTGAAAACAGCTAATTTAAGAATAATCTTACATCTACGTAATGATAATAGTGACCGATAAAGGCTGTATTTAAAGTGTAACCATCACCGAATGAGCATTATTATTATGAACCAGCATCAGGGATATTAGATGTTTTACGGCTTGTTAATATACTATTACAATATAATCGTTCAAGATGAAAAACGATGAGATGAATGAAGTAAAATGTATCTTAAATCTTGATAATAGCGATGCTCTCTATGAAATTTTAAATAAGCTAAATTACGTCACTGTTATTTCTGATTAGAAAATTTAAAAGTGTTTAATTAGCATGGCTATTAAATCCCTGCTGGTAAAAGCCAATATAACGTGAAGTAGATGTGTGTAATTGAACATGGAAATAGATTAGGCATAATTTTTTCGAATGTATAGGTGCTAACCGCTTAGAAATGAAATCTGCCTATATAAAAAGCGTCATTGCATCAGGGTAGAAATTATTATTATTATTTCACCTAATATTTAATTTAGACTTTAATGTATTTTGCAGCAGCAAAATTAGAAGATATTTGTAAACACATTAATTAACGCGATGTCAATGTATAACTGTTTAATAATAACTGCATTCCATAAAAACAGTTTTATCATATAGGTAAAATTATTTTAAATGTATGTTGTAAATAATAAACATCGTTTTATATAAATTCGTATATGTAAGGTCGCTCTAACGAGTCTGCGAAAGGGAAAGGTAAATACGAGTTGTAGTAAGTGTGATAGAGATAATTAGGTTTGTTTGTATAATTACACTCTAAAAAATACTTACTTAATGACGGTAAAGCCAATAGCCAATTTTGTATCAACTATTAATAAGTAAAAACACAGAACGGGTTTAGTGAGCTGTACAAAATATTTCAATATTTAGTTCCACGACACATTATTATTATTAGAACATCCGAAAGAAAAAACATCAGAAGGTATTTGTATTATTTTAATTGATATTGTTCACAAAAATGCCAATAAAGATTTTTAATACATTTTATTATAGGAGTAGGACGTCATAAACCAACTCTGCATCAACTATTATTCTACAGACTCGATCTCAACTAATTTGTTTAGTTAATTAGATAAAGGTGCGAGTGTTACGCTATTTTTTAATTAATAACATTATTCGGGTACGTATTTGTTGGTTTTAAATTTCGTAGCTATTGATTGACATTAAAACCTTTTGTCTTTTATTTTCGTTATAGCAATTTGGTATTTTAAACTGTGGCTGATTTTGAGCAAGCAAACTGTAATTAATTAAACCAAATCAGTATTTTTGAACTGTAAGCTTGTTTTCGCAAACTGTAAAGTATGATCTGATTTTATTGAGGTTGATTCAGAGGATTGATTGATTGAGATTGATCTGATTGATTGATTTGATTGAGCATGATTTGTTTGAGATTGATATGTTTATTTAATTTGATTTGATCTGATTAATTGATTTGTTTGTTTGAGAAAGAGCCGGGAGAGAGGGGGGGGAGGGAGAGAAAGAGAGAGATAAACGATAGAGAAAGAGAGAGGCGTGCACGATCAACTTCTATTACTACAGGAAACACTTGTTACTTTAAAAATACACCACTAGACGGCGCTACAAACAATCCCTACTTAGTCCTAGAAATATACCGCGAGGTGGAATTACAGAAAAAAGTATTCATTAGTCCATATACCACTAGTTGGCCCTACAAACAAATTCAAGTTTCGCAACAAAGGGGCAACGACAAGAGGGCGCAGACCCTAACACAGGTTCTTATAGCTGTCTTATGAGAAAGCATTATGCCCCCCTTATTATAATACCATTTCCAGCCAAGGGGGCCACGACAAGAGGGCGCAGACCCTAACACAAGTTCTTATAGCTGTCTTACCCGTTAGCATTAGGGCCTCCATACCATTTCCAATTAGTGGCCCGCGACAAGAGGGCGAACGCCCAACATGTAGTTTCGAATACTTATGCCAAAAAGACCATTATCAACAAGATGGCCGACAAAATGGCTAACAAAAATGGCCGACAAAAATACGCCTCCCACGTGGGCGTGAACAAAAAGTGAAGGAGAAGGTGTCCCTGTGGGCGGGGCTGGTGACAAAAAAAGTGGAGGGGATGGTGTCTGCCTTCTACTAACGTCCATATATTTTACATATATATTATTATTTTTGCTTTTACAATGTTGCCTGTTTTCGATATGAACGTATTAAAATATCTCGCGTGGAACAACACACGACCTTTCAACCTACAATGTGGAACTGAATGAAATAATGTTAATAATTATTATTTTTCGGATAATTATGCAAATTTTTTTTAATACATTCATAACGTAAATAGGCAAATTTGTAAAAATAACAAAAGCAATAATCTGTGATAGATGGACGTTTAACCACCATGTCAGATAAAAGTTAATAGACATCTAGATACCCACTTAAAAAAAATACTGAAGCCGCCCGCTTCAACAAAATATTGATATTGATTTAAGTTAAGCATTTTCAATCAATTCTATTTAGTTAATTTTTAGACTTATTTGGTATAACACTCACTAGAAAATCAGCCCGTAAAACTAAAGTGCATGTTACCGACATAGCTCAGTGGTATTGACGCGGTTCTTACTAATCAATCCAAAAGGGCACTCGACACAGCTCAACAAAGTCAAAATCAGTAAAAATATGTTACTAAGGCGTCACCTTTTAAATAGATTTATAGCGGGAAAAAAGTCCCGAACTAGGTCTTACAATAATGGTCTAACAGTAAACCTTAATATTCAATGGAAGAGAAAATACTCACTTTTACCTGAAAATATCTGCTTCAAAAATACCTACGCAAAGCTCACTTACACTTAAGTAAAATTTTAAGCTCCATTTAAAATCCACAAGGATTGCGAGAACTGATACTCAACGTTCATTATACATCTGCGGTATAACGTTCCACGTAAAATTACTTGCTCAATTAAAAAAAAAATAAATAAACTGGTCAACACGGTCATTAATTGTTGAATTAAAAATGAATATTCGTCACAACAAGTAGTTGCGAATGTGAAGGAGAAGTAATACCAATTACTTCTTCTTGCGTAAGCAACACCAATACATATATACAAATAACAATACTAAAAAGAAAGTATTACCTACTGCATGTGCGAAATTTCGATTTATCAGAATTTAATCAAATCCAACAATTGACTTTATTACTATAAGAAAAGCTTTGAAACCGTTAAAATTACAATGACATTGATTAAAAATTTTAAATTACACCAAACATTATTATGAACAATCATATTAATATACAAAGTAAGTATAACACAAAGAAAACAACGTAACCCAGAGTCTTTTCGCCAGTTTCATAATTTCCATTGTTCTGGTCCCAATTTCATCTCTATCAGCTGAGACACAAATTTACCAAAATCCTGAGTGAGTACACTCTTTTAAATAACCTTGTATTAACACTTAAACACATAATAAACAGGAATATATATATATATATATATATATATATATATATATATATATCAAATATTAGCGTGATACTTTTCTATTACTCTTAAAAATCACGGTCTATAATCTCATTAATTCTACATATGTAACAATAACATAGATCTGTAAATTTACATAAATTCGAGAAATGCTTCTAGCTCAAATCCTTAAAACACAGTGTACATCGGTGCCGACGTCGGTTAAATCTAGACTAAGAGGCTTTTTTTCCTGATCAGCACAGGGCCAAATTGGAAATTTTTGATTTCACTTATTGAACTCATTTCATTACCTTTAGGCCTATTTTACTAGAACCTATTTGATAATTAAATTATTTGAATAATATATATACCCGTATTTAAAAATTGATATCATATTTAAAAATAACCTGGAAAAGAATTTAAAGCTTACACCCGTTTTGGAACGAGATTAATCACATCTGATTTTAATAGAAGCAAATTACCATAGCTCGAATTAGGAATGTCCCATTTCAACTTTGTTGTACAATTACACAATTGATGTTTTGGTAATCAATCTCGTAGTAATATGCATAGTTAGTAACCCGTAATTTTAAAATGGAACACTACCTACCATTGGTTGGATGATAGGATTTTGGTTGCTCACAATCCTAAATTGGCTTGAGTACAGTAACTAAAAGTTTAGGGTCTAAGGTCTATGGGAACTATTACAATTCCATTACGAATTTTAACATACGTACCAATAGGAAACACTAAAGCAATATATTGGATCAATCAGGTCACGTGGTGTGTGCACTGTCAAATCAGGGAATTGGTAACACTGTAGATTGACAGTTTCGATTTTAAAACTACTTCTCAATCACATCTAACGAACAACTTCATTCAGTAAGATCAGTTTCAGCTTACCTACTGTACGGTACATTTTTCGTTTCTCGTGATGTTTCCATAAACATTGGTCCTTTTGATAAATACTTCACTTAAATCTCAACATATGTACGTATGCTCCCTAATACAAAACTACTATTAGAGTAAAAAGTTTACTCATCTCATTAAACGTTTCTAAAAAAAAAACTACTGGCAAATTTTTTTCAAAAAACTTTTATCTAAATCACCATTTATTTATATGCGATATAGAATAGCGAAATATGTCCAAGAACACACAAGAATACAAGAATTTTTAAGTACGTGACAAAGTGTACCTCGCATTAGATGTTAATGCTGGATTGATCCATTTTTGGACAATGACCATATTGTAAAAATGGAAACATGTCTTGCTGGTTCATTGGCATACTCTTCGCTGTAATTGCTACGGCATCTGATAAATAAAAACTAAGAAAAATACAATCCTCGAGATTTATCAATTTAAAAATGATTTAACGGCTGTAGGTATATGAATGTTGCAGTCGGAAACGCCTCCAACGGTGCAGTTCACGGTGTTGGGGGATGGAATGAAAGCACATTTAACAATAAAAGCACGGTTAGCGATTAAATACACCTACCAATCTGGTAAGCCTGCAGTAGCATGATCTGCTTAGCATTCGATTCGATAGCGCATGACCACTACGTATTCGCACATTATGTGCGGCTGTTTAGGCGAATGCGGGGGTTACTTCCTCCTCAGAACCCTAATCCCACAATGCATACATATATTTAATGAATGTCCGTTAGAAATCCATAACTGAAGCTGAAGGAGCTTGAAATGCTCAAGCAGCCCGCCCTCCGCCTTTGGAGACTGACTATTAATGTTATACAGCTTTATATTGTATTTCGGATTAGAATTTGTCACATTGAGTTTAAAATAAATTTCTCTGTTAGAATTAATTTAATCTAAATCGTAAATATTATATAAATTTTCCCAAGGATTTAAAATTAAGTACACAATTTGTTAGCGAGTGTAATTACAATAGAGTTAGGAGAAAAGCCAGATATAAAATTCTAAATTGTTTGTGTTAAGTTTATGATAACGACTGTATAGGGGTTAATTGAGAACTAGTGTCAGGAATCTTTCGAAATAAAGTATACCAATGCGGGTCTGGTCAAGAATTTTCATTACAGGAAGAGGCAACATTCATATGAACTACAATTTGTCCTAAGCAAGTTAAGTACAAATGTACTACTAAAAGTTGTTGATGCAATTTAGTGTGCAAGTTAAAAAATATATAAACAGGAAAGAAGATGTCATTGCAAAGTGGATAGGAGTTTCGTGTTTCTTTGCGAGTTATTGGGAGTCGGCATTGGCTCGTCTTCAAGGTTAACACGGCGGATGCGTGAACTATGGTGTTGCGATAGTGGACCTGGTGGGACACGAACGCTTCGTGAAAGTGGGTTGGCTGCCAGAACACCATAAGAGGCTTTTTTTCCTGATCAGCACAGGGCCAAATTGGAAATTTTTGATTTCACTTATTGAACTCATTTCATTACCTTTAGGCCTATTTTACTAGAACCTATTTGATAATTAAATTATTTGAATAATATATATACCCGTATTTAAAAATTGATATCATATTTAAAAATAACCTGGAAAAGAATTTAAAGCTTACACCCGTTTTGGAACGAGATTAATCACATCTGATTTTAATAGAAGCAAATTACCATAGCTCGAATTAGGAATGTCCCATTTCAACTTTGTTGTACAATTACACAATTGATGTTTTGGTAATCAATCTCGTAGTAATATGCATAGTTAGTAACCCGTAATTTTAAAATGGAACACTACCTACCATTGGTTGGATGATAGGATTTTGGTTGCTCACAATCCTAAATTGGCTTGAGTACAGTAACTAAAAGTTTAGGGTCTAAGGTCTATGGGAACTATTACAATTCCATTACGAATTTTAACATACGTACCAATAGGAAACACTAAAGCAATATATTGGATCAATCAGGTCACGTGGTGTGTGCACTGTCAAATCAGGGAATTGGTAACACTGTAGATTGACAGTTTCGATTTTAAAACTACTTCTCAATCACATCTAACGAACAACTTCATTCAGTAAGATCAGTTTCAGCTTACCTACTGTACGGTACATTTTCGTTTCTCGTGATGTTTCCATAAACATTGGTCCTTTTGATAAATACTTCACTTAAATCTCAACATATGTACGTATGCTCCTAATACAAAACTACTATTAGAGTAAAAGTTTACTCATCTCATTAAACGTTTCTAAAAAAAAAACTACTGGCAAATTTTTTTCAAAAACTTTTATCTAAATCACCATTTATTTATATGCGATATAGAATAGCGAAATATGTCCAAGAACACACAAGAATACAAGAATTTTTAAGTACGTGACAAAGTGTACCTCGCATTAGATGTTAATGCTGGATTGATCCATTTTTGGACAATGACCATATTGTAAAAATGGAAACATGTCTTGCTGGTTCATTGGCATACTCTTCGCTGTAATTGCTACGGCATCTGATAAATAAAAACTAAGAAAAATACAATCCTCGAGATTTATCAATTTAAAAATGATTTAACGGCTGTAGGTATATGAATGTTGCAGTCGGAAACGCCTCCAACGGTGCAGTTCACGGTGTTGGGGGATGGAATGAAAGCACATTTAACAATAAAAGCACGGTTAGCGATTAAATACACCTACCAATCTGGTAAGCCTGCAGTAGCATGATCTGCTTAGCATTCGATTCGATAGCGCATGACCACTACGTATTCGCACATTATGTGCGGCTGTTTAGGCGAATGCGGGGGTTACTTCCTCCTCAGAACCCTAATCCCACAATGCATACATATATTTAATGAATGTCCGTTAGAAATCCATAACTGAAGCTGAAGGAGCTTGAAATGCTCAAGCAGCCCGCCCTCCGCCTTTGGAGACTGACTATTAATGTTATACAGCTTTATATTGTATTTCGGATTAGAATTTGTCACATTGAGTTTAAAATAAATTTCTCTGTTAGAATTAATTTAATCTAAATCGTAAATATTATATAAATTTTCCCAAGGATTTAAAATTAAGTACACAATTTGTTAGCGAGTGTAATTACAATAGAGTTAGGAGAAAAGCCAGATATAAAATTCTAAATTGTTTGTGTTAAGTTTATGATAACGACTGTATAGGGGTTAATTGAGAACTAGTGTCAGGAATCTTTCGAAATAAAGTATACCAATGCGGGTCTGGTCAAGAATTTTCATTACAGGAAGAAGGCAACATTCATATGAACTACAATTTGTCCTAAGCAAGTTAAGTACAAATGTACTACTAAAAGTTGTTGATGCAATTTAGTGTGCAAGTTAAAAAATATATAAACAGGAAAGATGATGTCATTGCAAAGTGGATAGGAGTTTCGTGTTTCTTTGCGAGTTATTGGGAGTCGGCATTGGCTCGTCTTCAAGGTTAACACGGCGGATGCGTGAACTATGGTGTTGCGATAGTGGACCTGGTGGGACACGAACGCTTCGTGAAAGTGGGTTGGCTGCCAGAACACCATAGGGCGGATATTTTACTCCCCAGAGATAATAACGATTTATCGGGCATTTGGGTCATTAACGAGTGTGTTAAAAGGGATTATGTTTTAAACAAGTGCACTCTATTATTGAATTAATTCACGCTTCTTTGCGAATGGACATTACCGAGTAATGGTTATTGTGAACGCACACCAATCTTCGGGTCTAATAACAATCAGCCTTAAGAGACAAAGGACTCGCTGTACATAATACGTAACGGCCGTGGCTTTGCCATTGGGAATTGCCATTATTGCTGCCGATGAAACGTTTTGGAGAAAACATCGCCAAGAGGGTACCGTCTATGTTCAGGTGCTTTTCGCTGGATAAGGGTGGAGCAAGTTAAATAATCCCGAAGTTAATGTATCATTGTATACTTATTATGCTTGTGCTTATTTTTTTTTTTGTAATTGACATTGATTTATTGAACTATGCAAGGTTAAGCAAATGAACGTAGTTATTTGATTTTGAGGGTTTCAACCTATTGACGTTTTCTAGTTTTATTTGCGCAATTAACGTTTATGGATGTTCAATGTATGTAATATATATTTAATTTGTACTAAATTTTACGATTGCCTACGTTCAACGGAGTAAAATTGATCTGAAGTTTAAGAATTGTTTTAAAGACCAGAGGACACAATCTGCAGATTAGTTCCGAATAAGGGTGGACATTTTATTCCACAATTACAATTTTAAGTTACCTGGTGTGTACATTGATACGACGAAGCATGTACATAATCATAAATATTAAAAGAAATAAACAGCTAAATTGATGGGTTTATTTTCGGTACTTATAATTACCAAGTCTAATCTTAACACATTTTATTTGACGTTTCGCCCTTTAATATGGGCTTAATCATAACTTTAATTAGTACATACATCTGCAAATAAAAAGAATATTTTGATAAAGGTATACAGGCATTTTTTTTTTAAATTTACTAAAAAAGCATACAGGGCCAAGCGCCAGAATTGAACATGCACAATATAGGTACAACTTACCGAAACAATTTAAAAAGGTTTTGTTTGTTTTTTTTTGGTTTTATACATTTTTTGATGAGGAGGGAAAATGGTCACCTCCAATTATATGTTGTAACATCAGTATTACGGTATTTTACAATACGATTAGAATAATTTAAGGAAAGGTTAAAAACGTGGTCGTTCTTTATGACATATGACAGGATGAATTTAATAAATGAAATTGATAAATTAGTGGATATTGTAGTGGAAATAATTTTAATTTTTATAAGATTGAAATTGTGAATAATTATGGTTATATGATAATACTGTAATATATATTACTTAGGTTGTGTATATCTGTCCGAAAATTAATTGAGTTTTTTGTCGTTTAATTTCTATCATTTCAAGAATGAGGCGTTTTCTTAGGTTAGGTTCAATTTTTAAAATTTTTGGATTTTCAAAATCAAAATTGTGTAAATGCATGTTCAGTTAAAGCAGTTTTTGGGTTCAACGGGGATTGCAATAGTTTTTTTATAGAGTTTTTGTGTTGCTGTGTTCGGTTTTTAAAATTGTATGTAACATCTCAGATAAAGTTGTGATATATGGGAGTGCTACATATTGTTTTGTGTTTATGTTATGGTTAAAATTATCACCAAGACAATTTGGTTGTAATTCATCGATATCGTAATTATGGTTTATTTGTGAGAAAGAAATTTTTGCTAAACGTGACTTAATATGTAAATGTTCAGGATAGTTATTATTGATTGATATTTCGTACTATTTTTATGTTGTTTTTATGAAATTCTGGTGAGGATAATTGTATTGCACGGTCGATTAAGCTTGTTACTATTGATTTTTTATAAGTTAACGGTGTACTAGAGTTAAAATTTATGTATCGGTCATATTTTATTGACTTACGATACCAGTTAGTCTTTATGGTGCCATTTGAAGTGTGTATTAATGTTGTATCAAGAAAATTTATTGTATGTTTATTTTCTAATTCTAATGTAAATTTGATTAATGGGTGTACGTTGTTGAACATATCCAGGATTGTGTTTATGTGGTCTTTGTGCGCTATGAAGAGAATATCGTCAACATATCTTTGATATAGGGTTATATTATGAAGTTGGCAAAGGATGTCTGATTCCAAATCACCCATGACTAGGTCTGCTATTGTGGATGAAAGTGGTTGGCCCATCGCAAGCCCTTGGATTTGATTATAGATCTGATTTTTATATGTGAAACAAGTAGATTGTAAGACAAAGATTATTGTTTTGATGAATTTTAATTTAGGAATGACTGTAAATTTTTCAATTTTAATCCAATTGCGATTAAGTGCTTTTTCAACTAGCTCGAGAGGGATGTTTGTGTACATAGATATGACATCCAAAGAAAACATCATATGGTGTTGTGGTATTATAAGGTTTTGAATTTTACTTACGAGTGCCCATGAATTCTTTATTATATTATTGTTCTGTGAAGTTAGTTGGGTGATAATATGTGATAGGTATTTGTCTTGGTGATAATTTTAACCATAACATAAACACAAAACAATATGTAGCACTCCCATATATCACAACTTTATCTGATATGTTACATTCAATTTTAAAAAGTTATAACCTCACGCCTGTTTTCAATAATACAAACACTATCAAAATGAATTTTTACTCACACCTTAAAGATCCAACTCCACCGCACTTTAACTCAAACCTAATTTATTGCTTACACTGCTTAACATGTCCAGCCGTATATGTTGGTCAAACAAAGCAATATATTAAAAACCGAACACAACAACACAAAAACTCTATAAAAAAACTATTGCAATCCCCGTTGAACCCAAAAACTGCTTTAACTGAACATGCATTAACTAATTTACACAATTTTGAATTTGAAAATCCAAAAATTTTAAAAATTGAACCTAACCTAAGAAAACGCCTCATTCTTAAAATGATAGAAATTAAACGACAAAAAAACTCAATTAATTTTCGGACAGATATACACAACCTAAGTAATATATATTACAGTATTATCATATAACCATAATTATTCACAATTTCAATCTTATAAAAATTAAAATTTTTTTCACTACAATATCAATATTTCTTTTTTTTTTTTAAATACTTCTCCAGCCTCACATAGATGGCCCTATCCACTAATTTATCAATTTCATTTATTAAATTCATCCTGTCATATGTCATAAAGAACGACCACGTTTTTAACCTTTCCTTAAATTATTCTAATCGTGTTGTAAAATACCGTAATACTGATGTTACAACATATAATTGGAGGTGACCATTTTCCCTCCTCATCAAAAAATGTATAAAACCAAAAAAAAAACAAACAAAACCTTTTTAAATTGTTTCGGTAAGTTGTACCTATATTGTGCATGTTCAATTCTGGCGCTTGGCCTTGTATGATTTTTTAGTAAATTTAAAAAAAATGCCTGTATACCTTTATCAAAATATTCTTTTTATTTGCAGATGTTTATTTCTTCTAATATTTATATAACCAACACAGCTATAAACAACATTTTCAATAAACTTGTACATAATTGTTTATTATATGTATAATAGAGAGTTGGTTAATTGAATTTGTGAACTTTATTTGTGAACTTTTCTCGAGCAGTGAATACCCTTTAACGGAAGTTATTATTATTTTTTTATTTTAAAGAGATAATTCAAGTAAAAGATAATTTAACCCAAGATTCATTTTATTTAACGAGGGTCATTTGTTTTGAAAGTGATCAAGAGGCACATTCACCACCGGAAATGACTCAGTTATTTATTCATATTTTTGATGGAACATTCATTTAGATAAAGAAGTGAGAGCATTTTTAACAGCGTTATTGAATTTTATTCTTAAAGAAAAAACAGGATCGAGAAGTCCGCTGACCCCAACAGCTGACTAATTCTCATGCTCCAGTGTTACTGGAAGGTACTGGAAGTGTAAAATTCTTATTAAATTTACAGTTTGCAAATAAAGTATTTGTAGAGACCTAAAGTCGAGCGTGTTGAAATATCACAAGCTTGGAAAGAAAAATTCAATAGCGTCAAAAGTCTACCGACTAAACATTGCAAATTTACATACAATTAATGTATTGTTAAGTAGTAAAAATGTTATCGAAATCCGCCCCAACAATTTTGTAAAATAAGCATTTAATGTGAGGTGACTAAACTTTTTACTCTGATAGTAAGCCAATCTTATATTACAATATTATTTTACTTTTAACTACACTATTCACAAACATTCATTACCAATTCACAGAATAAAGAATAATTCATATTTATTAAAATGCATGTTAAACATGCAAAATTATTAAGTGAACCTTAAAGAATTAAATACCTACTGGATATTTGTAAAGCTACTACAAGCGCTAAATTGTAGTTTACATTACTTACAAGTAGTTTGTTTAAATAGGCATCTTCAGAGCCCACATAACTACAGGAGACCTATATCCTTTATTAATTTTGTTAACATGCGATTAAATTTAAATTCACAGTTCTTAACATTTGATAACACCTCTACCTTGCTTCATCTCGAGAAAACTAAAAAATAATGTCACAGTTATAAGACTTATTGTTGCAATGTTTCGCAACACAAGTCACCCCTGCCTTCCATTTTGGTTGATTCGTATTTTAATTCGGAAGTTTAATAAAGGCTTCCACAAAACTGTATTTATTCGCCTTTAGATGCACCACAATCTATATAAACCACTGTGTCGCATTACCGAAAGAATATTCTGTGCCGCTGCCACTGATCTACTAGCAAAACATGGCGTAATAGACTTGCGGTAGCAAGATGCGCAGATCCTCAAGATTACCCAAACTTTCTTTCTGATTATTTTTTATTCTGTGACCAATTAGGTATGAAAGCCAAACCCAGCTATTAGACCGGTCCGTGCCAAGGTTTAAAATGCCCGCCTAAATTCCTCGTAATTTTTGGCGTATAGTGTCTGATGGGTGTGCTTATGACTAACTGTTGCACTTAAAAAAGGTGTACACTTGAAACCACGTCTGACGCCTTTTCCTACCTCACCATCTCAACTAACGTATTACGTAAATTGTATCTCGTCCGGCGCTTACTCAGATTTTTTACAAATCCTGTGAGGGGCAGAGGGCGGCCGATATTAGACAATTTGTATATGTTTAGATCTACTACATTACGTACAGGGATTTTTTAGCTCCTATGAATGAATAAATCGTTATTTATTTCCAAAATTATCACGTTTAAGCGATCGCCCTATAACTTTACTACTGCAGGCAGGTTTGAGACCGGTCCTGTATAGGGCCGGACTAATCATTCGCCAAATGATTCAGGCTGGAACCACTGCAAGGGCTACTTCTACTTAGTGCGCATGAATATTTAACATTATTGAACTACTGCTTTATGATGACAAATGCAAACCAAATAATTTTAATTGACATGAGCACAAGGCATCATAGCATAAAGATAAAAGTTATAAATGTAATACCATCGGATGAGAGTGACGCTATATGTTAATGTAATGTGTATGTACTCGGAATGCAATGTCGCTTTATATTCCGGTTATTGTTTTAATTGTGCAAAAAAAATAGAAGTAAAGTATTACTCTATTAGCATGGACTCTGTATCGGACATTTCGCACATTAATCAGTCATCATCTGTTTTAATATATGCGTCTCCAAACGGATCAGTGCGCTTCTTAAAATTTGTCAACCACGCTGACATAAAGCTGCAAACCTGAAAATGGTAATTTTGGAAGCACTAGGAGAAGTAACTTTAGACATCTGTGGTTGTGTTGGTCCAGATTACAGTCAAGCTTCAATTGTACACAGGACCATGGTAGAAACCTGAGCTAGAATTATGACGATTTGCCCAATATGACCTTAATAAAACGTTGATAATTAACAAGTTACAGTATGTTAAAGTAGAATATTATTAAATTGTTAATGGCTCTAACTTTTTTAATACCCTGTATTTTTGTTCTAAATTTTGTTCTAAAGTTTTACTGACCTAAGGTGCACCCAACTGCGGAGCAATATATTAAATCGCTTTGGCCAGTTGCGTACAACATGAATGATAAACCCCTTCACCCCTCCTAAATATTACGCCAGTAGAAGGAGAGAAGAATAGGAAGTGACGTCGTAGTGGTGGTGGGGATTAGAGTGGAGGTCTGGAGTGGGGTCGACTTCTTTTCGGGGGTGTTTTTTAACCCCTTGGATAAATTTTAGCCCCTAATTAAGGCCCTTTTAGCCATATTAAGAGTCTTTTTGGCGTTCTAATCCCCTGGTTAGGATTATTGGATGCCCCTAGGGTGTGGTCTAGCGCCATTTTGGCTGCGTTAAGAGCGGTTAAGACTAGATAAGGCCCTTGTGGCTTCATTAACGCGGTGTCAAGGCTAGGCCACTCTCATTCCTTTTACCTGATTGGTTGTACGTGTATTAAGGCGGGACTAAGGCTAGACCATGCCCCTTCCTTTTACCTGATTGGTTGAGCCACCCCCTCCGATTTCTGACTGGTCCTTAGCCCTACTACTCAGCATCTATGCTCTGATTGGAGGACGAAGTCTCTGATGCTGATTAGTTATGTCAGGAAGTTTTAATTTGTATTCTAATAAGGAAGGCATTATTTTTATTTATGACTTATAAACAAGCAATTAATTTAATTATGAGATATAATTAGATTGCATCATCATCATAACCTTTTTAATTAAGCGTCATAATCAAGATTCTCGGTTATTTTGTCTGAAACTGTGTTTGTTAGAAAATAGTTTTGAGCAGGTTGTTGATTTTCTTCTTCATAAGAGAATTTTTCCATAAATCTTTAAAACATAAATAACACATTTTTAAATTTAATCAAACTGTGTTTTTTAAACAAAAGAATGCATGTTCATTCCAAAGCACTCTTCGCAAAAACGGTTTTTTTCTATACTTTGAGGGAATCTTCAAGTTGGATCATACCATATGATATATCGTTGTAATCAGCAACAAGAGCTTCATTCAAAAATTTAAAAATCGGTCATGGCTGCCATAAGAAATAACAAAGTAAACTACTATAACTTCTAGATCTAGAGTACCTTCTAATTTAGATAACATATTAGGATTTCTCGTAAAAAATGTGCTTTAATAATTTTGCAGTTTAAAACGTTCACCTTTTGCAGTTTTCGGTACCTATAAAAAGAAAAATCGAAAATTACAAATTTGTTTTTTTTTTAAATCTCGGCAGCCTCTCAAAACGTCCAAAATTTCGTAACGACATATTATTGAGCACCAAGTGCGCAACTTTGCCCTAATTGAACCGACATTGTATCTCTTCAAATAACTGAGATCCCCATGTTGGAGCTCGAAAACACTCGATATACATATATATATATATATATATATATATATATATTGTATTTCCATTTCTTGCCGGTCGATGATAAGATTCTTGGATATGGCGACGTTTTCTTGTTTTGCTTGGCGTTATTCGAATGGAACTGATGTTTTCTGTGCGTTTCTTGTTAATTATACCTTCACTTGCTTCTACTTTCTCTGCCGTACTTTCTTTTTTCCGTTTCATTGGTTTTTTCTGTGGATTTCATAAGAGATATATTGTGTGATGTTGACGCTTTTTGTTTAATACCAACTTCCATGTATTTGGTAGTCACTGCGCGTCGTCTCGGGTATTAACTCTGTTTGGGCGTATTTCGTTTTCTACAGATTCTCTACTATTCTCTTAGTAAGATGTTCTGCTGATGCTATCCTTATGATCTTATCGAAGTTGGTAGTCTATGATGTTGATTGAATACGTTGTGTTAAATATGAGGTTGTAATGTTTTTTTCTTACTGCTAATCGATGGCTTTCCAGCATAGCATTGATTCGTCTGTTTGTTTGCCCTATATACGTTCGGTCACAGTCTCCAAATGCAATCTCGTATGTGCCTTGATGCTCTGGTTTGATTTTGGTTGTTGGGTTAGGCATTCGATTTTTTTACGCGTTTTAAATATCGTTTTGATGTTGTGTTTTTTTAATTCTGATAATCCGATATATATATATATATATATATATATATATATATATATATATATATATATATATTGTGATGTTTTTTCTTACTGCTAATCGATGTCCTTCCAGCATAGCATTGATTCGTCTGTTTGTTTGCCCTATATACGTTCGGTCACAGTCTCCAAATGCAATCTCGTATATACCTTGATGCTCTGGTTTGATTTTGGTTGTTGGGTCAGGCATTCGATTTTTTTACGCGTTTTAAATATCGTTTTGATGTTGTGTTTTTAAATTCTGATAATCCTGATATATATATATATATATATATATATATATATATATATATATATATATATATATATATATATATGTCTGTGCGTCTTATTCTGTACAACTCGGAGGTTGTTCTGATGCCGAAAGTTGTTAGCAGAAATCCAAGTTCTTCATGTTCATAAATGAACTATACGTTTGTTTTCCTATTCTATGGCTAGGTGAGATATTGTGGGAGAAACCTTAAGAAAGCCTGGAGAATAAGGAAGAGAATTTGTTTCCCAAGAACTAAGTGTAACTGCAAGGATGAACGTAACTATAGCCAAATACACTTAACTTATAATACATACAACTCCGTCTTAAATCGGGAATCTATTACATCAGCGCCTCTAGCGGCTTGAGGTGCTTGGTGACTGCTGTCAAATGGAGATTTAATAGTTTCTTCCATTAAAAAATAAATAGTTCGTTAATTAGTGAATAATGTCATCTAAACGAGGTGCGGTTTGCGCAATGTATGGCTATGCTAGCTATAAACTAAAAAACAATGGCAATAGATCATTTTATCGCATGCAAAAGATCTTAACCTCTCAAAGCTATTTTTTTTGTCTAATTTAATTTCAAATTGAACGAAGATTACTTAGATCTTATATTTATTTATTATCTAATGCATATTCTAGCCTAAAATTGTGGATCTCTGCTTCTAAACGACAAGACTTGGACAGTATTTTGAAATCTAAGGACTCGGATTATTTCTAGAATACATATGTCGTATGTTCTGACCATTTCGAAGTGGCATGTTTTAGAAATAAAAATTTATACAGTCAGGGGTAAGTTTACGTCAGTATTTAGTTTATACATCTATAAAAAAGTACATTTAATGAAAGCAGTTTTACTTTATACATACATAACCATTACCTATATTTTCTTTTTTAGCCTTCGTCCCGGATCGGTACCAAATCGTATATTAACAAATTAAATTAAAATAGACATAAGTTAGTCTTAGAAACGAAACATTTTAAATTAAAAAAAAAATTCTCATAATTAAAATGGCGTTTTTATTTACCTAACGCCTTCTAAAAAATTAATTTTTCCTTATATTTTAATATCTCGCTAATATTTAAAGCGTCTGCAGCACCTCGCACTAAGAGATGGCGCTGTAAAAGTGTATTCTTACACGCAAGTGCAAAATCGACGAGTTGGACGTATTGGTTGTTAAGTGTACTTGATATAGCGGTTTATTTGTGTTGTGACAAATAGCGAAATGCCTTTAGGACGTACATACTTAACATAAAGTGGAAACTGTATTTTTGTTAGAAGTGTGGAATAAGTTGTTAATGAAACCTGGCGGTGTAAGTGAAGCATTACAAAAACAGTGCAAATATATTTCATTAGCAGTATAACTATATGATTCTTTAATACTGCACATAAGCTGCTTGCGAACCAATAAAACATTCGAACAAGTGCAAACAAAATGGTAAATATTTATCAAAGTGTGGCGCATTAAAACTTGACATGAAAGTTGCCAGTCAAACTAACGAAAGTGAAACGAATTTTTGACGAAAAAAAAACGTATTAGTCTGATTTCGGAACTGTCGAGAAGGAATATTTCGTAAAAGCTTTCCTTGCGAATATAAAAACGAAAATGACAATATGATTCACATGCTCCAGATTGTGGGAAGGCAGAATTGTTACGACGCATCCGAGAATAGATACTCTTATGAGGATAACGGTAACCAATGTTACCGGAGAGAGGAATTATGTAGAGTAAAGAACTTTTTGAGAAATAGTCTGTTTGGTTTCAAGACGAGAATTAGCCAGAAGACATATTATTGCTGTGAAATGCAAATAATTTAAATAAGTACCAAAACCCCACTAATCTATTAAAATATTTATCTTTTGGGTATTAAGTCATGTATTTTTTATTTTTTATATCAATTTAAACGTTTCGATAACAATTACAATTATCATCCTTGTATATAAAATACAAATAAGAAATACATGATTTAATACCCGAAGGATAAGTAGTTTAATTATGCAAAGAGGATATGAAGTAAGCCCCACCCCACCTTATTTCTTAAACCATTGGAGATATCTAAATGAAATTTTGGGAATACAGTGAACAATAGGTTTATAACTTTTTTTTTGTTGACAACGTCAACATTCCAGGCGTTGCTGCGACACCATTTTTTTAAATGGAATAGGGGTTTGAAATTAGGCTTATTGCAGTATACTCCCCTAGAACAGTTTTAAATTATTCCAATCTTTCTAAAAGTTATAATTTTATAAACATGGCAATTTTTATTTCTTTTGCGGGTACACAACTTTTACAAAGAAGACTTTACATACAAGTTGAAAACAATTTGTTGACTGTCAAACTTACATTGTTTTTTAATCTTAAAACAAAATTATGAAATGCCAGGAAATCTGGAATAAAAATGCTTTCTTTGAAAATAATAGAAATTACCATGCAACGGAATGTATTTTTAATGAGCCAAACCCAAAAAATCGTATTGGCCCAATATTCATAAGGAAATTGGTAATAAAAATTTTGAGAACTGGATCAGTTCAAAATGAGCACCGCTTAGGTAGGGTCCAATTTCTGAGAATAAAAAAATTGACATTTTAACTGAAATTATTGAAAATTCTAATTTGCTAATGCAAACAGTTAACAAAGTTCTTAAGCAGGCTAAATACCACCTTTACAAATTCAAATTGGTTCATGAACTAAATGAAAACGATCCTGATCGAAGAAATGAATCCTCAGACGGAATTACCGAAATCACAATTGCCTGGTCTTTTTCATGAATTTTTTGTGCTTCAGTGATTGAAGCACCTTTTTATTGAACGGGGAGGTAAATAAACAAAATTTGCTGTGATACCAACTCATTGTGAATTTGGGAGAGAACAATGCAGTATTCACAAAAGCTGAACGTTTGGAATGGCGTTCTTCGTGACCATATTATTGGTCCATTTTTTATTAAAAAAATTTGATGGTCCACTGTATTTATTTTCGACTGGTGCGGGATTATTTGTCCGAGGTTTTTCCAAACGGAAGACCAATCGAGTGGCCAACCCTCACTTGATTTTTGCAACTAAAAAGTAGAAAAAGCCCGGGACAAGATGGCATTCCCAATGAATTACTTAAGCATGGCGGATAACGCCTTAATCAGCAGCTATTTATTTTAATTAACAAAATTTTTAACCACCACAAAATTTCAGATGAATGGAGAACAAGCACAACAATACTTATGTGGAAGAAGGAAGACAAGAAGATAATTGCAGAGCCATAAATCTCCTGAGCACAACTTTGAAACTAGTGACGAAAGTAATAACAAATAAAGTAAATAAGATCATGACATTACCAGACATGATACAACCTAATCAAAGTAATACAAAATATATACAGCACAAATAAAACACAAGCTAAAATAGACGGAGAACTTACCGGCCTCATTTCAGCGCAAAACGGAACAAGGCAAGGTGACTCCTTAAGTCCGCTCCTTCAATAACATCACAATGGATGAGATAATAAAGGAAGTGCGCAACTTAAAAGGGTATAAAATGGTTAATCGCAATGTGACAGCCCTGTGCTATGCTGACGATGCTGTGTTGATGGCTGCAAGTAAAGATGATCTTCAGAGACAGCTGTACCTATTTAATTACAAAGCTAAGTCACTCAGTTGTTGATGAACAAACGAAATTTAAATACTTAGGTACAGAAATTTCTGGACATGGTGATGTAGAAACAGAAGTAAGACAACGACGAAAGCAATAAAAATAGCGACCTTTAAATGACACGTTATGGAAAAATAAACACATAGGGATGGAACTTAAATCAAGAATTTACAAATCCGCGATAAGACCAATAATAGCATATACCGCGAAAACCCGCACACCTCAAAAACAAGAAGAATACTAGAAACAGGCGAACTGAAGGTACTACGAAGAATTGCTGGAAAGACTTTAATGGACAGAGAAAGGACTCATGTAAAGTAAAAAATATTAACGAATGGTTATTAAATAGAAAATCGAATGGAACGAACACATTAACCAGATGGATGAACAACGAGTAGTTAAAGCAGCAAGAGACAAATCACCAATGGGAAAAATAACTACAGGAACACCGCGAAGGAGATGGAGCGAAAATCTCAACGCAAACGAAAGAGAGGCATAGGAGACGAAGGAAGAACAGGTAAGATGCCTATATTAAAGAATGAAGAAGAAAAAGACAGTTTTGCTACCAATCCAAACGATTTAGAAGAATTAAGATAAAGAATAATTTTAGAGTGCCAAAATATTCCACTGGAAACATTTAGAAAGGTGCGAAATGGAATGATGCGAAGGAGGTGAAAGGTGGCCACATTGACCAATTACTTTAAATCTCAAAAAAAATTATATATTAAGTTAATAATTAAATTAAGGTTAATTAAAACAAATAGTTTTTAATATTTAATTGCCTATAACTTCTAGAAAACCTTAAATAATACAAAAATATTCTAGGGGAGTATACTACATTGACATACCTTTCGAATGAGCCTCCAACCCATTACAAAAAATGGCGCCGTAACGCCAGCTGGAATGTTGATGTCAAAACAACTTATAAAACGCTCGAATCTATTATTTACCATATTCTCAAAGTTTCATTTCGATATCTCCAATGGTTCACGACATAAAGAGGGGGGGTTCAAACATATAGTTTTGCATTAAAATATTGTTTATGATTTTTGTTCGCTTATCATCTAAGTATTGTTGGGTAGAGAACGCTAGAAATATTTGGCTCCAGACACTACTGTTGCTTTATCCAGCCCTTGCCCTGAATGTGCATTTCACAAATTAAGTTTTTAAATTCACATTTTTTTTATCCGTTCTGTTTTTTATTACTATTAGTTTATAGTATGTAATTAAAATGTTATTCATCTTCTAACCTAATATAAATTAATGACCGTAACCAATATAGTGACGTGTTATCACAAAACACGCGATCAATTTACGGCGGCACGCGATATTACACTAATTATTAATTATACTATGTTTTTGTACAACTACCTGTAAAACATAATTTTCAGCATCGTTTAAAAGGTACATTTCCAATAATGATTTTTCTGAAGAAAATGAAGAGTATCTAAGTTCCAATAAGTCATTGTTTTTGTAAGACGCTATCACTTGGGTACGAATTTCATTGGTGCTTTTCGTAACTCGCTAAAAATTAAAAAAACATCAAAAAATTCATTTAGAAGACTCACCATTCGTAATGCCTGAAGTAGCACTGTTTTCAGTTCATTGTCACTTCCAAGTAAGTCCCCTTTTACTCTTTTATAATCCAGTTCAAAATAAGTATTAGACGATAAAAAATATGTGTTATCTTTTGTTTCTAGATTTTCGTTTATAAGATGAATTGAGTTATTCTGAAAGTTATCAATTTGAGGTTCAGTTGTCTCTACACTTTCAGTGGCATTAGATGCAATTGCTAAATCTTCAATATCGCGAGGCAACGGTTCGATCGCGATGTTAGCAGTCGTTGCATCTGCAGTATTACTATTCACACTTTCATTCGCAGATTTCACTTCCTCTGAGCAATCGAATGCTGAGGAGCTTTTAAAAATCATATTTTTAGAAATATGTGATATCCGTGATGATTTTGTAGGTACAGAGTGATTCAGAATTGATTCTAAATTTGATTCAGTTTTGGAAAGGAATATTTCTGGATAAATTGTTTTGCATTTATTTAATGTTGCATTTAAATGCTCATGTTGGCCCAAAATGTAAGTTTGCAGTCCAGACGTTAATTCGCTGGTTATCTCTGTAAAAAATATGTAGTAAGAAAATAGGTGTAATAAGTTATAGGAAAACACCTATTAATTTTTTATGCTCAGTTTCTAAGTTTCGAAGACTTTGTTTTAACTTCTTACAGTTGTTTGCATGAAAACAAGGAAAATCATTTACACGAATACGATGCTGAGGATACTGTTTTTTGAATGCATACATGTTAAAACACTTATAATTTAGAAAAGAATCTGAATATGATCTAAAAATCATTTCAGTTGGTTGTAATATTTTTTCCACTTAAACCAGCGCTCAAATATCTAATATTCTTTATTTCTTTATTCTCGATGTTTGCCTTTTTTTTTAAACGTCTTGGTATTTTATTTTCTTCATTTGTAATTTTTTTAATAGATTTACCGCATGTTATAGAATTCATATCTTTTGGCTCAGACTCAATCGTACTTTCTAAAACACACGATGCAGTATCGCTCTCTTGACACTCAGTTTGATTTGATTTATTAATACAACTAGAATTAATTTTGGCAACTGAAGACTTTGTTGTAAGTTGTATCGCTTCTGTTAAAATTTCGTTATAACCGTTTTTTAAGCACTCGCTTCGGAGAGCTGTACTTGATTGATGTAGATTTAAACTCTCTAAAAACTACATTTTAAATTAATAATTGCGTATTAGGAGAACCAACACTTACTAATAATATAGTTCTCAACACACTTATAATATCTTCTTTTCTGAAATTGTTCTACATTAGGAAAAGTAAATATATTTAAAAAACTTACGAGAGGTCTAGAGAAAAATTTACATCCATACTTAATAAAAAATACAATTTAAAAGAAAACGGTTAATTTACGTTCACGCGTGATTGCCGCATTATTAAAGGACGGAGCAAAAATTTCCCCTAGAACCAGAATTTGACATTTGCAATCAATACTAAAAGTCACATTTCGCATGTTTCCATAGCGTGTTTCAAACACGTGGCCCACTTTTAAAGTTTCATGTATATTCAAAACATCCTTGGTGCCTTCCTCCGCCTTTCGGTGAGAAATATCTTTAACCTCATTGTGTTATATTCGATATAAAACTTTTGTAATGTTCAAATATCTCAGTTTGTAAAACTTTCGGTTTCGTAAACCACGGATTTATCATGCATTGTCATAAACGTACAAGACATATTTTTTGTGTACTAAATTCTGTTGCTTTTGACCTAATTATTACGTCCTTCGATATTAAAGCTTTAATTGACAAATAATTAAGGCCTAGATGTAAAATTTAACAATAGAAAATTATAAAATCCTATTTTTAATTATATTGCAGCCTTGTCAATTGCTTTAATTTCAATGTCTTATTTGTATTTCACTTCTCACATTCATACCCTTAAGTACATCCTCCTCATGTATTTTGTAATCGATTTCAAATTTTAATCATAGATCCAACGTAAAACAAAGGTTTCCACAATTTTAAGGAAAATTTACTTGTAATATATTGCCTACTGCGATTATAAACAACTACGAACAAAACCACACTAAATATCTAGTTTGATCTAACAAAGTCATTTACATGAGTTGTTCATAATCACAAAAACAATCATTTAAGGCTATTGTATTCTTATGGTGATTGAAATTAGCTCATTCGCGGACACTCGTAATATACAGAGAGTTTAAGAAACTGAAACACTCGTTTTTCACTATTTCTCATTAGAATTAGAATCGGTAATGTAAATTCATTGTTTTGTTTGTTATTAATAAGTGACAATACAATACTGTTGTATTGTCACTGTAGTACGGGCACTGCATACTCATTGCTACGAATACTCCAAATACAAAAAAGTATCCGTCACATGTCACCTTTTTCTTAATAATTTCAATTAGGCAAGATAATTGTCAAAATCTTAGTTAACCAACTAATTAATAATTAATTTTAAGCAAATCATAAGCGATTAAATCTTACTTAGTATACAAAATACGGTGCGATAAAAAATACCCAACACAGCCGCACTTATGAAACATGATGTTATACTGAATATAACCTCAAAATTGACATTAGATATTTAATGTTTATAAGTGAAAAGAAAGGTGGCCGCACCTATGAAACGTGTCGTTAGTAGCAATTTGCCGCAACACATGATAGTACACCAATATCAAACATAACATAATTGTAGTGTTGCCCACAATTGTTAATTGTTAGTAACAATCTGTAAAATAAATTAAATCATAAATCATAAATACATGAGTACACGCACGCACGAACGCACGCACGCTCGAAAGCACGCACCCACATGCGGAAAATGCAATAGTGAAAAGATAAATTAATAGCCGAACAGGTTCCGTTAAACACATAATGAATGAACGAGGAAATACTTGTATGTAAATATATATGGAACTTACTTATTGTTTACGATCAGGTATAAAATCGCACATTCACTTTTGTCTAACTACTAACTAGCTTATTATATAATATATAATAATTTAATATTAGTCAAGTTGCTTTGGTATGTGAGAATCCTTGCGATATTGCAGGCTCACATTCCATTAATATAAGTAATTTGATTGTAATCTCATTATATTTAGAATTTACATCAGTTCTACATACATAAAGACAAAATTTACATCGATTGGGGCTTGAACCTTGATGGCGTAGTTGGTTACGCGGTACTCTAGAAAGTACAAGTCGTAGGTTCAAATCCTACTCGAGGTAAACTTTTTATTTATGTATTTAATAAAGTT